>CAMZMU010000041.1:63925550-64275558 GCA_947311845.1 Poa pratensis
TTACCACATTGCAATCATTAACTTAAGTAGAAGAGTTTGAAGTTAGATGAAACTTATTCATGCTTTACCTCTACTCACATATATATCTTTCCAAAGTGTCCACCTTTTATATTCAGATTTTCATCAACACTCTATGACCATTGTAGGATGTTCTTACTTATCATTATGCATACATGTGGTCCATAGTACTTTCTTTATGTTACACTTTGTGAATTATCATTGAACATCCTTGCATTGAATACTTGATATCACTTCATAAACTATCTTGCATATTGCTACTCCTTTTAAGAATGAATCATTTGACTCTATGTAGCAATAGTAATCATCTTTGATATCCATTGTTAGTATTAAATTGCAAAGTCCATGTTAGTTTTATCACCTTCATACTCGAGGACGAGTAGGTTAAGCTTGGGGATGTTGATGCATGTAAAATGCATACATGAACTTTGCACTATATTACTTATATTCCAATCATATTTGCATCATATAAGGGTTATATCACTGTTTTATAATGATTTTGGGAATATTTATTTTCCTATTTTTATGGAATTAACCCTGCGCAGGCAGAAAACCCTATTTCTTATTTTAATGTTTCAGGGACCCAAACGACGTCCAAATGACCTGCAAATTTACGAGCGTCAAATTTGGAAGGAAAAGACTTGGGGCGAAGGAAGCAAACAAGCAGACCCGAGGGCCAAATAGGTGGGCCCACGCGGCCCTGTACCTGGCCGCGTGGGACCCCCCTTTTGGGCCTCGAGCTCCGTTGCCGTCGATCTTTCCTCCACCGACTCGTTTTGACCTAAAACACTATAAAAATAGTCCCCGACGTTCTCTGGAAGGAGCGCCGCAGAAACACAGAAACACCGAAACAGAGACCTGGAGCTGCAGATTGGAGGGGGAAAACTCCGGCGGGGCGCTGCCGGCGTGGTCTCCATCTTCTCCAACGACTTCTCCACCGTCTCCATGATGAAGAGGGAGTAGTCCACCTCTGGACTATGGGTTTGTGGAAGTAACTTATGTATCTCTCTCTCTTGAGCTTCACTAATTAGTACCGTATGAGCTGCTGAACATGATTACGGTCATCTATGTAATACCTTTGTGGTGGATCTTTTTATGAGTTAATATATGTTTGAGATTGCAATGTTTTGTTTCAGTTATGAAATAGATGCATATTATGTACCCCGTTCTTATTTACTTGTTATGATCAAGCATGTTTATGAGAGCGTGTGGGGGAACGTGTGCATTAGTTGGAGTAACGGGGGGTGGCTAGTGCAGTGAACGTGAGAGAAAGTTCTGCGATCCACTTGGGTATCTTTACCTTACTTTGTTGCCTCACTAGGGATAAAAAAAATACCATGCTACAATGTGGGTGACCATTGCCACTTCTCCATGACTAGATCTAGCATGTTCTTATTTTAACTTCATGTCATGATACTTATTGCTATACTCTGAGTTATCTTAATTACTGAGGTGTTATGATTTAGTTCGCATCTTGGTGGAGTATAAGAGAGACTAATAAAAAAGGTCTCTATGTTAGGACGTGATGCCCATATAATTATAACTTGTCATTAAACTGTTGTGTTGCAATCTCATATGTCAACTCTAGTGTTCCATTGTCTACCACTTTATTAAAGAGAGAGTGCATTTGTGAAACCATGAACCCCGGTCCATTTTTAATCATAAGAAACACCTTTCCAACAACTTTTACCACTTTTACATTTTCTGCCATTTAAATCCGAAAATACAAAAAACTTTTACATCTTGCATTCATCATATAAAACCCAAAAATATCATTTATCATTGCTACCACCATCCTTGCATATTTATTTACCACCATTGCATATTTATTTCTTGTTTGCATTGCATATTATCTTGATATCATTCTCACACCTTGTGCTTGACAACCACTAGGTGAGGTTGAGGACCAAAACATTTACTTTGTTTTGTAGGTAACCAAAAGAAGGATAGGAAGATAAATCTTCACTACTGATTCCCCGAGAGTTCGATATTAAACCCTCGAGTCACCCCTCGTGGAAAAAGTCTTCCACTTACTACACACTCTGCACTTGGATTCTCAACCTAACCCATTTACTTTTTTCACGCAGGTAACTACCTGAAGGCTATCACATTCACGGGTATCAAGTGCGTGCTATTCGCTTCCCACTTGGGGCGCATGCTCTCTCTGCTGGTGCACCCATTCCTTCACTCCCTTCTTCGCTTGTATGGGATTCAGCTCCATCACCTTTCTCCGGATTGCATCACTCACATCTCCTACTTCATTACCTGCTTCGAGGCCTTCCTTGGCGCCCATGCCCATCTTGGATTTAGTGTTCTCTCTTCTTCCTCCAGGGCAGGATCGCCGGAGAAGGTGACCCCGAGTTAGTGTGCGGCGTGGTGAGGGTGGTCCCGCACCGCTCTGTCTACCCGGACCTCGCCCTCCGGGGAACATGTGGCGAGTGGCAGCACTCGTTCTTCTACTACCCCGAGCTTCCTTCGTCGTCGAGTGGGCCCGGACTTCCTCCCTTCTCCTGGGGGCTGCCAGCTTCCCGGAAGGGGTGGTCCCTCAGCTCGATTGGCAATCCCGAGGAGGTGCGGGCGCTAACTGTAACAGCCCCGAACTTATGAACTGAAAATCTGTATAAAATTTTCACTTTTGTGTCCTCATTTGCATCATGGCATGCATGCATCATTGCATCAATCTTATATTGCTAAACCACACACTACTTATTCTTGGCTATGTTGAAAACCAACATGCAAATCTTGTTCCCACAAGTTCACAACAAGGAAGACACTCAAACTTGCAAATAAAATTACCTTGACCTCTTATATTGCCCAGGTAGTTCCTAGAGACCAAAGTAATATTTTGCCCTTGTTTCAAAATTTTCTAAAGGATTTGCATTTGGAAGTTTAGCTAGAATGCCTACAACAAACTCTATGAACAAAGGTTGACCATAACATTTTATTTGCCAACCCCAAATTTTGTGGAGTTACTAAATGTTAAGGGGAGTATCCCCAAATTATTTCATAATTTTTGGAGGTGGATAACTGCCTCAATTAAATCAATTACACCTGCTGCTGTTTTGAAACAGTACTGAGAAGGACCTACTTGTGGTGTTTTTAAAACTTACAGGGGGGTTTTTGGAAAAAGGGAAAAACAGCATCTTCTTCTTCTCCCTGGCGCCATGGCCGTGCGTGTCGTGCGCCTGCGCGTCGCCCGCCCAGGGCCCCCTCCTCTCCTCTCCTCTCCCTGCAAGGAAGAGCTCCAAGAGGCCCCACATGCTCACCTCACCCCGTTCCCCCAGCTCACCCCTGCTCCCTCTCCTCTTTCCTCCTTCCCCACGGGCTCACCATGGCCGCCATGGAAGCCGAGCTCCGCCGTCGCCTAGCCGTCGATTGAGCTCACCCCAAGCCCAGCCAGGACCACCCCGAGCTCCGCCGCGACGCCGGCTACCGCCTAGCCAAAGGAATCGAAGGGAGACGCCCGAAATCGCCGTCACGCCAAGTTCTTCTCCGACTACCGCCGTCGCTCCGCCGTGCATTTCCCGCTGTCTCCGGTCACCCGGGCCTTGCTGAGCCCGCCGGCCTCGCCGTAGGCCTCTCCTCTGCCTCCCCGTCGACTCGTGCAAGCTGGAAGGCCGGGAGCCGCCGGATTGCGCCGTCGTCATCATCGCCGGCCGCCGCCCCTTTCCGCACGTCGCCGTCGCTCCGGTCCATCCCCGACCTCGCCGTCTCCTTCAACAAGCTCAGGGTGAGCACGTGAGCCTCCCCGTGCCCTGGTTACATCTGATTGAGAGCCGTAGCTCGATTTCGTGTGAGCCCTCCGGAGCATCGTATTTTCCTTATTCACGCTTCGGATATTCCGGTGATGGTCCAGTTCGGATTATCCGAACGAAGCCAGTACCGTTTTCTTTCTGTCCTTAGCCATTTTCAGAGGTTACCTCTCAATCGGATTTTCCGAGTAAAGGAAATTCGGATTTTCTGATTTCTATCAGTACAAAGGAACCTTCTTTCCTTAGCCGTTTTTTCGAGTGTACAGTGAACTCGGATATTCCGATTCCAATTTAATTCGGAAATTCCGAAATTAGTCCAGTACAATAGTTTTTGCTACTGTTTCGATTACTTGTCTTCCTATTTGATAAGTAATCCTAGTGTGGTATAATTCAACTTATTAAAGACAAAGAATTACAAGAGGAGATAATTTATCGAAAAGAACTTATTTAATTCAGGAAAGTATAAAATTAATAACTATCTATCGGTGCACCCGAAAAGGTGTTTGATGCACTAAAATGTCCGGACAGTCGTAAACGAACCTCTTAAAGTGTTGTCATGCATTTTTGCTCACCGTAACCGTAATGCACCTCCGGACACTAGGAGTTTCATTAAGCTAATATGGGGTGTTATTCGTATCCGGTTGCCGTAAATTATTTCCCGCACCCCATTTAAATTGCTAGATAGCTTATAATAAGTTCGGTGCGTTAAAATGTCATATCATCATTCTCTTGTATGCATTGCACAATTGCCATGTGTTGAAGTGTTGTTCTTGTTTTCCGGTGTTGTTTGCTCTCCGGTAGATCACGAGTCCGGAGTTGAGCCTCATTACTCCGACGAGCAGTTTGACTACTCCGCTCAACAAGGCAAGCGTAATCCCCCCTCTGAGCATATCTTATCCTATGTTTCCTCAAATATTTTCTCCACTATAATATTGCATGCGGTTCTAAATGTCAATTTTGTTGGATTAGAGTATCCTATAGTTGCATTAAGTTTCCGATGCCAATTACCTGCTTCCCCTCCTATTATCCATAGGATTGTATTGTTGGCCTGAAATACTTAACTATGCTGTGTTGTTGCTTAGCCATGCTTAGTTAAATGCTTAGCAGTCCGGTGGATGTTTCATGGTTGGAAACAGGTGATGAGATGTACAGGTGATGGTGGAGGAATTGTGGTGACAGGTAAAAGATGCTTAAAGGTGGGGATGAGAGGCCACTCGGTATGGTGGTGTTTTGTCTCACTCTCGCCGCCTAGGTGCGAGTTCTTTACCTCTTGAACCAAGAATGAGCGCGCTTCCTTTCGGTGGGGTATATGGAGCCCTCGTCGACCGACTAACTTGAGCGGGGCTAGCCAGGGTCCTCTAGTTTGGCTTTCCATTTGCGCGTGCGTGAAGATGGTGGTGTGAACTGGGATGAGGACGTGGAGTCTAGGAAAATGAGTGGCCACGGGGCAGGGTGTTGACGATCGCTGCTCCGTCCTCACTGATGATCCTGGGTTAGTCTTTAACAAGGTAAAGGTTGTAACCGTTCCCACTCAGCCGGCTTTCCCCGGAAGAGAGCTACGTGTAGGCAATGAGCCGGGCGGTACCGAAGGTAAACACAGTGCACCCCTGCAGGGTTAAATCTTTTCGAAAAGCCGTGTCCACGGTTACGGACAACTTGGGAAAGGACGATAAGATCATAGAATAACTTTAACGGAATGATTAAAAACTGGGTACTAGAGGTACCACTCAAGATTGTAAGGTGAGCTTCCTCGAGGGGATTCGGGGAGGTGCCTTTGATGAACAGGTGCAATGGTTGATGTTGAGTAAGGTGATGAAAGAAAGAGTTACTTCTTACCTCTTTTGAAAATACTCTGAATAGTCGATGCCTTTGAGTTATGTTTTCATAAATAAAATCAGCTTTATGCAAAACAGCCATATAACTTTGAAAGCCTCATCGAGCATATATTAGCTCTAATCTTGCGAGTTCGTCGAACTCAACGTCTTTGCTTTTGTTTCAGAGGAGGACTTCACCGACTCGAAGGTGGGTTCTTTGTGGACGTCGACGAGTAGTCTGGGGTTCCCAGGTGGCAGCTTGGGACATCCTGGAACAGCTGGCGCTGTGATGTTTATCTGTAGGCCTCTTAGGCCATATGTTGGATCTTGTTGTTTAGAACAACCTAATTCGCTTCCGCTTGATGTAATGTTGGGTCTGTGACCTCTGGTTGTCATTTGCTATCTTTCTCTATTATAAGAGTTGAACTATATGATTTGTGTCGTAGAGTCTGTGATGTGCCAGTTGTTCCACAAGTCTTGATCTTACTATTATGCTTTGATAGTTGTGCCTGTGTTAAGGCATCAATCGGGGTGTTGCGTTGTCTGGAGTGAGGTGTACCCAGCAACGCCTGCCAAAGGTTTTGGCCGGGGATTGGTAAACCCGTAACCTCCGGTTGTATCGCTTAACCGGTGACACACAGCATCACTGTATAGCAGTCGGGTCGGGCGCCACAAGTTGGTATCAGAGCAGTACTGCCTGTAGGAAACCCTTCTACTGGTCGATGTTGAGTCTAGTGTTTGTGAAAATATTTTAACCTAAAAATGAGTTGTGAAAACCATCTTAGGATTCTTTTTACTCCTTATCTGGTTACCCTCTAATCTCGGAGCAATCTTACCTCGATTTGAGTTTAAAGTTTTACTTCTCACCTGTTACTTCAAAATTAGGAGAAACGGGGTGGGTTCGACCTTTAGTGTTATGTGTCACGTTGCTCCCGCTGCGTTGCAATCCCAAATCAACTCAGATGTTTCTACCAATCAATCTTTGATCCTTTCTTTGGGTTAACCCACGGACTTGAACATAAGGTCCCGGATTGTGCCAACTAGAGTGTGTTAAGTTGTGATTTCTTAACTCTCACTAGTAGCACATGATGCTGATCTTTGACCCAAGTTCTATCTTGTTGTTTTCCTTCTCGCAAAGTATTATCGTCCCTAGTCTGTGTACTTGTGTAGACGCTAATGCTATTGTTCGACCATTCGGAGAAAGATACTAACGTGTCATTGTCAAATCTCCAGAATGGCTCGAGGAGGTCGTGGAGGCCGTGGTGGTCGCGGTAACCACAATGATGATGAGGATGATCTGCCGCCACCACCCTCAATGGCTCAAGTCTTGATGGCCATTGAGGAGAACCGTGGGCGCAATGAGCGCTTGCTTGAGCAGTTGGTGCAGCAGAATGCACGGAGGAACGAGTGCAACACTCTCACTGAGTTCCTGCGCTCCAGCCACCCACCTTTGCTGATGCTAAGGAGCCACTGGAAGCTGATGATTGGCTTCGTGCTTGGAGCGCAAGTTCTCCGCGCTGCATGTCCCATTGGCTGAGCAAGTCAACTTTGCCACCTATCTCTTGGTTGGTGCTGCTGGCTGTTGGTGGGAGCCATGTGGCTTGTTTCCAGCCAACCATGTCTTCACCTGGGCTGATTCCGCACTGCCTTCCGTGCGGAGTACATTCCCCAGCCAATCATGGATCTGAAGAGGAGGGAGTTCCTGGATTGCAACAGGGACGGATGGACCTCCGCACTTATGGTCGTGAGTTCAACCATCTCTCTCGTTACGCCCCAAGGGACGTGACCAATGATGCTGACAAGCAAGAGCTGTTCCGCAAGGGTCTGAATCCGCAGCTCGCTATGAGTTTGCCCTTCAGGTTCCAGACCTATCAGGAGCTGTTCAACCAGGCTTTCACCTTGAGCAAGGAAGAAAGGAACTTGAAGCTTCCAAGAGGCCCGCACATGGGGATCACCAGAGTTCCTCGGGTTCTGAGAGCAAGAAGCGCAGGGTGTTTGTCCCTACAGCGCCGTACCTCGTGCTCCCTTCATGCCGAGGGCAGCAGGATACAGGCCACCTCCTCCGCGCCCCACTACTTCGACACTTGGGATAGGCGGAAGTGGGTACCGTCCTATGCTACCTGCTCCACCTGGGTCACTTGCTACACTGTGGCCAGGCTGGTCACTACTCCAGGGAGTGCCCCCAGAAGGCACCTCTCGCTATAACTCCTGCACGAGCCCCTGCCACTCCAACTGGCAAGGCTGGACCTATGGTGCGTGGTCGCCTGAACCACGTCTCTATTGAAGAAGCTGAAGATGATCCCGGCGTCTTATGGGTGAGTTACGAATCAACGGCAATACAGCTACGTTTTGTTTGACTCTGGAGCATCGCATTCATTCATATCCATAGCGTTTGCAAAAGAGCACAAATACCGTTCGAGAAAATGAGACGACCTTGAGATCTCCACTCCTGGCTCCAAATGGCAAACCGATGGCGTTACTCCTGAGGTCCAGATTATCATAGCATCCCTGTCCTTCCCTTTCCCGTTGATAGCCTTGAGGTCGAAGGGCCTTGATGCCATACTGGGCATGGACTGGTTAGCAAGATACCATGCTAATCTCGACTGTGCTGCTAAGTCCATCACCGTGACCCACCCTTCCGGTTACGATGTGCAGTTTGGGCTACATATTCAGGACCTCCATCATCAGACAATCCCCTCTCCCCGGAGATCACCCTATGTTTCATGGAAGGCTTGTCCCCTCCTGAAATCCAGGACATACACGTGGTGTGTGACTTCCCGGATGTGTTCCCAGAAGAATTGCCTGGCATGCCACCTGATCGAAGTGTGATAGATCTACTTCCCGGTACTGCTCCAATTTCCAAGAAGCCCTACCGCATGCCGGTGGAAGAGTTGGCTCTGTTGAAGGAGCAAATTGATCAGCTGTTAGCTAAGGAGTTCATCCAGCCTAGCAGTTCACCTTGGGGTTGTCCGGTACTCTTTGTCAAGAAGAGGGATTCTACCGTGCCTCGTCTAGTCTCTGACTATCGACCGTTGAATGCGGTGACAATCAAGAACAAGTATCCTATTCCTCGCATCAATGATCTGTTGGATCAGTTAGCTGGTGCAAGAGTATTCTCCAAGATGGATCTGAGGTCAGGGTACCATCAAATAAAGATCAGAAAGGAGGATATCCCAAAGACGGCATTTGTTACTCGCTATGGCTCATATGAGTATACCGTCATGTCCTTTGGTCTCACAAATGCTCCAGCTACTTTCATGAGGCTCATGAATTCCATTTTCATGGATTATCTTGATAAGTTTGTCGTCATTTACATCGATGACATCCTCATCTATTCTAAAACCGACGAAGAGCATGATGAACACCTTCGGTTGGTTCTGACACGGCTTCGTGAACACCGTCTTATGCCAAGTTCTCCAAGTGTGAGTTTTGGTTGGATAAACTTGTCTTCCTTGGACATGTAATATCTGCCAATGGTGTGGAAGTCATCCCCGACAAAATTCAAGCTATTCTAGACTGGAAAACTCCAATGTCAGTCAAGGACATTCGTAGCTTTCTCGGATTGGCGGGTTACTACCGCCGATTCATCGAAGCTTTCTCCAAAATAGCCAAGGCATTGACTGACCTTCTCAAGAAGGATAGAAAGTTCGTATGGACTGCCGAAGCTGAAGAGAGCTTCCAAGCCCTGAAAGCCAAGCTCACGTCCGCTCCTGTGCTTGTCCTGCCGGACACAGCAAGGATTTCGTCGTCTTCTGTGACGCCTCTCTACAAGGCTTGGGCTGTGTGCTAATGCAAGATGGCCATGTGGTGGCTATGCTTCTCGCCAATTGAAGCCGCATGAGCTCAACTACCCAACTCATGATCTAGAACTTGCCGCTGTGGTCTATGCTTTGAAGCAATGGAGACCATACCTGTTTGGTAACCGTTGCGAGATCTTCTCGGATCACAAGAGTCTGAAAGTACCTCTTCACCCAGCCGGATTTAAATCTCAGGCAAAGGCGTTGGTTGGAGTTAATCACGGACTACAATGTGAGTCTGAACTATCAACCCGGCAAAGCAAACGTCGTGGCTGACGCGCTAAGTCGGAAGTCCTATTGCAACAATCTGATGATTGAAAAGGCCCAACCCGCTCTTCATGAAGAGTTCCCGTTTGAACTGGAAATTGTTCCCTCCGGCTACCTTGCAAATCTGGAGATCAAAGCTACTCTTGTAGACCAGATTAAGGATGCTCAGAAGCTGGATGAGGGTATCCTGAATATCAAGAGGAACATTGCTAGTGGCAAGGCAAAATGTTTCTTGAAGATGAATCCGGAGTTGTTTATTTTGGTGACCGTCTAGTGGTGCCAAAGAACCGGAATTTGAGGGAGCTCATTCTCCAAGAAGCTCATGAATCACCTCTCTCTATTCATCCCGGTAGTACCAAAATGTACCAAGACCTTCGGCCACAATTCTGGTGGACTCGTATGAAACGAGAAATCGCCAAGTATGTTGCTGAATGTGACACATGTCGACGGGTAAAGGCTGAACATCAAAGACCTGCCGGCACTCTTCGCCCTATTGCTGTCCCGGAATGGAAATGGGATGAAATTGGTATGGACTTCATCACCGGGTTTCCCCGATCTCAAAAGGGCAACAATGCAATCTGGGTAATCATTGATCGTCTTTCCAAGGTTGCTCACTTCCTACCAGTCCGTGATGAGATACGGGCAAGTCAACTTGCTGATTATATTGGCTCGTATTGTTCCATTACATGGGGTCCTCTGAGGATCATATCGGACCGTGGAAGTATCTTCGTCTCCAAGTTCTGGCAGAGTTTCCAAACTGCTATGGGTTCCCGTCTCAACTTCAGTACCGCCTACCATCCTCAAACTGATGGTCAGACCGAAAGAGTGAACCAAGTGTTGGAAGACATGCTTCGGGCATGTGTGATCTCTTTTGGCCAAGTTGGGAAAAGTATCTCCCTTTCGCGGAGTTCTCCTACAACAATAGCTATCAAGCTAGTCTGGGCATGGCTCCCTTTGAGGCTCTATATGGAAGAAAATGCCGCACTCCTCTAAATTGGTCCGAGACCGGAGAGAGAGCACTCTTTGGTCCGGATGTGATCAATGAAGCTGAGGAGAAGGTGAGAATCATAAGAGAGAATCTGAAGATTGCTCAGTCTAGGCAGAAGAGCTACTATGACAAGCACCATCAGAGATTCACTATGAAATTGGTGATAAGCTTATCTCCGTGTCTCTCCCCTTCGTGGCGTTCGCCGCTTCGGAATCAAAGGGAAATTGGCACCTCGCTATGTTGGTCCTTTCACCGTTCTAGAAAAGCGAGGAGATCTTTCTTATAAGTTGGAGTTACCGGTCAAATTCCCAAATGTGCATGATGTGTTTCATGTTCCCAACTCCTCCGTTGTTTCAAGGATCCGATCATGGGGTCAATCATGAGGAGCTAGATCTACAAGAAGACCTCACTTATCGTGAGCATCCTATCCGTGTCTTGGATGAAGCCGAAAGGAAGACCCGTAACAAGACTACCAAGTTTCTCAAGATTCAGTGGTCGCACCATTCCGAGGAAGAAGCGACTTGGGAACGAGAGTCTAGTCTCCGTGAAGAGTATCCCGACTTCTTTTCGAAATCTTAGAATCTCGGGACGAGATTCCTGTAAGGAGGGTAGAATTGTAACAGCCCCGAACTTATGAACTGAAAATCTGTATAAAATTTTCACTTTTGTGTCCTCATTTGCATCATGGCATGCATGCATCATTGCATCAATCTTATATTGCTAAACCACACACTACTTATTCTTGGCTATGTTGAAAACCAACATGCAAATCTTGTTCCCACAAGTTCACAACAAGGAAGACACTCAAACTTGCAAATAAAATTACCTTGACCTCTTATATTGCCCAGGTAGTTCCTAGAGACCAAAGTAATATTTTGCCCTTGTTTCAAAATTTTCTAAAGGATTTGCATTTGGAAGTTTAGCTAGAATGCCTACAACAAACTCTATGAACAAAGGTTGACCATAACATTTTATTTGCCAACCCCAAATTTTGTGGAGTTACTAAATGTTAAGGGGAGTATCCCCAAATTATTTCATAATTTTTGGAGGTGGATAACTGCCTCAATTAAATCAATTACACCTGCTGCTGTTTTGAAACAGTACTGAGAAGGACCTACTTGTGGTGTTTTTAAAACTTACAGGGGGGTTTTTGGAAAAAGGGAAAAACAGCATCTTATTCTTCTCCCGGGCGCCATGGCCGTGCGTGTCGCGCGCCTGCGCGTCGCCCGCCCAGGGCCCCCTCCTCTCCTTTCCCTGCAAGGAAGAGCTCCAAGAGGCCCCACACGTTCACCTCACCCCGTTCCCCCAGCTCACCCCCTGCTCCCTCCCCTCTTTCCTCCTTCCCCACGGGCTCACCATGGCCGCCACGGAAGCCGAGCTCCGCCGTCGCCTAGCCGTCAATTGAGCTCACCCCAAGCCCAGCCAGGACCACCCCGAGCTCCGCCGCGACGCCGGCTACCGCCTAGCCAAAGGAATCGAAGGGAGACGCCCGAAATCGCCGTCACCGCCAAGTTCTTCTCCGACTAACGCCGTCGCTCCGCCGTGCGTTTCCCGCTGTCTCCGGCCACCCGGGCCTTGCTGAGCCCGCCGGCCTCGCCGTAGGCCTCTCCTCTGCCTCCCGTCGACTCGTGCAAGCTGGAAGGCGGGAGCCGCCGGATTGCGCCGTCGTCATCATCGCCGGCCGCCGCCCCTTTCCGCATGTCGCCGTCGCTCCGGTCCATCCCCGACCTCGCCGTCTCCTTCAACGAGCTCAGGGTGAGCACGTGAGCCTCCCCGTGCCCTGGTTACATCTGATTGAGAGCCGTAGCTCGATTTCGTGTGAGCCCTCCGGAGCATCGTATTTTCCTTGTTCACGCTTCGGATATTCCGGTGATGGTCCAGTTCGGATTATCCGAACGAAGCCAGTACCGTTTTCTTTCTGTCCTTAGCCATTTTCAGAGGTTACCTCTCAATCGGATTTTCCGAGTAAAGGAAATTCTGATTTTCCGATTTCTATCAGTACAAAGGAACCTTCTTTCCTTAGCCGTTTTTTCGAGTGTACAGTGAACTCGGATATTCCGATTCCAATTTAATTCGGAAATTCCGAAATTAGTCCAGTACAATAGTTTTTGCTACTGTTTCGATTACTTGTCTTCCTATTTTGATAAGTAATCCTAGTGTGGTATAATTCAACTTATTAAAGACAAATAATTACAAGAGGAGATAATTTATCGAAAAGAACTTATTTAATTCAGGAAAGTATAAAATTAATAACTATCTATCGGTGCACCCGAAAAAGATGTTTGATACACTAAAATGTCCGGACAGTCGTAAACGAACCTTTTAAAGTGTTGTCATGCATTTTTGCTCACCGTAACCATAAAGCACCTCGGACACTAGGAGTTTCATTAAGCTAATATGGGGTGTTATTCGTATCCGGTTGCCGTAAATTATTTCCCGCACCCCATTTAAATTGCTAGATAGCTTATAATAAGTTCGGTGCGTTAAAATGTCATATCATCATTCTCTTGTATGCATTGCACAATTGCCATGTGTTGAAGTGTTGTTCTTGTTTTCCGGTGTTGTTTGCTCTTCGGTAGATCACGAGTCCGGAGTTGAGCCTCATTACTCCGACGAGCAGTTTGACTACTCCGCTCAACAAGGCAAGCGTAATCCCCCCTCTGAGCATATCTTATCCTATGTTTCCTCAAATATTTTCTCCACTATAATATTGCATGCGGTTCTAAATGTCAATTTTGTTGGATTAGAGTATCCTATAGTTGCATTAAGTTTCCGATGCCAATTACCTGCTTCCCCTCCTATTATCCATAGGATTGTATTGTTGGCCTGAAATACTTAACTATGCTGTGTTGTTGCTTAGCCATGCTTAGTTAAATGCTTAGCAGTCCGGTGGATGTTTCATGGTTGGAAACAGGTGATGAGATGTACAGGTGATGGTGGAGGAATTGTGGTGACAGGTAAAAGATGCTTAAAGGTGGGGATGAGAGGCCACTCGGTATGGTGGTGTTTTGTCTCACTCTCGCCGCCTAGGTGCGAGTTCTTTACCTCTTGAACCAAGAATGAGCGCGCTTCCTTTCGGTGGGGTATATGGAGCCCTCGTCGACCGACTAACTTGAGCGGGGCTAGCCAGGGTCCTCTAGTTTGGCTTTCCATTTGCGCGTGCGTGAAGATGGTGGTGTGAACTGGGATGAGGACGTGGAGTCTAGGAAAATGAGTGGCCACGGGGCAGGGTGTTGACGATCGCTGCTCCGTCCTCACTGATGATCTTGGGTTAGTCTTTAACAAGGTAAAGGTTGTAACCGTTCCCACTCAGCCGGCTTTCCCCGGAAGAGAGCTACGTGTAGGCAATGAGCCGGGCGGTACCGAGGGTAAACACAGTGCACCCCTGCAGGGTTAAATCTTTTCGAAAAGCCGTGTCCACGGTTACGGACAACTTGGGAAAGGACGATAAGATCATAGAATAACTTTAACGGAATGATTAAAACTTGGGTACTAGAGGTACCACTCAAGATTGTAAGGTGAGCTTCCTCGAGGGGGATTCGGGGAGGTGCCTTTGATGAACAGGTGCAATGGTTGATGTTGAGTAAGGTGATGAAAGAAAGAGTTACTTCTTACCTCTTTTGAAAATACTCTGAATAGTCGTTGCCTTTGGGTTATGCTTTCATAAATAAAATCAGCTTTATGCAAAACAGCCATATAACTTTGAAAGCCTCATCGAGCATATATTTAGCTCCTAATCTTGCGAGTTCGTCGAACTCAACGTCTTTGCTTTGGTTTCAGAGGAGGACTTCACCGACGTCGAAGGTGGGTTCTTTGTGGACGTCGACGAGTAGTCTGGGGTTCCCAGGTGGCAGCTTGGGACATCCTGGAACAGCTGGCGCTGTGATGTTTATCTGTAGGCCTCTTAGGCCATATGTTGGATCTTGTTGTTTAGAACAACCTACTTCGCTTCCGCTTGATGTAATGTTGGGTCTGTGACCTCTGGTTGTCATTTGCTATCCTTCTCTATTATAAGAGTTGAACTATAATGATTTGTGTCGTAGAGTCTGTGATGTGCCAGTTGTTCCACAAGTCTTGATCTTACTATTATGCTTTGATAGTTGCGCCTGTGTTACGGCATCAATCGGGGTGTTGCGTTGTCTGGAGTGAGGTGTACCCAGCAACGCCTGCCAACGGTTTTGGCCGAGGATTGGTAAACCCGTAACCTCCGGTTGATTCGCTTAACCGGTGACACACAGCATCACTGTATAGTAGTCAGGTCAGGGCGCTACACTAACCGAGCGCCTAAAGGCAGCTATAGGGCGGGGGCTCACTGGGTTGGATCTCCTGGTGACGTGGATGGCCCGGAGAGTCCAGCCGCTACAGCTCCGGCTCCATACATTCGGGAAGTGGTCTCCGGAGGGAGACCGCTCCCGGATCACGACAAGGGAGCTGCGGGTGCATGAGATGGAAGGCTGGTTCCAATCCATCTCGGCGCTTCCAATCTCCTTCCCGTACAGGCCAGGCCTCCCGGCGCTTGGCTAGCCCGATCCTCCTCTGCGGGTGAGCCGTTCTCTTCCTCTGATGTCCATGCCTTGGCTTCGGTCTCGCCCTGTCCGTCCGCTCTCCGGCCACGGCGGGGTGGCTGCACGTGCTGGGTGAATTTACCTGTGTTCTTCTTGCCATGTCTCTTGTCCAGGATCTTCCGACCAGCTCCGCAGTGATCGGGGTACTCAGGGAGTCCGTGGCCGGCTTCCCGGGCCCGATCATCCTTGTGCGCCGACTTGAAGTGGCCCTGGAGGTATCTTCTTCGCCACTCACCTCTGTTCCATCCTTCCGGTTTAAGCTCATCCGTGCCCTCTGCATTTCCGCATGCAGGCTGAAGCGAAAGCTTTCCGGGCGGCCCTCGTGCTCATGCGGGTGAAAGCGGCTGCCCTGCTGTCCGGCCTGGTGGCCGCAAAGGAGACTCCGTCGTCGGTGCTGGGGCCCCCGGTCTTCCACGGGGCCCCCTAGCCCCCAGTGCAGAAGGCGCTGAACTCAACCTTTCCGTTGGCCCGCCTGTGGGCCCCCGGGCATGTCATCCTTTTGGAGAATTATATATTGCCCAGGCGATGGGCCTCTCTTTTCTTTTTCCTGGTGTTATCTATAGATTCCTGGGGGAAATCCCCCCGGGTTTTCGCCCCCGTGGCACGATGGCTCGGCGAACCTAGACCTAGCAGCGTTGTGCTGCGGGGGACCCTTGTTCCTGAGGGGCATGCTGTCGAAAGGGGCAGGATCTGCCCGCGCCGGTAGGCTCACCACTAGGGCCCCATTTCCGGTTGGAAGTTTACATGACACAACGTACTCCGACCTTGCCGACTTGCATGCCGCTAGGGCTTTTACCCCAGAGTTCAAGTTGTGGTGGCACGGCGAACTCCGACCTTGCCGAACTTTTTCCCGCTATGTCCGCTAGGGGTTCCTTTCCGAACATGAGTCTCATTGGGCACGGCGAACCCAGACCTTGTTGACACACTCATCCCTAGGGATGTCTCTCCGAATACAGGTCCCTTGGCCTTCATGGGTTCGAGCCAAAGTTACTGCCCGCGCGAGGCGGGGACTCCGGTAGAGGGGTACTCATGGGTGCGCGGGATCTCGTGTCCGGGGCACCCCTTCTTTCCCCCCTCCTCCGTTCCTGGGAAGGGAGTTGACGCGAGCTGATTTGACCCGGCGAACCCACACCTGGTCGAACAACGGGGTACTCAGGAGGCACGCGCGATCTCATGGTCTGAATGCCCCCGTTTTCCACCCGGGTGGTTGTTAGGAGGGAAGGGCGTGGGCCGGAGGTTCTTTCGGCTCCACTACCGTTCCGTCTTGAGTGTCTTCTTCTCGTCGGGCGGTGGCTCCATTGCCTTCTTCGTGGGGAGGCGAGGAAGGGTGCGGCAGGTGCTCCCCCCCGTGCGCTCCCCCGCTCCCCAAGGCTTTGCTCGGCCATCTCAGGAAGGCTGCTGTGGGTGGCCGGGGGATTCCCATTGGCTGCTGATGACTCCCAAGTGAAAAAGATCAATTGTAGTACCTTTCAATTAGAAAAGGTTGTCGAACCCACGAGGAGCTGAAGGTATTGGTTAGCAAGATTGATAAATAAAACAATAAAAGATGCAAGTGTTTTTGGTATTTTTGGTTGTATAGTTGCAATGAAAAAAAAATAGTAGCAAGTGAAAGCTCTCAAAGAGAGAAAGCCCAATCCTCTTATGTGGCAAGAGGACAAGCTCAAGTGATGTGTAACTTATATGTGGAAAACGTCCCCGAGGGTGGCATGGATATTTCTAGGCATAGAGATTTATTAAACAACACGTTGAACATCTTGTCAAGTTTTAATCTTCTTTGGACGGAGCCATTATTAGGTATTGCTAAATAAATAAACTACAACCCCTCATGATGGATCATGTGGCCAAGTAAATGACTGCACAAGAATTATTAAGACATAATGTCCCACCATAGCATTACACTCTAAGGTCCCTAATACTAATACCCTCATAATATAACTTCATGACTCGGTCTTAGGTTTACATGTCCTCCCAAGTCTCCCTCAATTCATTACACTACGGTGTTCTCCTATGAGCCCATATAGGTGAAGTGTTGTGCAGTCGACGTTCGCACAACACCATCATAGAATCACATAAAAGATAAACTCTTGACAAAATACCAACACATGTTATATATAAATCATTGCCGATTCATCCTATGCCCTCAGAAACATATGGGAACTACTCACAACGTGCAAACATGATGATATTCAGTGGCATAATTGGTACAACACAATCTGAAAATATAACTTCACCACTAAATACTAACAAGTACTCAATCACAAACATGAATAGTAGCACAAGACAAGTATCTAGGTTATAGCAACTCTCAAACTACGAGGGGAATGGAGTGGATCACGGTGATGATGACGGAGATGGTGTTGGTCTTGATGGGGGTGATGATGTAGAGGCCTCCTCCCACGCCAAGGAGGAGAGGTGATGACGATGACTATGACGATGATTTCTCCCTTCTCCGGAGCTCCGGAGCAGCAGGATCTGATCCCCCTCGGAGGGAATCAGGAGTTTCGTCGCCACCGTGGCCTCAGATGGTTTCGTGAAAATTACGGCGTAACTTTTCGGGCGAGACGAAGGTGTTGCTTAAAAGCCCCGAGCGAGGAGGTGCCCGAGGCTCCACTTAGTGGGTCCCACGTGGCCTAAGATTCTGGCTGCGTGGGCCCACATATTTTGGGCCTCGTGGCTCTCCTCTCTTTGGTCTTCTTCCCTCTGCCTTTCTTCCGATGAAAAACCAGCTGTGTAATGTTCCTTTTATTATTTGGGTCCCTGTAACTTCTAAAACATTAAAAACAAGAAAAAGGAGGGTTTCTGCCTCCCAGAAATTAAATACCAAAAATAGGGACTTTGTATGAAAGTCCCATAAATCATCTAAAACATGTAAAAACAATGATATAATAATGCAAATAACATTCTAATAAGATAATAAAAGTTGTATAAATGATGATATAAAATGCACGTATCAACTCCCCCAAGCTAAAACCTTTAGTCGTCCTCGAGTAAGTAAGGACATAGATCATTACATGCATCAATGGACTTATGGTTGATAAATAAATATGAGCATTGTATCATCATCATATTCAGTTGCAAGATAAGATTAATGAATTAAAACTCATACACATGAGGGCAACATAAGTAGAAGGTCTAGCAATCACCCCTTACTTTTGAAAGCAAATAACCATTGTATGTTGGACAATTGAATCATATTTTTTCACATGCTTTTGCACTTTATGGCAAGCATTATAATATTTTATACTTTGCTGAAATTTAAAGACAAGATAAACTCTCATTGGATAACAAGTTCAAATAAGACAAATGAAAAGATAGATAGATATAAAAAATGTTTTCAACCTTGCTTCACTAGTAACTAGTGCAAACTTTAGTCATGGATATCTCAATCAAGCTCCCATGCTCTATACAACCTTTATCTTACACTTTCCATGGCTAACTGACATTTCAGGTGCCTTCCTTTTCATTCACATTCAAGAGCATAAGTATTGAAATATACGTGATCATTAATTTGCTCAAAAGATACTAGATTCTAACAAGAGTGTTTCATATCCTTTTCATTATCCCTTCTCAACTTTTTATCCTACAAGACCATATCTCAACTTTAAACTATTAATTCCAAGTCACATTGACTCTTTACTTACTTTATAATGAGATAATTCTACAATTGTCCAACACACTCAAGTTAATTAATTTCAAGGCAAGATGTGACTGAAACTTAAAATATGGCACGCTCATTTGCATGAGTGTTATCCATAAATCTCCAAACAAGAGAATCATGGATGACACTGATACGTCCAAAACGTATCTATAATTTTTGATTGTTTCATGTTAATATTATGGCTTTGGCACTTGTTTTTATATTAAGTTTATGATTTATTTTGACTAACCTATTAATAGTAGCAAAAGTGCACAATGTTCTTGTTTTACACTTTGATGTGTAAGAATTATGAAAAACACAAAAGGAAACCTTGTTGGACTCGAATTAGGACTTTCCAGAAATCTGTCTGAGAACTTTTTATGAAGATTGTCAGTTTGACCCTCGAAGATAACCTCCAACGGAGTTGGGCCTGAAGAGGAAGTTGCTGATAATTTTCTGACAAACGTTCTAGACATAAAATGTGGCCCAATCGAAGTTTTTATGTGGCCAAGAGACCCGTTCTACTGAAGCCCTAGATGAGATGACGGAAATCCGAGAGTCTATATAAAGGAGGAAACCCTAACTCATGGAGGACACCCCATACCACGAATTTGCAGCCACCGAAGCCACGTTTTTGCCTCCCCATGGATCCCATCTCCATGGGGGAGGGCTCCCAAGAATCCATGAAGGAGGGAGGCTAAGGGGCGGTGCGTCCCCATGATGCCGGCGGCGGGGAAGGAGCTCACCGCGCCGCCGCCCTGTGTCGCCGCGCTGCCCCTCTCCGCCGTCTTCACTGCCATCTCCATCACCTACTCCTCGTTGTATTCTGTGGTTCATCCTCTCACAAACCTCTGTACCGTCCTATGTAAACATGGTGTTTGATGCTATAATATTTATCCTATGATCTATGTCATGCTTGTGTAGTTTATTTGTCTTTTGATTGCTTTGTTAAATGTCTTTGGTTCATTAGAGTTGTATGTTAATATGGTACTGTCCTTTGGTGTCCATTATACTTGTGCGCGCATGAATCAACACCCTAGGGTTAGTAGTATGTGCAAAGGAAGGGGGTAGTTCTGCCGGAGTGACAGAAACCTAAGAACTCGAACCGGTTAGTTGCACGTATGAGAGTAAGAGGACCATGAACTTAAGGCTATGGTTGGGGAAACCTTAATGCATTGTTAGTATTTACGGATGTTTGCTAACAATCTAATCATATACTGCTTGTAATCCCAAGTAGTGGAGTGCATGCATATTTAGCCTCTCCACATTGAAAACTGCATCAAAGACAATGAACTAAATGTCTTCACTAATTAATCTTGGACAAAGCCATCACAATTATCACCACTTTTCCACACTCATGGTACTGTTAGTATACGGTTACTTAGTGTACTGTATTGCTGCAGCACTAACTTTTACTTTCTTGTATTTATTATCTCTCATACCCGTATTGCTACTGTAGTTTTATTTCCTAGATAATGCAAATGTTTAGTGTGCGTAGAGTTGTATCAGTGGTTGATAGAACTTGAGAGAATACTTATCCTACCTTTAGCTCCTCGTTGGGTTCGACACTCTTACTTATCGAAAAGGCTACACGCGATCTCCTATACTTGTGGGTTATCAGACGCCATACTTTAATATTCATTGATACACCATAAGATAGAGATACATGATAATGCTCCATGAGCTCACACACGCCTAAGAGATATTGATAGCTAAACGATAAAAGCAAAACACACCATGACTAGATAGATATGATAAACTAATAAAGATAAAGACTAGGTGGAACTCCCCCAAGCTTGGCGTTTTGCTAGAGCCTCCTTACTTCTCTTCCTTCTTGTCGTGATAATTATCTTCAAGTTCTCCAATGATGCTCATCATAAGGTTGTAGACTTCTTCAAACTTGCTTGCAGCTTTTCCCAATTTTTCCATGAGGTCCTTCTCCACCGTCTTCTTGCAAGGCTTCCACTCCGGGCTTGGTACTTTATTTTTGGGGATATTGCGATCCCATTCACCAGGATAGTTCTCTTGGGTGGCACGCCGGAATTCCCTGTCAATAAGAGTAGAAACCACGTTTCTGCTTGCAAGTGCGTGCCTAGGAGCCTTCCCTCCTGTGCTGATGCGTGCCGCCTGCCTCTTGTTTCCAAGGGACACGTTCACCCTCACACCAGCAACAACAATGGGTGATGGTGGTGCTATCGCCAGAGGTGCGATGTCGACGGAGGGCTTGTACTCCCCCTCTTCCTCTTCTTCCTTCTCCACCTTCTCCTCGTCAAGCTTGTAATCTTCATCATCGGAGTAGTCCTTCCTCTTCCTATTCCTCGTCCATAAGGACGTGGGGCTGTTGCCCTCGAGTTCATCATCATCGTCGTCCATGGAGGAGCATTGGTAGGAGTCTCCCGAAGACATGGCTAAAAACCTGACAGGCAGAAACAACAAAAGAAAGAATCGCTCGAAAACGCTTGGTGCGAGATTAATATGACAAAGTAGAAAGGGGTATGTATTGATGGTTTTTAGGTCAAGACGAAGCGTCGGAGTCGAAAACAAGATGAAAAAGGACTCCGAGGAGGGAAAACAGTGGTCCCACGCGGCCCAAGAATCTGGCCGCGTGGGACCCTTGTTTCCTTCCTCGGGTCTCCGCTTCGTCCAGTTTTCTTGTCCCACACGTTAATTTCCATAAAAAATGACTTCCGTAAAATATTACGCAATTCTGAGAAACTTTCCAACACTAAAGTTACCTTTTATTGATTTAGGGTTTCTGAAACTGTATGACCTCTCTCAATTACCTCCTCCAGTGTTTGTAAATTCAACTCTTCCACCTTTCCGATGAAGCTTTTTCCTGCAATATATGGTTTAAGGCGTTGTCCATTAACCACATGAGGTTTACCTTTCATGTCACCGTGAAGACGGATAGCTCCTGAACAGTACACCTCCTGTATCACTAATGGTCCATGCCACTTTGAAGCTAGCTTCCCTGCAGAAAATTTGAAATGAGAGTTGTATAATAAAACTTGATCACCTACTTTGAATTGCTTTCTCTTAATTTTCTTGTCATGCCAAATTTAAATTTTTCATTAAAAAATTTAGCACTTTCATAAGCTTCGTTCCTCCATCATCTAGTAAGTTTAAATCAAGAATTCTTTCCTCTCCTGCAGTCTTAAAATCAAAGTTCAATTGTTTAATAGCCCATCTAGCATTATGTTCTAATTCAACATGTAAATGATAAGCTTTTCCATAGACCATTTTATAAGGAGACATTCCCATAGGATTTTTAAAAGCAGTTCTATAAGCCCATCATGCATCATTAATCTTAAGTGGCCAATCAGACCTAGACTTATTAACTGTATTTTCCTAAATGAGTTTAATTTTCCTATTACTTAATTCAACTTATTCACTTGTTTGAGGATAATAAGGAGATGCGATTCTGTGGTTAACATCATATTTTGCCAAAGTTTTTCTAAGAGCACCATGCAAGAAATGTGAACCACCATCAGTAATTAAAAACCTAGGAACACCAAACCTGGGGAAAATGATGTCCTTTAGCATCTTCATTGCTGTAGCATGGTCTGTACTTTTGGTTGGAATTGCTTCCACCCACTTTGTAACATAATCTACTCTAACCAAAATATGAGTATGCTTTGTCTTTGAAACTTGAGTATGCTTTGTCTTTGATTCTAGGAAAGGTCCCATAAAGTCAGAACCCCACACATCAAATGGTTCAAGTGGCAAAAAATAATTCATAGGCATTTCATTTCTCCTACCAATATTTCCTACTCTTTGACATTTATCACAAGATTTAACATATTCAGCACAATCCTTAAATAAAGTAGGCCAATAAAACCCAAATTGTAATACCTTTGCTCCTGTGCAATCTCCTGCATGATGCCTATTGGGTTGAGCGTACAGTAAATTAAAAATTTCACGTATTGCTACGCAACCCTTATTCCAGGATCTACTATCAAGATACATGCGAATACGAATATCCGAAGATCTAGTTTAGTATACGTTACCAACACCGTAGATTACGGAAGAACGTGTTGATGACGTAGTCGATGTAGCCGTACGCGGTCTCTTCTCAACCAAGCCTGGTAGAGAGATTCTGATGCCTTCTTCTCCTTCGCTTCACCACCTTGTTCAACAGCTGAAGGGTGCAACGTCTATGACGAGGAACCCCTCCGAGAGCTTGCACACGTACACTGGAAAGGTTCAGCAGGGCTTCGCCGTCCAAGCTTGAGGTTTGCTGGTGTATATGAAGGTGGAGATCTCAACACATGAGAAGGAGAGAGAGAGAGATTAGATCTAGTCTAATCCGATAGGTCGCCTCTAATTAGAGGTCCCTCTAATCCAACTAGAAGAGATCTAAACTTGAGAGCTTGACGCGAGATTTCTCTCTTGTCTATATGGTGTCTATTGTGTGCAATTGCTTCTATCTAAATTGTGTGCAATTACTTGTCCCCACAACTAGAGGGGTGGGGTTTATAAAGGAGCCCAAGGGGTAGGGAGACTTGGGAAGGAGGAATCCTTCCCCTAGTCCAATTGGACAAAGGGAAAGTTTCCCCTTGCCCAATTCGGTATGGGAGGATGAGTTGGGGCTGCACCCCAACTCTCCTTCCCTCTCCCTTCCTTGTGCTCCGGCCGGCGGGTGGGGCCCACCTAGGTCCGAACCGACCTAGGCAGGTGCAGCCCACCCGGCCAACCGCCTCGCCGCCGCGTGGTGGGGCCCGCCCTGGCCTGCCACCGACCCGACGGGTGGGGCCCGCCTGGCCACCACCGACCCGGCGGGTGGGGCCTGCCTGGCCCGCACCGCCTCGGCCGCTCCGCCTTGCCCCTTGCCGTGGGCCGCACGGCCCACCTAGGGTTCGGCCCGGGGTTCTCCCCCAACGGCGCGTCTAATATTTTTCCCGTAATTATATTTATCAATTAAATAAATGAATATTTAATTAACATATAATTAAATAATACTTTGTCATATTAATTCTTATTTAAATATTTCCTTTTATAGAATATTCACCGAATTAATTACCTATCATATGAAACTCCTTTCATATGATCCGGGACACCCAGTGTCCGCCGACAAAATACTCCGGACAAATCTATCATTCATATAAACCTCCTCGGAATAAATCCGACCGTCATAGTAACTTCTATCACAAACTTTCTCTCAAACTTTCTCTCTTGACAAGGTATGTCATATCACGCAAGCACCATGCCGATGATACTGTCTCCATGTTCCAGACCAACCATATAACACAACTAACCAATCCTAGCTTAAGTGTGTCCACCCTACAGGTCCGATAACGGGTAGCTATAATTGGGTGGGTATCAACCAATCACCGGCCAGTGACAGTTCCAAGGGCGTCCTGTGTGGCTGCTATCGTTATGCGAATAACTCTACTGTTGAACCTGTTGATTATCATATATCAATCCCATTACTCACGACACTGAACTTCACCCGAGATATAGATCCGTGATGATACCATGAATCAATCAAGGATTGATTCACATCATCTTTGTCTATCTCGTTACCGGTAAGTTTCATTTACTCGTTGCCGTACTATGATATCCCACACGGTGTAACTTCACCATGCATTGTCTGCAGAACGTAGTGGATATGTATATAATACCGAGCGGGCCCTGGAAGTATCTCTCTTAACCTAGAGGAGTAATTTCCCATCTCAGAACATCAGGATACATACACACCTTTGAAGCCACCCAGCAACTGCCTTTATGGTCACCCTGTTACGGCCGTGACGGTTGACAGCACCAAAGCAACTCCTCCAATATGCATGACCCCAATAACCTCATGGTTACAAGGACATGTTATACAACAACCTTTCTGTGATAAAGCTAAGGACAAAAAGACTATTTAACAGAATCTCTTAGCATACCAACACTTGGGTGACCCAGCCATATTATAGTCCAATAATATGCCATCCTTGATGCTGACATAAACTCTATGTCCATGACTAGGAAAAGCCGCGTCATCTAGCATTAAGAATTAGTCCATAAAAGAACTAGGGTACTTTTTACGTATTCATATTCTCTACACGTGCAGGTGAGCTTTTCCCTAAATCACGTATTTAGAAATCACTGCAGTTATAGCATAGAGATTACGAATCAATAATGTATGAATCAGATATACATATGTATAAATACATTGTCACATGTATAAATACATTGCCTTTTGGGCATATATCCAACAGTCTCCCACTTGCACAAACTGGCAATGTCTAGCTCGCATAAGTTTAACATCTATACCGATGTTCGGTGTTTCTCATGCTCACCCTTCTGTGGTTGACATTTGTCTGTTTAGTCCCTAATGGTGACTATGTGAACTTTATGTTTCTTATGCAAAAAGATACACATCTTTTCATGCATAACCTCAATTGATCATATGATCACTTGTAGCCTGGTTATTCTAGGTGAAACCCTGGAACCTTTACTAAGAATACAATTTCATTGTTTTACCAATTAGTTGTCTTCTTCGTAAAGAACCACACCTAGACAACCCTTCATCATGGAAGCTTTGCGCTCCCACTGTATTTGCCACTTGTTGTAGATTTTGTAATATAGACTTAATGTTTTCCATAAACATACCCAACATTTGTGATGCACAAAATTTAGAAAATTTCATCATCTAATCCTTGTCTTAACCTTTATACTTATCTCATAAGATTTTCCAATGCAACTCTTACATTATGAGTATTTCTCACTTTTGAAGTAACTTCTTCAAAATACACCTTATGGAGAATCCTCATCTTGATTGGAGTCAATTGAATTTTTAGCAAATTCAACTTGTCAACAATCAAGTTTGACTACTTTGTTTTGATCTTAAAATTTCACATCTTAAGAAATTTCTTTATGATCAAGATTTCAAATCAATTGATCATGCTCACCACCGTACGAAACAGCCATGGTTCTCACACATGAATTTCCTTAAACTTTATGAGAATTTTCGTTCTCAAGTATTTTGAATAATGTTCAAAACACCCTCAATGAAATTTCCGCAACATTATATCTCATCCTTATATGGCAACTTCCATATGTGATGTGACGAATATGTTCCAAACATGTATGTTATTAATTACCTTAATAACACTACACATTGTATCAAAACAAAACAATCTGTAAAATTACATTATTCAAACTCGAATAATATAACTAAGCTCCCACTGATTTAAATGAAACTACGACTTTCCTTTATTTCCTGAAACTCAAAACAAAACTTTGTTTCTTGTTTCCTTTTGAATATCATTTATTTGTCCGAGACAAATATTTTCCTTTTATGATTAGATTTATATTTAATTAACAAAAGACCCTCTAGCTGTACTAAGTACACAACCTCGATCCATCTTTCCTTTTGAAAAGGAATATGTCTTTGTCAATATCTCATATAAACTTCCTATCATAAAACTTTCCTTTGATCAACACAACTTTGTGATCATCTTTTCGTCTAACAAAAAGATCCTTATTGAGTTTATCATAACTCAACAATAATGATATTAATTTCTCTATATGACATCTAAGTCATAATCTATTGGGATCTTATTCTAGCACAATCCTTTCTTTATTTTGTTTTAACATAATAAGTTTCCTAGAAATTTTATATGTTACACTATTCTGGTTAAGTGAATTCATCTTGACAAGACGTCATGCATTAAATGCATTGACTCTCGGTATTAGTCTAAAAGACTTGTCAATTGGAATTACTTCCGCTTGTTCAACATCTGATAACTATTTCCGAAGATTCAAATAATCTCTTCAATTCTCTTCCGCTTCCGCTTCCGCTTGCGAATTGATGACCAAATAATCCTCCAACTAGATTTCTTTAGAAGAATAAATTCCTCAAGAATCACATATATCTTAGTGACAAAACATTGTCACTTATGTGGTGGTTACAAAAGGATTTCCAATTAACTTATTGGAACAACCAACAAAATAAATCTCTATTTATCTTCCTCCTTTAGGATCAAGTTTCAATCTTTCATAAAACTTTTAGGTCCCAAATTCTTTGTGTCTTCTTATGTTTATCTTTCAAAACTCTGGCACAACTCATAAGATAAATATTCCTAAGTCTTCTTTATTTTAGGACCGAAGCTCTTTTCAGAAATTCCAAGTACCTAAAATTATCATGTCCCTTTATGTCTATCTTTCAAGACATGACATGATTTCCTTTAAAGACTATACTTTGTGCTAAAACTAAAACAATGCAATAAATACTGTAATTGGATTTCTTGGAATAATTCTGCAAGCAACAATTTCTTAGCAATTATTCAATCAAGTTGATCAAATACATGAATCGAAATAAATTTCCATTCATCATATTACTAAGACAATATTTCTAAAACAATATTGTGTAGTCCCAAGATATCAAATAAAATATTGACTATCTCAAAACTCATCATTGATTAACTTCACTATGTGCAATATCTCAAAATCCTTCCATCATATTACTATGATCTATTTGAGGCAATAGTGCCACACGAAGGTGGTATCAACAGCTTCACAATATATCTTAGAACAAATGATATTTCCATAATTCAAGAGATTTGTAATTTGATAATCCACGAAGGGATTGATCCCAAATATTCTTTGATAAACGAGAGATAAAATCTCACAAAATCATAAGAGTACTTTCATCGTCATAAATGCGATCCTATTACAAAATAACCTTAGGGTAAAACCCTCAAATCTCTTAAACTAAAACTTGAAAAGTAAATTGGAGATGCCTTCATCTTGTGGATGAAACTTCATGCGCCGAGCTTGACGCACATCACAACCTTTACTCCTCCGTCATCGTACTTGCTGTATCTCCTATATCATTGCATAATAAATTAGCAATCGTTATTTCCAGAGTTACTATTAAGATTGACAAATATCATTTAGGTATGATTCTTATACCTTTCTTGCCCTTAGAAGGTTTCTTCTTCAGAGCCAGGAATTTCTTGCAGTCCTCTTCCAGTGTCCCTTCCCTTTACAGAAGAAGCACTCGGATTCCTCTTGAGTTGTAGTAGTAGTCTTTTCTGATGCCTTAGCATGCTTAGACTTCTTTGTTCTCTTCTTCTTGAACTTTGCGGTTTGGGTAACCATCAATACTTGATTGTTCTCCCTTTTCACGCTAG
The DNA here is from genome assembly GCA_947311845.1 of Poa pratensis. Taxonomy (NCBI): domain Eukaryota; kingdom Viridiplantae; phylum Streptophyta; class Magnoliopsida; order Poales; family Poaceae; genus Poa; species Poa pratensis. The sequence goes on from CAMZMU010000041.1 coordinate 63,953,508, forward strand.
GTTCAACAGTTTTCAGCATTGCAAGCAGCTCATTTGGTGTCTTCTCCAACCCATTCATGTTGTAATTCATGACGAAACCGCTGTAAGACGGGGGGAGGGAAGCCAACACCAAATCTATACTTAGCTCGGCTGGAATTGGAAATCCTAGCGCCTCAAGCCTCGTACCATAACCAAACATCTTGATTACATGCTCGCTCACAGAGCCTCCTTCTGCCATGTGACATGACCACAATGCCATCGTTATTTCATAACGATCAGTCTTAGCCTGAGTCTGGTACATGGCCTTGAGTGCGACAATCATGTCGTATGCAGAAGTGTTATCAAACTTCTTCTGCAACTCAGGGTCTATACATGTCAACATGAGACACTGAGCCGATATGGCAGTATCACTCTTCAAGGTGTACTCCTCGAATTCAGCTGGTGGCGCCTCCACCGCCGACATGGGCGGTAGTGGCCCATCTAGAACATACTCACTCTTCGCGTTCCTAAGAACAATCCTTAGGGCGCAAATCCAATCAGCATAATTGCTTCCATTTGCAGTCAGGGGTTTCTTCTCAATCAGTGGTCCAAGGTTAAACGTGGGTGCTATCTTAGCCACTGATCTACAACAATTAAGTTCACTTAGACATGTTCATAATTATTTTCTAGCACTAAATTTAAAACTAAATGTAAAGTGCTCCCACTAAAATTGATATTCCTCAGGATCAACTTAGTGTATTACAAAATCCTCAATCCTCAGTACTTGAATCATGGATACATGTCTTCAACTACGACGAAGGGGTAGGTCAACAGACCAATCACTTCCTGCCATGATTTTCGTTTCATCTTTCGATGTAGTGCTCCGAACTCATAACTAGTTATGCCTGGACGTCAAGACAACCAATCGCTATTGCTGCTAGGACGGTCCGTGTCCGCCTCCCGAACCCTTGGTGCACATTACTCCTGGATACAGGTCGCACTGCAACAATCATCCGATTTGACGGTGCAGCGATTGGATGAGCATGATCTCCTTGATATTTTTAATTTTAGCTTTAAGTAATTAAACTTTGGAAGCTACCGAGGAATCTCCCTAATAATCACACTACTGCACAATCAAGGGAAGAATAAGAAAAAACACATATAAAACGATCACTAGTAAATTAACACTTGTGTGATGTAGTATAGTCTTTCTTGCTCCATCCGCCGGTGGCACCTTCCATCGGCGTGGCCACGTCGAGGTTCACGACACTTGCATGCCTTCTCCTATCCTCCACTACCACCATGGCTCGATGAATAAGAACGTCACGCCAGCCACAACAAAAGAGTTAGTCAACAAAATAATATTTTATGACTATACCACATCACATGTCTTGCAAAACAGAGTTAGACGTTCCTCTAACGTTTGTTTGTAAATTTTAGCGTGGCTTGTAGGATCAACGGGACAACCGGAAACCTACGGTCCTCACCAAGCATGTTTATTCATGTTGCTAGATTGACTTTGCGGGGTGACTGAGGGCCCAACGTTATGAAAACGTTCCAGCTCCCAATCTAAACTTGACTGGTGCGCGTGACCCCGTGTGGACCTAGTCCACATGCCCTTTCCACCACCAAGTCAACGAATCCAACTATAGATAGACCCGAAGCTACTGAAGCACTTCGTTGGTGCCAACAAGCATACTAGGAGCAGCCGGAAGATCCGCGGATTGGCAGAAGTTCGTAAATATCTAACTATGCGATCGAAAACCATCCTTAAAGTGAAATATTGGGAAGCATCCATAAATAAACTGAATGTTAGAAGCAACTCTTCAATAACATACACGCACAAACTTATGCGGTGCCCGCACATACCATGTGCTCTAGATCAAATCATGTATCTACACATAGATCGGCTATGATACCACTATTGGGTTGCGCGTACAGTAGATTAAAATTTTCACGTATTGCTACGCAACCCTTATTCCAGGATCTACTATCAAGATACATGCGAATACGAAGATCCGAAGATCTAGTTTAGTATACGTTACCAACACCGTAGATTGCGGAAGAACGTTACGCGGTCTCTTCTCAACCAAGCCTGGTAGAGAGATTCTGACGCCTTCTTCTCCTTCGCTTCACCACCTTGTTCAACAGCTGAAGGGTGCAACATCTACGACGAGGAACCCCTCCGAGAGCTTGCACACGTGACCAATTCGATCTTCGGGTGCAACATCCCCTTGACCAATTCGATATGGGAGGATGAGTTGGGGCTGCACCCCAACTCTCCTCCCCTCTCCCTTCCTTGTGCTCCGGCCGGCGGGTGGGGCCCACCTAGGTCCGAACCGACCTAGGCAGGTGCAGCCCACCCGGCCAACCGCCTCGCCGCCGCGTGCTGGGGCCCGCCCTGGCCTGCCACCGACCCGACGGGTGGGGCCCGCCTGGCCACCACCGACCCGGCGGGTGGGGCCTACCTGGCCCGCACCGCCTCGGCCGCCGCCGCTCCGCCTCGCCCCTTGCCGTGGGCCGCACGGCCCACCTAGGGTTCGGCCCGGGGTTCTCCCCAACAACGCGTCTAATATTTTTCCCGTAATTATATTTATCAATTAAATAAATGAATATTTAATTAACATATAATTAAATAATACTTTGTCATATTAATTCTTATTTGAATATTTCCTTTTACAGAATATTCACCGAATTAATTACCTATCATATGAAACTCCTTTCATATGATCCGGGACACCCAGTGTCCGCCGACAAAATACTCCGGACAAATCTATCCTTCATATAAACCTCCTCGGAATAAATTCGACCGCGATAGTAACTTCTATCACAAACTTTCTCTCAAACTTTCTCTCTTGACAATGTATGTCATATCACGCAAGCACCATGCCGATGATACTGTCTCCGTGTTCCAGACCAACCATATAACACAACTAACCAATCCTAGCTTAAGTGTGTCCACCCAACAGGTCCGATAACGGGTAGCTATAATTGGTTGGGTATCAACCAATCACCGGCCAGTGACAGTTCCAAGGACGTCCTATGTGGCTGCTATCATTATGCGAATAACTCTACTGTTGAACATGTTGATTATCATATATCAATCCCATTACTCACGACACTGAACTTCACCCGAGATATAGATCCGTGATGATACCATGAATCAATCAAGGATTGATTCACATCATCTTTGTTTATCTCGTTACCGGTAAGTTCATTTACTCGTTGCCGTATTATGATATCCCACACGGTGTAACTTTACCATGCATTGTCTGCAGAACATAGTGGATATGTATATAATATCGAGCGGGCCCTGGAAGTATCTCTCTTAACCTAGAGGAGTAATTTCCCATCTCAGAACATCAGGATACATACACACCTTTGAAGCCACCCAGCAACGGCCTTTATGGTCACCCTGTTACGGCCGTGACGGTTGACAGCACCAAAGGAACTCCTCCAATATGCATGATCCCAATAACCTCATGGTTACAAGGACATATTATACAACAACCTTTCTGTGATAAAACTAAGGACAAAAAGATTATTTAACGGAATCTCTTAGCATACCAACACTTGGGTGACCCAGCCATATTATTGTCCAATAATATGCCATCCTTGATGCTGACATAAACTCTATGTCCATGACTAGGAAAAGCCGCGTCATCTAGCATTAAGAATTAGTCCATAAAAGAACTAGGGTACTTTTTACGTATTCATATTCTCTACACGTGCAGGTGAGCTTTTCCCTAAATCACGTATTTAGAAATCACTGCAGTTATAGCATAGAGATTACGAATCAATAATGTATGAATCAGATATACATATGTATAAATACATTGTCACATATATAAATACATTGCCTTTTGGGCATATATCCAACAATGCCCTCCATAGGGACTATCATGACAATCTCTTATAATAGCCTGTTGTTCATGCTCAGGTACACAACGTCTAATAATACCATCCACACTTTTCTTATAAAGGAAAGGATCATCCCAAAAATAATGTCTAAGATCATAAAAGAATTTCTTTCTTTGTTGATAAGTGAAGTGTGGAGGTAAAACTTTACCAACAATAAAATTTGCATAATTGGCAAACCATGGTGATGCAACTTTGGCACTAGAAATATTAATATTTGCAAGTTGTTCATTAACAAAGCTATCATTAATAGGAATAGGATCATCTGGTATATTTTCCATTCTAGAGAGATGATCAGCTACTTGATTATCTTCACATTTCCTATCAACAATGTATAAATCAAACTCTTGCAATAAAAGTACACATCTTATTAGTCTAGACTTAACATCTTTCTTATGCATTAAGTATTTAATAGCAGAATGATCAGTATGCAATGTGACTTTTGAATCAGTAATATAAGGTCTAAACTTGTCACAACCAAATAGCACTGCTAAAAATCCTTTTTCAGTTGTAGCATAATTTCTTTGAGCAGCATCAAGTGTTCTACTAGCATAATAGATAACATTCAGTTTCTTATCAACACGTTGGCCCAAAACAGCCCCAACTGCATAATCACTAGCATCACACATAATTTCAAAAGGCAATTTCCAATCAGGAGGTTGAATAATAGGAGCACTTATTAAAGCATTCTTCAAAATATTAAAGGACTCCTTTTGCAAAAGATTGGTTAGAGATTTTTATATTTTGGAGAAATTTTTAATAAACCTACGGTAAAAACCTGCATGCCCAAGAAAACTTCTTATACCTTTGATGTCCCTTGGGTATGGTAGTTTTTCAATAGCTTCTATCTTTGCTGGGTCAACTTCTATTCCTTTACCAGAAATCTTATGCCCAAGAACAATACCTTCAGTAACCATGAAGTGACACTTCTCCCAATTAAGAACTAAGTGTTGGTCTTCACAATGCTGCAAAACTTTGTTAAGGTTGAACAAGCAGTTATCGAAAGAAGTACCATACACAGAAAAATCATCCATAAAAACTTCCATTATCTTTTCAATATAATCAGCAAATATAGCATTCATGCATCTTTGAAAAGTAGCAGGAGCATTACACAAACCAAATGACATTCTCCTATAAGCAAATGTACCATATTGGCAAGTAAAAGTGGTCTTTTCTTGATCATCCTTATGGACAGGAATTTGTGAGAAGCCTGAATAACCATCTAGATAGCAAAAGTGAGAGTGTTTAGATAACCTTTCTAACATTTGATCAATAGATGGCAATGGATAATGATCTTTTCGAGTTGCTTTATTTAATTTTCTGAAATCAATGCACATCCTATAACCAACAACAGTACGTTGAGCCACAAGTTCATCTCCATCATTTGGAACAACAGTCATTCCACCCTTTTAGGAACACAATGAACATGACTAACCATTTACTTTCAGCTATAGGATAAATGATACCAGCTTCAATAAGTCTTATTACCTCTTTTCTTACCACTTCTTTCATTTTTGGATGGAGACGATGTTGATAATCAACAACAGGTTTTGCATCCTCTTCCAAATTAATATTATGCATACATAGAGCTGGGCTTATATCTTTAAGATCATCAAGAGAGTATTCCATGGCTGGTCGGTGAGCTTTCAGCACATCAAGTAATTTCTCCTCTTCTTCAGCTGAAAGGTTAGCACTAATAATGACAGGATATATGCTCTTCTCGTCCAAATATGCATATTTAAGATTTTTTGGCAAAGGTTTTAATTCAAAACTAGAATCCCCTTTAGGTGGTGGTAGCACTCCTAAATTATTAGGTGGGATATGCAATTGTAATTGTGGTGGTTGTTGCCATAATATTTATTCCAAAGCATGTTTTTCCTCATCATTAAATGGTTCATCTTGATTAAGCATATAACGTTCTACAACATCTGTTGAAGCTACAGCTATATGAGCAAGAGTTTCAATTATATCTTCAGAAAATGGCTCTTTCACAACATGTTTATCAGCAAATTTACAAAAGTTGAATTCAAGTTTTTCACCAGCATATTTAATAAACACTTTCTCTTTAGGCAAATTAATTTCAGCACCAACACTGTGTAAGAAAGGTCTACCAAAAATGATAGGACAAAATGAATCTTGAGGACAACCAAGCACAATAAAATCAGCAGGATATTTTATTTTGCCAATCAACACTTGAACATCTCTAACAATTCCAAATGGACTAATATAATCTTTATTAGCAAGTTGAATTGTCATACGTGTCTCTTCCATAATGATAGGATCAATATCAGGCTTGATTTCAAGATAAAGAGAATATGGAATGACACTAATACTTGCTCCAATATCACATAGACCATGATAACTTGAAGTCCCAATAGAGCATGATATAACAGGTTTACCCACCTTGGCCAAATTACCTTTGATGACTTTAGTAGCATCATCACATAAATAAACATCAACATGATCTTCTTCATTTAGTTGCTTGATGACAGAAATTTGCTTGTTGACTTCCACCTTTTCATAAGGCTGAGAACATCTTTTGTTACTTTTGTTAGTAACAACAATAAGTAAATTCTCCTTAACTTGGTTTGGATATAGAGGTGGTTCAACACAGTCCTCAATTGTCACAGATGACACTGTGTCATGGTGGGATCACGGCAGATGCCATAGGTATGGCTAAGATGGGACCGAATGTGCGTTGGGGGATCCGGGGAGGGTTTATGCACTCAAGAAGTGCACAAGCAAGAACACGCAAGAAACCGCAAGAACATGAACAAGAAACCAAGAACACAAAACACAACACGATGTACCCTGCTTCGGGGCCCTCTTGTGGAGGTAACACCCCTACTGCAGCACTAGCCTACTCTCTTTATATCTCAATAGATGACACTGTGTCATGGTGAGAGCTCACGATGAAGAAGAAGCTACCAAGGGAGGAAAATGAGCTCTGGGGTTTCTCCTTTACACTGGAGGATGTGCTGGTCTACTTATACACTAACCGGATTACCTTTTTGCCCCTGGCCGGAGATGATAATGGCATGGACAAGAGGAACAGGACAAGCCCTGGCTACTGTCACTCAGTCCAGCTCATCGTCAGTTCAACGGCAGGTCTATCTTTTCCTCTTTGAGCTTAAGCCAGCGTAGCCATCAGAGCCTAGGCCACCGCCCTTTCCCGAATTAGCCAAGTCAGCGCCTAGGGCCTTGTGACCCGGAAAACCCGTGGCTCGACCTGGCTGTCTTCCGAGCCTCGGGCAGGAGGCCTGCAGGACTCGTGAACTTACTGACATTACTTGGTCTTTGTGCATTATCCGACATCGCAGGTAAGCCGGATTCTTCCAGGCAACCCGGCTAGTTGAGCCGGATCTCTTCCAGGCAACCCGGCTAGTTGAGCCGGACCTCTTCCTCTGATCCGGCTAGACTTTGCCTGATCCCCTCTGGCGTCTCCCTGCACCTAAACAAGAGTGAGTATTAACCGACTCTCTCGACCCGGTTGAGATCCGGCTCGAGTGACCCGGCTTGAGTTTCCTTTCCACCTCTATGCCCTACCCGGGGGCAGCCCCCCGACAGTAGTCCCCGAAGCTAGTGTGGTCCTACAGCCTCGGATGGAGGGCCGTAGCAGGTTTTTAAAAAACAAACACCATTAACCGAATTCCATACTGCACAATCTTGTCTCAGGATTTCCCGGGACACTTGGCAGAGAATCTCTGCACAAAGGCCCCGTAATCCGGGTCTTTGATTTGACATGCCACTGACAGCACATTATCCGGATCCACCAGGTACTTGAGTGCATTTGACTAAATGACCGCGTCTCCTCGATTTCTTCGCTAACCGGCGCACCCGATCCACAGAACCGCTTCCAATTCTATGACCCACCATGTGCTTGAAATACACGGCCACAGCTGCGACCGCAAAGTTTCGGTGCACACTTGATCCGGCCACACCCGAAAACCGCGCGGTAGTGCGCCCGTTACCAGCGAGCGGCTATATATAGGGGTGCGGGATTCCTCTTCTTCTTCCCCGCACTTCCACTTCGAAACCTCCATCTACACCATTGCCGCCGGTGCGACCTCGCCCTCGCGACCTTGCCGCGCCGGAGACATCAACAACGCCGGAGAAAACTCGCCGGAGCCGCACATCGCGCCCTGCACCGCCGTTTCTCCACCGCGCTTCTTCCTCGTCGCATCACAACCGTAAGTTCCTCCTCTTCCGGCCATGGCGACCTCGCGCGAGTTCATATTCCGGGGAACTTGCGCCTGCTTCTTGCAGATTCATTCGCGCACGAGTTCACTGTCACGCCTTAGTGCATTCCCTAGATCTCCTTTCTAGGCTTTGCACTAGATTGCCCTAGTTTGGCCTGCCACCGCTTGAGCAGTTCCACCGTATTTTTACTCGGGATTTCCTCTCTATTTTACTGCTGCGGTAGATCTTGCGTAACCCTAGATCTTCACAGAAAGGTGTTTGTAGTTACTAGCCGAATTACTTCTCCGCAGTAACTAGACAACTCTATCCGGGATTGCCTTTACCGAATCCCTTAACAGCTGATTCGGTTACACCATTATCCGACTCGTTCTAGATTTGAGATTCTAATATGTCCGACCTTTTGCAGGACTGATTCGGATATGTCGAAGCTGCCCCCGGCAGTTGGGAGGGTTCCGACGTTACCAACGATGACTTGGAATGGCTGCGGAGCACCCGGCGTATAACACCTAACGTTATATGCCGAAAACCGGGAAGGAACTCGAACCGGTCATCCAACCGGGTGAACGCGTTGTATTTCTGGCGCACTTCGAGCGCGGATTCGGACTCCCGGCGAGTGACTTCTTCCGGAGATTCCTAGACTTCTTCGGCCTGCAGCCTCACCACCTCCCGGCTAACTCCTTTGTTTCCCTGTCTGCTTTTACCTCCTTTATGGAGGGATATCTCGGTCTCTGGCCGACTGTCGAAACCTGGGCGAAGTACTTCCATCTCCGGAAACATACGATCCCGGGTAGTGACCCGAAGGTGATGACCGCCTGTGGTTCGTCCAGCATTACCCCGAGGACGGGCTCCATCTTTCCCCGAATCACTGGCCTGGATACTTGTAAGAAATGGCAAAGGTCCTTCTTCTACGTGAAGAGCGTTGAAGGCCATGATGCCCTCAACTTGCCCGAGTTCAAGATCGAGCCCCCCACAGCCGAATTAAACTTCAGATACGATCCGGCTGACACTCTTGCGGAGCTTCAAGTCATACACCAAACTCTAGAGGATTTTCTGGAGAAGGGCCTGCTCTCGGACGATCTCCTTCGAACCTTCGTCTGTCGCCGGGTCAGTCCTCTTCAACAACGTAAGCACAAGATTTGCCATATGAGCGGTCTGCTAGATCCTACCCGGATCAGCAAACATGAGCTCACCAGAGCTTCCGTCAAGAGACGGGTAAACGCTATTGCCTACACCGAGATGTCGGATAAGTGGAAGTGGGGCGTGGAGCCGTTCCACCGAGATGCACTTCCACCACAGGTTAGTTCACCATTCTCCGAATCAATCCATATTCATCAAAATGACATCGGACTAATCCAGATTCGCCTTGACTCTACTGCAGCTGTTCGACCGCCAAATCACCGAAGATGGAGATCTCTCCACCAAAGTGTGGGACCGGATCGTAGCCCGCTGCGCGAGGGCGAAGAGGATGCGGATACGGACGATTATTTGCCAATTCCGCGCGCCAAGCCCATCCGCAAGGGTAAGCAACCGACTATTTACAACCTTTCCGAGGATGAAGATGATGATTGCTGGATCCTAGATCCTATTGATGCCATTCCGATTTCATGGTCACAACCTTGTGTTCCAGCCAAACCGGATGCTCAAGGGACATCTCGGAAACGCCCTGACGCGTCCGGATCAGATGCCCCTCCAGCCAAGAGAATTAAGAAAGCTGCCATCAAGCCGAATCGGCTTAAGGCCATGCCTACCACCAAGGGGTAATGCCAACTTCATTTGCTTTCTTCCTCTATTATCGAGTCACCTTTATCCGAGTTAACTGTTTTACTTTACTCTATGTAGTGACGTCCTTGTCACCGAGCAAACTCATTCATCCATTCTTTCTCCCATTCCTCCACTGGATACGGCCACGGAGAGCCAATCTCCTGAAAAGGCTGTCCCTTCTCCCGCGCGTGCCACAACCGCCAAGACTCCTCCGCCAACTCTCGTTCCAGAGTCGGTTATTGACTTGGAGAAAGAGGAAATCTCGGGTCCTACCCGAGATTCAACTTGGCCTCGCCCTCTGAAGGAGTTGGAGAAGGAAAAAGCTAAGACTTCGGCTAAGTCTTTGACTAAGCCGGATCCTCGCCCTGCCACCAAGGCTCAAGAGCAGCAGAAGAAGAAGAAGAAGCAGCAGCAGCAACCTCTTGAGAAGCAGCAGAAGCAGCAACAGGAGTATCTAAACCACCACAGCAAGCGTCGCAGAACCAACCGAAACTGCCAGATCCAGCCAAGACCCCGGGCGCATCGCCTCTACCTAAGCCGACTCAGGTTTCCTTTGGCACAACTCCAACAACCTTGGATAAGCAGATGGTTGCTAGCAAGCCGGTTTCCGCCGCTCCATCAGCGACTCGGGTGCATGATCAACTCTCTGAGGTGATCACTCGCGCCCGCCTTAGTGGCCAGGTCTTGCCGAATCTCCGCACTCCGGGCGGCGACAAACTCGGCTCCGCAGAGGAATTTGTTAAAGCTTGGAATGCTGCGGACCTTGCCGAAGGCTCGACCACTCAGCGTCGCCACATCCGGCTGGTCCTAGCCGGATGTTTCAATCTCTCATTCTGTGCAGGCCTCGGTCACTGAAGCTAACCGGGTCTTCGAGGTAATTTGCCGAATCCTGCTTTATTTCATCATGATCAATCTACACTATCCCCAGTCCCCGAGATTCGGGTCGAATGACTGATACTCCTCAGAGTAAGAAAGTCATTCGGCTTGAATCTCTAACATTTGATCATAAACTTTGTCTCGCTGAAAAAATCGTGGGACTCCCAGTCCCCGAGTCTCTTTTCCAATTGATTCGGTCAACTTTCTTTTTTATTAATCTCGGGCCTCCAGTCCCCGAGATTCTTTTTACGCCATTAACCCTTTTTCTTTCAGGAAATCACGACTGCTCGCAGCCGGCTCTTTAAGCAGCTAGTCTTGCAGCACCAGGCCCTTCAAGCTTCCTTCGATGCGCAAGGTGAGGAGATGAAAAAGAAAGATCAGGAGCACAAGCGCGCTTTATCGGAGGAAAAGTCAGAAGTGACTCGGCTCCTGCGGGAGCTTGACCGGGTTGAAAAAGTGAAGGAGAAGGTCAAGAAAGACCGGGACACGCTGCAGAGGGAGAAAGACTCGATCCAGAAGGAGCGAGATACTTTCAAAGCCGGGATTGAGAAGCGGGCCGAATTGGACAAGAAAATCCAAACGCACGTTGCAGATGCTGAAGCCGAAGCTAAAGCGGCGAAAGATGATCTGGCTGCCCACAAGGCGATCAGCGCGAAATGGCTTGCTGATCTTGCTAGCCTCAATGAAGACATGGATCGTAAGTTTGCCGAATCTCCTCTTCCTCCTCTGCTCTTATCCGACACATCATTTCGTGTTATCTCGTTTAACTCGGTGTTAGCTTATCTGAATGTAGGAGAGTTTACCAGCATCCGGCTTCAAGCCGCCAAAGCCGTGAGGGATGCCCGAGCTGAGAGAGCTAAGTTAACTGGAGCTCCCCTACCCGAGACGTGGGATATCGAAGATCATATTACTGCACTTAGAGCTCGGATTGCTCCTTTGAAGGATTCCCATATTGATCTGTTCAACGCAAGCCTCAAAGCTCACCGAGTCTTATTTCCTGAAGCTCGGCAAGTCCGGTCTGCGGACGAGCTAATCAAAGACCTGGATCAGGCAGAGACCCGGTTAAAGCAGTGGAGATCTTCGTCCGCCCGAGCTGGTGCTGACGCAGGTTTGCTATTTATCATGTCTTGGTATGAGCTGATTGATCTTGCCAAAGTGCGCTCCCTTCGGAGGGTTCTTCATGGGCTTCAGATCCAAACCGGATCAAGATCCGCGAGGAAGCTGCCAACTTTATGGCCGAATTTGCAAACACCAAGCATCTTGATCTGAATGCTCCGGTCTACTCGGATGGGGAAGAATCTGAAGAAGAGGAATCGGATGATGCCTCCCTTGACGAATACGCCGAGTCTGAGGACGAATCTGGCGATTCGGCTAACTCCGCCGAACAACCTGCAGCTTGTGACTCGGCCAAGACATCCAAGATGCCAGCCACTGACTCGGCTAAGACCACAGAGCAAGCTTTAGTCAAGACCGCCACTTCTTCAGCTGACCCGGATGTTTCCGAATCTGCCCAGCCTTCAAGCTCGCCGTCCAAGGTCATTCCTGCAAGTGAGGGTCCTCTTTCACCCGAGGTTCCTCCATCATCCGAGCTCATCCCTGCAACCGAGTCTCCTGCAACTTTGGCTCCTTCTTCCTGAACTATCTTAATGAAAATCATTAAATCCCCGGTATGCCGGGAGCAGATGTAATATACAATTTAAGCTCTTTCGAGACTATTTTATTTTGCTTAATGTGATCCGGACGAGGTTTATGTTGGATCATCTTAAACCGAGTCCCCGAGTCTGTTTTCTTGTTTACTATTTTTGCCGAATCTTTGCTCTTGTCTACCTTTTAGGTGTTGACAGTCGAGTCACAAGATAGGAATCATAGCATACAATACTTGCAACATGCGAGTTGTGGTTTAGAATCATCTAACATAAACAAAAAAGAAAATAACAGGGGTTAGTAAACGACATGTGCCGAATCGGATTTGGACCGAGTCCCCGAGTCCATTTTCATGTTTCCCATATTCTCCACCTCTGCTCTTGACTACCATTTTGGTGTTTGTCAGTCGAGTCACGAGATCAACAACACAGCATACATTACTTGAATTTTGGGACGAGGTTCAAACAATCCGACACATGAACGGTATGGACAAAACAGTAATAAAAAACACATGCATAAGGACGAGGCAGTCCCCGAGTCCAGACTCGGATTGCCGAAATTTATTTATAATAAACTGAGATACATACATTGCGCCCCTTAAGAGTAAAAGGGTCGAAGCAGAGCTACATTCCAGGGTCGCTTGGTTTCTTGTCCGGGTCTGTCCAGGCCGTCCGTCCTTGGTTCCTGTGCATCTACAAGGTAGTACGAGTCATTGTGCATAGCCTTGCTCACAATGAATGGTCCCTCCCATGGAGGTGATAACTTGTGTCGGCCTTTGCTGCGCTGCACCAGCCTTAGTACTAGATCTCCCTCATGAAACACTCTAGGGCTGATTTTCCGACTATGATAACGTCGGAGACTCTGCTGGTATATTGCTGTCCGGGATAGGGCCAATTCTCTTGCTTCCTCTAGCAGATCCACTGCATCTTCCCGGGCTTCTTTTGCCTCGGTTTCGGTATACATTGTCACCCTTGGTGCATCATATTCTATGTCAGTGGGTAGCACTGCTTCTGCCCCATAGACCAGAAAAAATGGCGTATAGCCAGTTGACCGATTCGGCGTGGTCCTTAAACCCCATAGTACTGATGGTATCTCATCTATCCAGCACCCCGGAGTCTTTACCAGAGGTTCTATTAACCGGGCTTTTATCCCAGCTAATACCAAAGCATTTGATCTTTCCACCTGTCCATTGGACTCTGGGTGTGCCACTGAGGCTATGTCTAACCGGATCCCCTTATCCATGCAGAATCGGGCAAACTCTCCCACAGCAAAGTTCGTGCCATTATCCGAGATGATGCTATGGGGGTAACCGTATCTCAAAATGATTTCTTTCAGGAAAGTTACAGCCGAATGACCATCCACTTTCCGGATCGGTTTCACCTCTATCCACTTGGTGAACTTATCCACCATCACCAACATATGTGTCATGTTACCCCTAGCCGGCTTGAATTCTCCCACCATATCCAAACACCACACAGCAAACGGCCAAGTGATAGGAATTGTTTTGAGCGCCGATGCGGGTAGGTGTGTCTGCTTGGCAAACCTTTGGCATCCTTCACATTTTCGGACTATGTCCTCTGCATCTGCATGAGCAGTGGGCCAGTAAAACCCATGCCGGAATACTTTAGCCACCAGGGCTCTTGTACTGCAATGATGCCCACATTCTCCTTGATGTATCTCCAGGAGCATCTCCTTGCCCTCGGCTGGCCACGCAACGTTGTAGCACCTCGGTTGCACTCCTTTTGTATAACTCCTTATTTATGATGGTGTAACCCTTGGACCTCCTCTGCACTCGCCTAGCTTCGGTTTCATCATTTGGCAAACTCCCCTCCGACATGAATTTCATGATTTCTTCAGCCCATTCCGGTACTGGATGCAAAGGGAATAAGTGCTCATCTATTTCCACTGGTTCGGCCGCCATTATCTCTTCTATCAGTCTCTGCCCATTCCCTAAGATTCGGTTAGCACCATCTTCCTCTCTTCCCCTCTTCCCTAAGATTTGGGTAGCATTCCCGAGTCTCGGTGCGCAGTCCCCGAGTCTTCCCAAATGTACCCGACATCAACATTCATAGGAACAGCTTCAGATTCTTGCTTTGGGATAAAAATTGACTCGGAATCAGGTGAAGGTTTGATTGAAGGGATCCTTAGGTGATTCAAGGATATCCCGGGTGGGATTGCATCCCTAGACGACCCAGTTTTGACAGGATATCAGCAGCTTCATTCTCCAGCCGGGGTATGTGCTTGTACTCGCAGCCTTCAAAAAATCCTGAAATTTTCTGGACATGAAATCGATATAGTGCCATATTGGCATCAAGGGCATCCCAATTTCCAGAAGATTGCTGCACCACTAAATCTGAATCACCAAAACATTCTATCCGGCGGATGCCGATGTCCTTAGCCACATTAAGCCCATGGATCAGTGCCTCATATTCGGCCACATTGTTTGATGCTGAGAAATGAATCTGCAACACATATCGCAACTGATCTTGCTTCGGTGATGTGAGTACTATCCCAGCACCTAGTCCGATTTTGGTTTTGGAGCCATCAAAGTGCAACTTCCAGTAATTGTAATCCGGTCTGGGTGGCTCATACTGCATCTCGGCCCAGTCACAAAGGAAATCCGGTAAAGCCTGAGACTTGATAGCATCTCTTCTTTCATAATGCGGGGTGTAAGGAGACACTTCTATTGCCCATTTGGCAACTCGGCCAGTTGCATCTTTGCACCCAATGATTTCCGAGATTGGGGCTTCGCATACTACGGTGATCGGGTGCTCCTGGAAGTAATGTTTCAACTTCTTGGCCGCCAGGTATACACCATATGTCATCTTCTGGTAGTGAGGATAATTCTGCTTGAGGTGAGATCACCTCGCTTAAATAGTACACCGGTCTCTGCACGGATTTACCCTGCTCTTCTCGCTCTACCACTATCACCACACTTACGACCCGGTTAGTGGCCGCAATGTAAAGTAGCATTGGCTCATTCGGCAAAGGTGATGCCAGAATTGGTGCAGTGGACAACATCTTTTTTAATTCATTGAAAGCCGAGTCTGCCTGCGGGTCCACGTGAACCCGGTGCTCTTTTTCATCAATTGATACAAGGGTAAGGCTTTTTCTCCTAGCCGACTCACAAACCGACTCAGCGAGGCTAGACACCCGGTGAACTTTTGTACATCTTTTAGACATTTAGGCAATTTCATGTTTTCTATGGCTCGGATCTTAGCCGGATTTACTTCAATACCTCGGCTCGATACAAGGAAGCCGAGCAACTTTCCAGCCGGGACACCAAAGGTGCATTTATCCGGATTCAATTTTAACCGATACTTTCTCAAGTTCACAAATGTTTCCTCGAGATCCTCGAGGAGAGTGCGTTTTTCTTTAGTTTTGATAACAATATCATCGACATACACTTGCACATTTTTGCCCATTTGAGAATGTAAGCATTTCTGCATACATCTCTGATAAGTTGCACCGGCATTTCAAACCGAAACACATGACACGATAGCAATACGCCCCATACGGGGTAATAAAAGCAGTCTTTATTTGATCTTTGGGGTTCAGTGGTATCTGGTGAAAACCAGAGTACGCATCAATAAAAGACAACAACTCACACCCAGCAGTAGAATCAATCACTTGATCAATCCGAGGTAAAGGAAAGGGATCCTTCGGGCACGCCTTGTTCAGGTTGGTGAAGTCGATGCACATACGCCACACCTTGACCACCGCTGGTTCGTCCTTCTTCTTCTCTACCAGAACCGGATTGGATATCCAGTCTGGATGCAACACCTCCATAATGAATCCGGCTGCAAGTAGCTTAGCCAGCTCATCAAGCACCACTTTTCTTCGATCGTCTGAAAGACGCCGAGTCGGTTGCCTCACCGGCTTCACATCCGGCCTGACAAATAAAGAGTGCTCTGCCAACTCCCTCGGAACACCAGGCAGGTCCTTAGCCGACCATGCAAAGATATCCCGATTCTCACGGAGGAAGTGACAGAGCGCGCTTTCCTATTTCTCGCCCAACCCAGCACCAATGATGGCCATGCGCTCCGGATTCTCCGGGTCAATGGGGATCCTCTTTGTCTCCTTGGGCACCTCAAAAGTTGCACCTGCATCCGGATTGGTCATGGCCAGGACGCCGAGCTGAGCTGACTTCGCCATCGCTACTACTTCATGCATCTTGCTCTTCTCAGCTTGGATCACCAACGACTCGGCTAAGGTGGAACCAACCGTAGCACACTGTATGGCCTTCTTGTAATCTCCCGCAACGGTGATGATTCCATTCGGGCCAGGCATCTTCATTTTGAGGTAAGCAACATGAGTGGAAATCATGAACTTGGCTAATGCCGGCCTGCCGAGCAGAGCATGGTATGGGCTCTCCAAGTCTACCACCTCGAATTCTAGACTCTCAAGTCTGTGATTGTCCTTGGTACCAAATAGCACATCTACCCATATCTTACCCATTGGGGAACAAGACACCCCGGGTACTATACCATGGAAGGTACAACTGCTCTGCTGCAACTGATTCGGCGAATAACCCAATTTGACCATTGTGTCCCGATACATGATGTTTATAGCGCTGCCATTGTCAACCAAGACTCGAGTGAATTTCACATTAATCTTTGGTCCAACCAAAGTCGGATCCACCACCAGTGCGTAGTTTCCTGGGCTTGGCATAACCCTGGGATTATCAGCCCTGCTCCAAGTGATCTCCTGCTCGGACCAGTTCAGGTATTTTGGTACTGCTGGTGTGACTGCATTCACCTCCTTCGCCCTTCGCAGCTGACTTTTCTTGTCAGTTGGCTCGGTCACAAAAACCACATAACTTTGATGAGCTTCCTTGTAATCATTTCCGGGGTATCCACCTTGCCGACTCGGACCAGCATTGTTGTTGCCTCCCATATTTACCAGGTTAACCGGCTTTGTGGCTGCCGGCCTTGGAGCTCCTTCGTTCACCGGGGTTGCATTGGCTCCGGATAAAGGCGTATTTGGCCTGAAATTCGGTCTAGGAGCACCCTCTGAGGTGGCCCTCTCTGACCTTCTGCCTGGATGCGATGATGCCAGCTACAATTCCGAGTTGAATGATTGGCCGGCTTGCGTGGGTCTGTTGTGTGATAACGGCAAGGCCCATCTATCATTGCCTCAAAAGTTAGAGGTGGACTCGGTCCATCCCACACTTTCTTTGCCCAGGCACCTTGATTCGGCCTCCAAGCTGGACCCTCATTTTTTGGTCTCTGGCTATCAGGATGATCCATATTTACTGCTGCAACCTGGTCTGAGCCGTATCTGTAATCCGGATCTCTCCTTTTATAACCGAACTCATGTCGGTCACTGGGCCTCAATGGTCCAGTTCGGTTATTAACCGGTTGCCTCCTGCTTGTTCCCACCATCCAACGCTGGCTGCGTCGGATCGCCAAGAGCATATGTATCTGCTATCCGGATCATTTCCGCTAGGGTCTTTGGCATATCCCTCTGGAGCTTCTGCCAAAGCGGGGTGCCATGTCGGCAACCCTGCGCGAACCAAGAAATGGCCTGCTCCTCCACGACACCTTCACAAGAATTGCGAATGTTGCTCCACCGAGTCAAAAATTCTCGGTCTGTCTCCCGCTCTTCCTGCCTGCACGCAGACAAGAGCTGAGGTCGGTTTGGCCTCTTGTAAGTGCTGGAGAAGTTGCTGTAAAATGCCTGTTCCAAATCCATCCAAGAGTTGATACTACCCTCTGGTAAGTTATTCAGCCAAATCCGGGCTGGCCCTTCCAACATATGCGGGAGATACCGGACCGCCCATCGGCGATTGCCCCCCGCAATGTGCACCGAGGATACATAGTCTATCAGCCAATCCTGCGGCTTAGTGCTGCCGTTATACGGCTTTGTGATTCGGCCAAGCTGAAACAACGGCACATTCGGCTCGTTCATGATCCAGGCCCAAAGCACGGAGGACCTGGTGGGCCTTGCTCTTCCAGCCTCTCGGACTGGTAAATCCTATCCAACCTGAGACGCTGATCATCCGGAGCCAACGTCCGAGGTCCCAGTCTGGATGCAAGTGCATTGTCATACGTTTGGTATCCGGCTCGCGCCATAGCCGAATTACCATCATCATAGCGGTAGCCCGCCTGGCCACCACCTTGCTGCTGCGCTTGCACCATTACTTGCTGCTCCTGCCGGGGTTGATTCTGCCCGGGAGGACGAGGTGGTTGACCTCGGCCAGCCGAATTACCCCTTCCGGCCCCGGATTGCCTTGTGCCTGCCATCTTTTGAGCAGCTAGCTGCTTGCCGGCATACTCAGCATCATAGGCCTGCAGCTGTTTGCTCTTGCCCGAATTCACACTTTGAGCCCGGTCAACTCCGACATGCGGGGATGACGCTTGCCCCTTGGATTCTGGCTAACAGCCTTAGCCGACACCACTACCCGAGAACCACCAGCATCCGGATTAGCTTCCGGTAAGCCTCATTCTGCCGGTTACACACATCAACCAGCTCATTGACCCTCTTCTGCCTGCTTGCGCCAAGCATCCCCGGTTAGTGTGGTCAACTCGGCTCGCGCTGCCGCTGCAGCCCTAAGATTTTGGCCGGGGAGCTATACACCGGCTTGCCTGTACCCGATCTATGACTAGTAGCCTTACTCGAGCTCGACTTGCGCTCTAGCTAACTCATCATTGAGGTCCTTACCCCTGTTGCGCAAATCTGCTCTTGCGCGGGTGAGGCCTACCGGAGTGAAACCATCGGTAATACCATTGGCAGCATTATATTCTCTCATATCTCTATCAAATGCTTGCCTAGACTCTACCACCAACCGGGCTTCTCTTTGCAACCTCAGGCGCTCTGCCTCTAACTGAGCTATAGTAAGCTCTACATTTGCCCCAGGTGCCACTGGCCGAGCTAACTTTTCCAGGACATCCTCCAAGGGAGCCTCCCTACTTGACATGCCAAGTGGACCAACCGGATCTGGTTTCTCCTTTGGGAACTTTGCCGTCCGAGTCGGCTTGTCAACCGGATCGGTTGGCGTGATCAGCTCCTCGGGCATGCTATTGCCGGCATCTCCTTTGCCTGCTCCAGCACTTGGTCCGGTCATCATCACTCCACGCTACTCCCGGGGCGAGCGCTACGCTGTCCGAGAGCTGCGCGGAAAGAAGGAGGGTCCTCGGCCACGAGCACCTGCGCCGGGTACTCGCGAACAGCCTCGACAGCAACATAGGTGACGAAGCTACCGAGCATCATCAGGAAGCCATGCTCGGGGAAAGGCTTGCCGGCGAAACACCCTGCATTGTCGCTGACGAAGGTGAACTCGCCGATCTTGGCGATAAGACCAGAAAGAACACGCTCGCCTGAGCCCGTCCGGATGTAAACTCCCTCCAACGCCTCAATCTGCCCCACGGTGGGCGCCAACTGTCGTGGTGGGATCACGGCAGATGCCATAGGTATGGCTAAGATGGGGCCGAAAGTGCGTTGGGGGAACCGGGGAGGGTTTATGCACTCAAGAAGTGCACAAGCAAGAACACGCAAGAAACCGCAAGAACATGAACAAGAAACCAAGAACACAAAACACACCACGATGTACCCTGCTTCGGGGCCCTCTTGTGGAGGTAACACCCCTACTGCAGCACTAGCCTACTCTCTTTATATCTCAATAGTGACAAGTACAGTGCGCTCCTCGAGCTGTATGAAGCAACAATGGTGAGAGCTCACGATGAAGAAGAAGCTACCAAGGGGGGAAAATGAGCTCTGGGTTCGTCTCCTTGCACTGGAGGATGTGCTGGTCTACTTATACACTAACCGGATTACCTTTTTGCCCCTGGCCGGAGATGATAATGGCATGGACAAGAGGAACAGGACAAGCCCTGGCTACTGTCACTCAGTCCAGCTCATCGTCAGTTCAACGGCAGGTCTATCTTTTCCTCTTTGAGCTTAAGCCAGCGTAGCCATCAGAGCCTAGGCCACCGCCCTTTCCCGAATTAGCCAAGTCAGCGCCTAGGGCCTTGTGACCCGGAAAACCCGTGGCTCGACCTGGCTGTCTTCCGAGCCTCGGGCAGGAGGCCTGCAGGACTCGTGAACTTACTGACATTACTTGGTCTTTGTGCATTATCCGACATCGCAGGTAAGCCGGATTCTTCCAGGCAACCCGGCTAGTTGAGCCGGATCTCTTCCAGGCAACCCGGCTAGTTGAGCCGGACCTCTTCCTCTGATCCGGCTAGACTTTGCCTGATCCCCTCTGGCGTCTCCCTGCACCTAAACAAGAGTGAGTACTAACCGATCTCTCGAGTGACCGGCTTGAGTTTCCTTTCCACCTCTATGCCCTACCCGGGGGCAGCCCCCCGACACACTGGTTCAACCTGTTTAATAACTTAGAAACAACAATAGATTGTTTAACAGATTCAACATAAACTTCAAAACCACTTTTAGGAACAGATATGATCAGCAAAACCTTTAGCTATCTCAATTATAACATAAGGATCAAGACCAAAATATCACTCGGATTTTTAAACAAAATAGAAGTAGAGAAGTTCTCTACACATGAATATCCATAATCAAAATAGGGCTCATTACCTTTATCAAGATCCCAATGACTAGTATTTCAGCAATATTCTCCAATAAATTCCATGCTTCTTCTTTAGTATATTAGTAAAACTCTCACAAATATAATAACTTCCTTTTTACCCGATCCTCAGAAATACCAGGAAGTCTAAATAAACCACATATGTCTTCAACTCTCTCCATGTGTTCACGTGCAGACTTAGTTCAATACCTGCAAATGGATTTTTCATAACTCTTTTAACATGACCAATGGGAATTTTAAATCCCACTTTAGGTACCTCAGACACAGTAGTTTCAACCACTTTAGGAGCAATTCTAAAAAAAACCACTTTAGGAGCAGTGGCATAAGCACTTTCATAAGAGCAAGGTGCAGCGAGGCACGATTCATAAATGCCATAGTAACAATTGAGATAAAACAGCAAATAAACTTCAGCTTTCAAGTTTCCTTACCAAACTTCTTACCAATAGCGCTACGCTCCCCGGCAACGGCGCCAGATAAGTATCTTGATGACTCCCAAGTGCAGGAGATCAATTGTAGTACCTTTCAATTAGAAAAGGTTGTCAAACCCACGAGGAGCTGAAGGTATTGGTTAGTAGATTGATAAATAAAACAATAAAAGATGCAAGTGTTTTTGGTATTTTTGGTTGTATATTGCAATGCAGAAAATAAATAGTAGCAAGTGAAAGCTCTCAAAGAGAGAAAGCCCAATCCTCTTATGTGGCAAAGGACAAGCTCAAGTGATGTGTAACTGATATGAAAACGTTTCCCGAGGGCGGCATGGATATTTCTAGGCATAGATTTATTAAAACAAACATTCAACATCTTGTCAAGTTTTAATCTTCTTTGGACGGAGCCACTATTAGGTATAGCTAAATAAATAAACTACAACCCTCATGGATCATGTGGCCAAGTAAATGACTGCACAAGAATTATTAAAACATAATGTCCCACCAAGCATTACACTCTAAGGTCCCCAAACTAATACCCTCATAATATAACTTCATGACTCGGTCTCAGGTTTACATGTCCTCCCAAGTCTCCCTCAATTCATTGCACTACGGTGTTCTCCTATGAGCCCATCTAGGTGAAGTGTTGTGAAGTCGACGTTCGCACAACACCATCATAAATCACATAAAGATAAACTCTTGACAAAATACCAACACATGTTATATAAATCATTGCCAATTCATCCTATGCCTCAGGAATATGGGAACTACTCACAATGTGCAAACATGATGATATTCAGTGACATAGTGTACAACACTCTTGAAAATATAACTTCACCGCTAAATAATGACAAGTACTCAATCACAAACATGAATAGTAGCATAAGACAAGTATCTAGGGTATAGCAACTCTCAAACTACGAGGGGAACGGAGTGATCACGGTGATGATGATGGAGATGGTGCTGGTCTTGATGATGTAGAGGCCTCCCCACGCCAAGGAGGAGAGGTGATGACGATGACGATGATTTCCCCCTTCTCCGGAACTCTGGGAGCAGCAGGATCTGATCCCCCTCGGAGGGAATCAGGAGTTTCGCCGCCGCCGTGCCTCGGATGGTTTCGTGAAAATTAGGGCGTAACTTTTCGAGCGAGACGAAGGCGTTGCTAAAAAACTCGAGCGAGGAGGTGCCCGAGCTCCACTTAGTGGGTCCCATGCGGCCGAAGATTCTGGCCGCGTGGGCCCACCTTTTTGGGGCCTCGTGGCTCTCCTCTCTTCGGTCTTCTTCCCTCTGCCTTTCTTCCGATGAAAAACCAGATGTGTAATTTTCCTTTTATTATTTGGGTCCCTGTTGCTCCTGAAACATTAAAAACAAGAAAAGAGGTTATTCGCCTCCTAGAAATTTAATACCAAAAATAGGGACTTTGTATGAAAGTCCCATAAATCATCTATAAACATGTAAAAACAATGATATAATAATGCAATAACATTCTAATATGATAAGAAAAGCTGTATAAATGATGATATAAAATGCACATATCAGCTGCCTTTGCCCTTTCTCCTCGATGTCCGAGAAGCAAGTGGCACGCGCTACGCCTTGGTTGCCTTGTACGTCGGGACGTTGGCCGGGGAGCTCTGCTCGGGGTTGTCTCGCGCAAGGACGTTGAGTCTTATTGGACGGGGTGCCTCCATATGTGGTCGGAGGGATATGCGGGCCATGCCGATGATTAGTTCCTCGGGGTCTCCTCCCCCGAGGGTCCCAGTGGTTGCAGTGCTCCCCATCCCCGAGGCGAGGGAGGGACCTCTCCGCCGCCTCAGAATGGTGGGAGGAGGAGTGATCGCCGTATTTCGACGAGCTGTGATTGGGTGTCGTAGGTGAGCGCCCTCCTGCTGAGGTTGAGCGCTTTAGGCCACCTGTAGTGGGCAATTCCGCGGGAGCAAGTCCCGTGGTGAACTGGCCTCCGGATTGATGTGTGGCTCCTGAGTTGCTTGTCTCCAGTCTCCTCCTTGTGACGATGCTCTGACTTCTTCTTGTAGTTTTAAGGTTGTTCACGGAGCGTCGGGTGGGGCTCCACCCTCCTTTCTCCGAGATGTTCATGGACCCTCGTCACCTGGATCTGCCTTCTTGTTAGGGCGGTCCGGGCAATCCCGGCGTGGTGCCCCAGTTCCTCGCAGATGAAGCAGCGCCCGCCGGTGAGTCCGATCTCGCGCGTGATGCAGCCTCCCACGGGAAGCAGCGAAACCACGCACCGACCGACAGTCCCCGGGCGTCATGGGTATGAACCTTATGGACGGGGCACCATGCCCCGGCATCGCCGCTGAGCTTTGGCCCTTGGCAGCTGGTTCAGCAGGTGTCCGCGCTCCCGGGTTCTCTCGTGGTGGAGCTTCCGTCTCCGCGGCAAGTTCCAAGGGCCCTTCGCCCCTCCTCCATCTTGGCGCACTTTTCGGCCAGGGTGATAGCTCATCCAAGCACCCGACGTCGCGGAAGCCGAGCTTCTCCAACATGCAGACATCGCGCACCTTCCGCGGTAAGCTTGAATGGCAGCGGCCTCCGGCATACTGGGGAGAAGCTAAAGGCGTGGCGGAAACGTCACATGTAATGCCGAAGCATCTCTAAGGGCTACTGCGCGGCGAAGGGAAGCTCCTCCGGGCCGCGCTGACCCTTTGTTGTCGCGGAAGTCGATCCGGTCGCCATAGGACCCGGAAGCCCCCGTGGCTCCTCCGTCAATGGGGGGGCCGGGGTTTTTGGCGACGAAGTACGGGCGCCCCTACCTGGCGCGCTAGATGTCGAGTATCGGAACTCGGACAACCGGGGGTCGCGATCACCCCCTGATGCACCTAAAATGCATCTACTTTTCCAAGCACTTTGCTTCATAATTTGTTCCGGAATCTCTCATATTTGGATAAAACTGCTGAATGTGACGTTGTTTTTGGCAAACTCTCTTTTGTGGCTATTTTTGAAGGAAATTAAATCTGAGAAAAATACCACGTCATCTATTATATATTAAAAGTAGATGATGGGCTAACCAAAAATTAGAGAATTCCTAGAAATTCCACAATAATCAGAAACATCTGGCCATTCATTAAATGGGTCCAGATCTTAGCAATATTATGACCGTAAGATCACCATAATCTAATCCCGCAATCTGCCGGAGCGCCGCAAAACTTCTTTAGATCCTGTCGTACCGCTAGAACAAAAGCACGAGTCCACGTAAAAAAAAAAAGAGTCGTCCGTAGCATGAAGAACGTTTTGATCAATCTGAACTTAGGGTTTCCTAGGGTACCAGACTTTTATCAGACATGCCTTCAATGCTGGAAGTGTGCGCGCCACCGCCGTATTTTCCTGCGTGCTTCGGCGGCCGGCCGATCGATTTTGCAAGCGTTTGATTTGCTCCGGTTGTGTAATTTGTATGATGCTTACGATCCAATTCATCCACCGAGGTCAAGATTGAGCTAGCTTCTCTATGACGGACTCGCCGGACAAGGAATCGATCTACTTCTAAAGCACGACGGTGAGCTACACAAAGGACAAGCAAATCAGACCTACGCCGTCAATCTTTTGAATCCTGGATGCGCTCCGTTCCATGGAGTGTGCCGCATGTGCAAAGAGGAAATCCTCTGAGATCCATCTGCGGAGATCTGCCAAAATTTAGGACCTCGAAGCATCTGCCTATGACATACAGAAGCCGCCAGGTTTCGTGGCGTTCAGCATGGATGTCTTTTAAGACAGTGCAGCAGAATCGATCGGAAGCTGCAGTGCTCTTGCCAGCGAATCAGCGAGAAATTTGCATGGACTATGGTCGTTGCAGCCTAACATGCAGCATTGCAGCTGGTAATTTCTTGGCATACAATTGCTGTGGAAATTTCACCAACAATCTACAAAAACTATCCCTATAGAAACCAGTCCGTATTTCCTTCTTCTCATGCATGCACCTTTTGTGTTCCTCTTGATTTCTGACCTGCGATGTTTCAAGATGGTCTAATTCATTAGTAGGAGATTCAAGGTTACGGAGATGGAATGCTGCCCTCCTTTTATGTGCATGTATATTATTCAGTGAATATATATAATTATGTCAGTTTGTCATACAATGTAGTAAGAGTTGACATTGCAGGTATCATTTCACTTGGTGGCTCGAGCTAAGGATTAAACATTAGGTTCTACATGTATTTGGTTTCCATGCCTTGCAGAAGATATTTGAAAGTCTGGAAGAATTATTATTATTATTTTTTTTTTGCGGTTGTCTGGAAGAATTATTTTCAGTGTTTGGTGTTTATAGCTCGGAAAGCTCGCGAAGGCAACATTAGTTATAGAGGCCGAACAAGCCAGAAGAAGCACATTTTTTGGTTTGTCTAAAATTGTAAGAACATACCCGTATATTCCTTTTACTTGAATCTGACGTAACCCTGAAGCTGTTTGCTTTCTTGCGATGCCTTTTCTTTTTGTCCAAACTTTTGAGCAGGCGTGGAGAGTTGTAGAAAAAGAGAGTACCGTACAATAAAAAAAGGTATGACTTCTTTCAGCCCGATATCATGTGTCCCTTTTGCCATGTTATAAATTAAATATTTCTGTACTATCATTAGGTTTATATAGATAGATGCACACTTGCATCAAACATTTCTAGGTTTATATCGAGGTTTTTTGTCAGAGACTCATCTTCCCATCTAATTATTTGTGCAATCTATTATGAAGTTGATAAGAAACTCTTAGTATATTATTTCCGTTCAGATTCAGTTTTTCCCCATATCACAAAAGATGGTGAACTGTTTTTTTTCGCTTAGCTCATGTATAGGTGTATCTAGGATCTCTCACAAAAATATAGACTATCGTGAAGTTTATTTCCACAACATTAAGATGTGACCGGTTTTATTTTACTGGTGATTAGTTTGCAGGTTCGCACGCACCTTCTATACATTCTATAACGTGGGCTATGCGTAAAGTTATAATACAAATAAATATTTGGTGTTGTTGTGATATCTATAAATACGAGCCCAGGATTATCAACAGAGGTCGAACATGCTGGTAAAAGTACAGGCTGAGAACCACCACACTCTTTACATCAAAACTGTATGCCAAGTCTCTGAATTTCCTAATACTATTTCCTTCTAAAGGTACAAAGCCTGCTGTGTAGTCACTTATATTATTTTTTAGATTGAAGGTTGTTATTCTCTTTGCATGGAAAGAAGGCTGTGAAAGTATTTAGATTACCATCATTCTGTTAAGGAGTATGACCAGGGTAGGAATCTCTTACCTAATTGTATTAGGTCATGAGTAAGGCTATTTTTCGGAATGCCTTCCGTAATGCAGTTTGAGTAGTCAAATACGTCAATAGGAAGTGAGCAGGGCTTGACTTCAGCGATTATGCCAACCGGTAACGTGACCTTTGCTGAGATTATGTGGTTTATCTACCTGTCATGTCTTCCGTAATGCAGTTTGAGTAGTCAAATACGTCAATAGGAAGTGAGCAGTTTGCCATGAATAATATAAGCAGCTGTGTATTATATTGAACCTCCCCCAAAGGTCGAAGCATGTATGTAGCCTTATCCATCCACGCTCCACTCCTTTTAATTATCTGCATGAAAAATTAATCAAGTACTGTATTTTCTTTCTGCTATCAGCATTGCTGCTTGCCGATTCCGGTGCTACGCGCTTCGTGACGACAAGAAGCTGCCGTCATTTGCTTCTACATCCCGGGAGCCAGATTGATCTTTAACGTCCCATCTGCCATCTCTTCGTGGGCGCCAAGCGCAAGCACTTGAACAAGATTTTTCTTATCCCTGTGCAGTAACGTTTAGGTCCTCCACGCTCAGGCGTGTCTGCAGCGTCAAGTCTGCACGTGTCCAGCATATCCTGTTATGAACTTAGAAAAAAGGCAAAATGCCCAGTTTTGAATTAACAAAGCTCATAGTCTTACAACGGTAGAAATACAAGTGCTGGAAGACAGCTTACAGGTATCGAAACAACAAGCAAAGGAAAACATGAAGAACAGCTTGAGTTTCAGCACCCTCGTCCAGCTCCGCGATCCGTCCTGAGAAGGGACCTGTAGGAGACACGCCATGGAGGACACCAACGTCGCCCTCGAGAGGCCGGTCACTGTTGCGCAGCCATCCGTTCCACACTGAAGAAGGCCCCAGCCTTCTCGCCCTGGATCGAAGGGCGCCGTACCATCGAGAGGTGGAGCTGCTCCCCTGAGCACGCATGGGCATAGGCAGACAGGAGGCCTAGAAGAGGGACAAAGCACCGCCACACCAGGCAGCAACATGAGCATCACCGTCGACAGCACAAATCACATCACCGGACACGCAAACTGCCAGACCGGAATGCCAAAGAAGTGCGGCAAGTGATGAGTGGCGCCGCTGAGCATGACCCAGCCTTCGACTCAACCTACCACCAGGGAAGCAATGTTGCGGCAGAGGGGACCCTTCCCCTCTCGCCCAGGCTTGAGGGCGCCGACTCGCAGCGAGCAAGGTCACTGAGATGGGAGCAACTAAGCTGGGCCAACCCCCACCAACGCCACCGAGGAGAAAAGCCGCTACAACTGCACACCACCCGTCGCCGAACTCGCCCACCGCCCTCACTGTCCCAAGACGCCGCCTCCAAGGAGGGAGCGACGCAGGAGTGCCGCCGGCACCCAATCTGAAAGATTTGGGCTTTCACCCGTGACAGAGAGGGAGGGGAGAGGGTATAGGACCTCGATGCAGCCTTCAGGAAGGATAATGCCGCCCGAAGCCGCCGTCAACATCGTGGCCACCACCGGTGGCCAAGGGTTTCCCCCGGTCCAGCGCCCCATCTCCGGCCACCCCACCAACAGCAAGGAAGGACCA
Source organism: Poa pratensis (assembly GCA_947311845.1). Taxonomy (NCBI): domain Eukaryota; kingdom Viridiplantae; phylum Streptophyta; class Magnoliopsida; order Poales; family Poaceae; genus Poa; species Poa pratensis. Next base: position 63,981,656 of record CAMZMU010000041.1, read on the forward strand.
GGGCTGGTGGGGTGGACTCTAGGCAGATTACGTATGATGATTAATCGATGTCACCCGGCATTGCTTTTATCTCTTCTAATATTTGTTTTCTGGTGGTGCTTTTGACTCATAGACGATGAAAGAGTTGCAGAACTTCAATGAGAAAGCTGATTGGAAGACTAGATGAGTTACATGTTTCTGAATCTTTATGTCTTTGCAACAGAACTAATCGCAACAGAGTTGCTGGCAACAATACTGTTTATATTGATATAATTTACTTAAGATCATTTTTATGTGTAACTGTTGTCATTAAATGCTCAGCAAAATTACCGTCCATGAAATTAAATTTGTCTGGATCAACATTATTTCAATAGACCAGACTCAGGCACTAAAATGAGCTTAAGAGAATGCGGATATGTTGATCTAATTTTGGCTACAAGGTATTTTGTTGAAAAGTTGCTACATTTAATCTTATGGCCTATGAATAACTAATTATTCGTAGGAACTGGAACCTATTTATGAACCACATTTAGGATCAATTAAGTATACAAGATCATATTTTGTTCTTATATAAGAAGAAGTAAATACTAATGACACATGTAAAGGTGTAAGTAATAATAATGAACAAAAACAAAGAACTCATAGCATTATATATACTTCCAACTTTAAAAATATAATAATAGCCATGAAGGTGTTGTTTCATACACATCCAGGGTGGCAAGTTATATGGGATCAGAATAACAGGCCATGTAGTGTGTGATATATTCATGAGCCCAAAGGGGCTGAATCCATCCGAAGCAAGGCCAAGCCGAACACTGCGAGCATCTTTGCGAAATTTGTTTCACTATATTTTTCATCAAGGTGTTTCCAGGCCTTCGAATCTGCAGGATGCCTCATTACGCCATCATCTTTACGTTTCTCCTTATGCCATTTCATATCAGTTGACATATCTTTTGTCATGTACAGCCTTTGCAGTCTTTTAATGAGTGGGAAATACCATAGAACTTTCCGTGGCACTGGCTTCTTTGTTTTACGGCTCGATGAATCGTCTTTGTCTACGGTAGGACTAGATTTCCATCGAGACGTATGACAGACAGGGCATTCTTGGGCATCAGCATGCTGTTCACGGAATAGCACACAATCATTTTCGCACGCGTGTATCTTCTTGTAGTCCAGACCAAACTCTCGGATAACCTTCCTTACTTGTGCAAGATTTTTAGGGATGCAGTGACCCTTTGGCAGCACCTCCGTGAACATCTGCAGCATTAAGTTACATGCTCTATTGGTCATCCCAGACACGCACTTGATTTGGTAAAGCTACACAATGAAAGATAGCTTTGTGACCTCCTCACAACCTGGGTACAAGGCTGTTTTTCCCTCTTCCAATAGTTCATAGAACGCCTTGGCTGATGCATTTGGCTCCTGTTTCTTTCCATCACCGCTGGTGTCTCCTACATTACTTCCCACTTCTGTGCCCCTTATGAGAGTTTGGACCATGCCACATACCCATCACCATCATCTGCAGCGTCTTCATCATCAGAATCTTCAGCCATGTTGTCCTCATCGGGTTCACCATGCTCTGTCCAGTTAGTGTAGTTCGGATCCATCCCATTCTGAAGCAAGTGCATATGGACATCCTTTCTCTTTCTCCGAGCATTATTCAGACATTTCGTACACGGGCAAGGCATTCTTGACTCTGGTTGAGCACCATCGAAACAAAATTCCAAGAAACTCTTCATGCCACTTTGCCACTCCACAGAATCTCTATCCTTTACCATCCAGCTCTTGTCTCGTGACATTATGCCTTATCTCCGTATAGCCGGTCTTGTTAAAAAAAAACAATAGGAGCAGCATTAGTTTTACAAGTAAGTATTTCCAAACAACAGATACATGAGAGCATTAGTTTACAGTAAGAATTTCAAGCGATTACATTTGACATTACTTCACATTGCGGCGATCGTGGGTACCCACTATCGCGATCAGAACACAGCGTTCGATTTTTAAAAAAACCTGAGTAGTAGGTACCTAAAATCCTGAAATAGCTATGAAAATTAAACTAACACTTACACCTGAAACTGACGACACAGACACTCATATGTGAAGCTAAGCAGCTAGACTATCTGACATCAATTGCAATCGCTATTGACTACATTTGTATTGGTATAAATCCTGGAAAAGCTATGAAAATTAAACTAACACTTACACCTGAAACTGACGACACAGACACTCATATGTGAAGCTAAGCAGCTAGACTATCTGACATCAATTGCAATCCTTAGCTCGGGCAACACCTTGACGGTCTTTTAAATTTCTTATATGATTCGTGTAAACAATTTTTTATGCAACTAAATAATAGTAGGAATTGTATTTTTTGGACTTAATTTATGAAAATAAGTAATTACCTAATAATATTTTTTGACGATTTGTAATTATATCAATTTGATCTAACTCAATCTATATAGGTAAAAAAATACTCATTTAATCTTTTACTATTGTTTTCTAAATGTTATATACAGTTTTAAATTTCATTTTCCATGGTTAATTGTATATTCTTTTAGTATCTGAGTTAGTTCACTTGCATTTTTGTCCGAAGTGGTTGTCCATTATTTTATTAAGGAGAGTGATGGTTTGGTTTCGAGGTCGACATGCCCCCTTTAATGAAAATGTGTGGGCACCTAGTATGTGTTGTGTATTATGTTTTCTCTCGCGTATTTGTAATATTAATTTAGGTTATATAAATGTGATTTTTTGGCATAATTTTTTCTATTATTATATTGAATGAACATGATCCTGATAGTATTTTTTTTACTAAGGGATTTTAATAATCTTTCGTCCAAACATTGTGTCCACATGAATACTTTTGCACTTATTTTTTTCCATTGTTTAGAAGGTCAAATACATGTGCTTAGTATTTTTCCATTTACGTCACAGAGTGTACAGAAATAATCAAGGATGGAATATTCTATCTAGCCAGTAGAGGCGTGTCTGAAATTAAAGCGCGTTACTTTCTCTCTCATCTTACCTCATTGAGCGGAGATTTTAGCACATAACACCATTTGTTGGGGCTTTTTTTGCACAGAACCACAACCCTAGCTTTGTTTTGCACAGAACACCAACATTCGGGGTAATCATTTGCAGAGAACACAGAAACGCTGTTAACTCGTTTGACCACAAATTAGGAAGCTGGGCCCACCTGTCAGGGTGAATTTTGCACAGAATCACAACCATAGCTTTTTTTACACAGAACAACGATATGCAGGATAATTTTGGCACAGGAAGTTGGGCCCACCTGTCAGTTAACCATTCCAAACAAATTCAGAAATATAGGATCTGCAACCATATAATATATAGCATCTGGACAAGTTTAACCATACTAATGTAGACATATAGCTACATTTAGTGTCTCACGGCACATTCAAAATAAGATTCCACATATTTCCTATTCATTACATGGCTCCTGGCATTTCATACAGCCGAATTGTCTTGCTCTTGCTCTTGCTGCTGTCCCTGCCCATTACTTGCTGTGAGGTAACTATACAGCCGGTTGTCGGTGTAATGAACACGTCGACTTCGTCCACGAACAGAATGGAGCTTTGAGCTTGGTGCTGCTGGAGCTTGGCGAGGTGCTGCTTGGCGAGGTGCTGCTGGAGCTTGCTGAGGTGCAGCTTGGCGAGGTGCTGCTGAAGCTTGCCGAGGTGCAGCTGTTGGAGCTTGTCGTGGAGCTGCTGGAGCTTGCCGAGGTTCAGCATGCCGTGGGGCTGCTGGAGCTTGTTGAGGTTCAGCTTGCCGAGGTGGTGCGAAGGGGACTTGGCGCGGCGGTGATGGTGGAGGTGTTGCAGCTGATGGCGAGGGAGGATTCGTAGGCGCGTGCATGTACTCGGGCAGCTGTCGGTTACTCTGAAATGGATAAATGATAGGGTTAGTTGTATCAACACATATTAAACAGAACATGTACAAATTGATTAGTACCTTGTGCCCTGCCTTCCTAATAGCCAGATGAGCCTTCAATGGTTTCGTACATGTGGTATACCTGTGACCTTTAAGTTTGCAATTTGAGCAAGTAATATTACTTTTTCTTGTAGTTCCATCTGCCCCTTCACCTGCACTAGGCCTTCTCTTTTTCTTTCTCCGCCCTCGCGTGGTATGGAAGGCAGGAGCTTCTATGTCAAGTGTATCAGTTTTAACCCAATCAGGTTGGCTTGGCACAGGATATATCATTTCCTTGTAGGCAAGGGCATACATTGGCTTCTTAAAAAAATCACTAATGAAATCTTCTGGATATTGCTTTGATTTGTAGATGACTTCTATGGCATGTTTGCACGGCACTCCTGTTAGGTCCCATTTCCTGCAGTCACATGTCTTGTTGTGCAGGTTCACAGCACACACTTCTTTGCCCCCATTTGTTGGTGTCTCAACTTGCCAAATATCATTTCCTGCATTCACCGCCGTGCACCACCTAGAAAACCTCTTCTCGGTCTCAAGTTTTTCAACATAATGCGGTGTTATTTCCCAACGTGCAACGGCTACTCCATCTCTTGCAGTCGCAAATTTAACCATCAGCTTGGTCCTGATCTGATCCATCATAGTCACTATGGGCTTCTCCCTTTGTTCAAGGATGTAGCTATTGAAAACTTCGCTTAAATTATTGACAACTAGATCAGTCTTGCATGTTGTATCCATAGCATAGCGAGCCCAACACTTAGTAGGAATTCTGCTCAGCCAAGTCCCCCGCCGCCGTCGTCTAGTCCGTCGGCCGGCCGCATTCTGGCCGGCTCTAATCGCCGCCGCTGCAAACCCTTGAGCTGGAGAGAGAAGCTCTGTTCGATTTGTTTGATCTGAACCTGTTTGGTTCGTTCGGCTGTAAAGGACTCCACGGTGCACCCAGCCAGGTGGGCCCAGCTTACTAATTGGTGGTCAACCGAGCTGACAACATCTTTTGTGTTCTCTGCAGATAATTACACCGAATGTTGGTGTTTTGTGCAAAAAAAAGCTAGGGTTGTGGTTCTATGCAAAAAAGCCCCAACAAGTGGTGTTATGTGCTAAAATCTCCATTGAGCGTTAGTACTTATCACTCCTTTTGCCTAGTTCAGGCGTTATCCATTCCCCCAGTGCTCACCGTTCCTCTTTGAAGCTAATTTTCCACGGCTCTTCACTAAATCTTCTTGCTGCTTCCACCCCCCCAAAACCAAATCGCCGCTGCTCTCGCTGTTCTCCCTCGCTCGCAACTGGAGTTTTGGGTGCTGCTATGGAGGAAAGTGCGATTCGTCGGAGGGCGCGGCCAGGCACCTTGCATCCGTACGCGGGTTGGTCCGTGCGGCCGGCAGACTGCGAGGCCACTTCTTGGAGGGATTAGGCGCTGGTGTCTGTTGTTGGTTTGACTCAGTGAGGACATGACCATAAATTGGTACCAGTTGCTCTCATCTTTTCATTGATTTTGTAATGCCTAGGTCGAACTATTTGGTTATCTAGCAGTTTTTGCTCGTATGATATATGAAGATACAAAATCATTAATATTGGTCACTTTCTGTCATATGTTTGACTGGCTACCTGCAGTATTGCCGTCTTATTTTGATTTTAAGATCATATACCTTCCCATTGTTTCCTGTTTGGGTGTAGAAATTATCTCTTTCAGTTGGTTTTGCCTCAATGTGTAGGCCAAAGTGCGCATGTTTACACAGGTCACACACCAATTATTTGTAGCGAGGTTCATGGCAGTTGACTTTTGCTTATCTAATTAGCACCCTGATGGTGGTCCGATGAGATAGATTTTGTCAGTGTTACCTCCTTTAGGTACACATGCCCATTTCTTAGATCGTGGTTAGGTAGAAGTAAGCCATTTATGTTGTAAGCATAGATATGTATACTTATCGCATACCTTCTGTTGGTGGATTGGTACCAGCTCGACTTCTAGCCATTATTTGCTTCCAGTCAGTAATCTGCAGTAGAGGATATATATTTGTCTTAGATTATAAATTGATAAATGACAATTTAATTGCAAATTGTAACTCAATAACATAAACAATATTTAAGTTTATGGAATAATTCATAGTGACATAAAAAGCATAATACTATGGAAAATATGAGAATAGAAACAAATCAAAATGAACATGCATGTCAAGAACCTACACACCTATCAATGTCAAAATTGTGATTTCACCATTTTCTTTCTCTTCTAGTTCTACCTATAAGACACACTACCATATTTTATTGTACAAAATTGAAAATGTTTCTATACTTAAGTAATGGTACCTCAATGTTGATTATGTTTTCTTTCAATACTCGTTTAAATTTCTTGTGCGTAGGACTTTTGACATGTGTACCATCGTTATCTAAATCATCTTCTATTATAATTACATTTGAACTTGAGTTTTGACTGTTCGATACTCTCTTTTCAGATCTTTGTACCTTCACTTTTTTGCATGTCATAATGATAGTCGGGATGTAATATATTTGGAGGATGCAAATAATTTCATTGGAATACCTCATCACCAAAAAGTTTATTCTCTGTACAAACTTTTTGACCATTTCCAGAAGCAATCATCTTCAAATACTTTTTATGTCTCTTGTTTCTCCTCTCTCCTTCAATTTTATCTGAAACCATTTCTGACTCGCCCTGCAATTATTGTTATATCATATGTATACAATTGTTTAGAATAAAAGTTTGTTACCGGATATACAAACAGATAAAATTCCCAATACAGTACCTCGTCATCATAATATTGTCTTTTTTCAATAGATGATGTAGATATTTCTTTTTCACGCTTATTATTCCTCCGAAACTTTGCTGCATTCTTGGAGGAGAGCTTTTCCTATAAACAATTATGGTAATGTTAAAATAAAACTAATGGATAGGGATATTTATGATAGTAAAACTATTTGTTAATCGCAATACCTTATTAACAAACTTCTGCGTAACATAATCTGAAGAATATGTGTTCCTTGGTTCTCTAGTATGCCCTATAAAGAAATGGTTAGAATTTCATAAACCATTTGAAAATGTATGAAATGTAAATGACATACTCTTCAATATTTTCGTTTAAATTTTCCATATCAAGCTTGTCCTGGGTTAAAAAGTGTAGCTTACTTTATAATTTTCCATGCACTCTTGCAAATTCCTTGAAGTCTATGAGTTATGTACCACAAAGGTCTTGAAAAGCTTCCCGAATTGTGTTGGGGAATCCAACTTGCTCTAGAAGGGTAGATGCACTTATGCTACCTAAAAGTCTTTGTGCTACCTCATTAGACATCACAAATGTTGTTCTCGTGGTCTCATCTCATCGCTTACCTTCAGTTTAAGTAGGTACCTAATATGATAGTGTTATTGCTCAGTGATATTAAAAATTATAAAACATGAAAGAAAATCTAATATAAAGATCATACTTACCGTATATCTGTTATTTCATTTATGTCATTACACAAATTACAAATATAGTTACTCTTTTCATTTCTTATTGCAAAATAGTAAAGTTTGCATGCCATGTAGCACCAGCCTTTATCTGCTATAATCTCATCAATTATTGCTTTGGTTGTGCATACATATTCCTAACTATAGTCTACAGATATCAGCAAAATGATCAGATAAATTAACAAAATTAGAATAGGTAAAATATACATGATGATCAAGGTTAGAGGAAAACTTTTTTTCCTTTAATGATTTTCTGTTGTAGAACATTTGTTCTTCAATCGTTCCTTTGTTGCTTTCATCAACTTCTAGCATCACTCGGAAAACATCTCTTTCACAATGCCTATAATAAATTTGCAGCATAAAGAAATAAGTTGTAACTTCAAAACATTTAGAAGTAATTGCATTATTATATATCATACCTCTCGATGACTCTGGAATCTCAATGTCAAAGTACACTTTAGACACATTTGGTGTGCGCAAAGGTAACCCTGGTTGAAATCAGTAACATTAGATATTTGTGCATACACAGAGATTAAGTCCTCACCGTTGAATTTTGTGACCAAATTCGAAGTGCCAATCACGATTGTTTGTTTGTGCAAGAGATCTTCATTTAACATATTTGATAAACTATCTCCCCATAGACTGATCCTGATCTTCTCACCACTAAAGTAGTATAAGCATGATGGAGCAACAAATCGGACATACCTGTCACGTGCTTGCACCTAACTTTTTGTTGTGTGTTCATCAGGCATAGATCGATCTTGTTGGACTGCTTTGCATGAGGCAGTATTGGAACCTAACGTCGATGATATGCATGCACTGGGAGGGCCAGTCAACCAGCTTAGGGGCACCGAGGCCGCTGATGTGCATATACGAGGTGCCATTGACATTAATTCAGCTCAAGAATTGCCTTCTGAAAATCGACTGCTACCGAGGCTAATTTGGTCAGTAAAGGAAACAAACTTTGATCGGTGCTCCACGTGCACACACTGGCTACGATTAGCTAATTCGACCAGTGCGGCCTGATCTGTATGCATGTCGGCTTTGCATAGCTGTGGACGTGCATGTAAGATTGAAAACCATTCATGAACAGAATCTCATGATTTCTTGTTAGTGATTCAGCCATTGAGGTTCACGATGTATATGCTCTCATTTGTTGATTGGATCAGAGCCAGATATAGCTATAGCTAGCTACGAAGTGATTAACTGGACGTGAGGTAGTCAAGAATCGAGAAAATCTCGCTTTCCGGCCGCCGACGAACCCTGCCACGATCACGTTGGATCAGATCGATCCAGCTATAGCTAGCTATTACGTGAACACCAGGACCCCGAGGGAGTCGAGAATCAAGGGAAATCTTGCTTTCCTGCCGCCAATGAACCCTGCCATTATCAATGTCAGTAGCTTGGATATTACAGAGGCTAATTTCTACAATAAATCAAACAAATCTTGATCGGTGCTCCACCTACACACACGCCGGCTACGATTAGCGGACACGAGGAAGCGCTCGAGGGCCAAAAGAGTGGGCCCCATACAGCCAGATTCCTTGGCCGCGAGGGCCCACCTAAATTGGTGTGGCGCCCCGATCCGACTGTTATACCGTGATGCTGCGTGTCACCGGTTAAGCGATACAAGCGGAGGTTACGGGTTTACCAATCCCCGGCCAAAACCTTTGGCAGGCGTTGCTGGGTACACCTCACTCCAGACAACGCAACACCCCGATTGATGCCTTAACACGGGCGCAACCCTCAAGGCATAATAGTAAGATCAAGACTTGTGGAACAACTGGCACATCACAGACTCTACGACACAAAAATCATATAGTTCAACTCTTATACAGAGAAAGATAGCAAATGACAAACAGAGGTCACAGACCCAACATTACAACATGCGGAAGCGAAGTGTGTTGTTCTAAATAACAAGAACCAAAATATGGCCTAAGAGGCCTACAGATAAACATCACAACGCCAGCTGTTCCAGGATGTCCCAAACTGCCACCTGGGAACCCCAGACTACTCGTCGACGTCCACAAAGAACCCACCTTCGAAGTCGGTGAAGTCCTCCTCTGAAACAAAAGCAACGACGTTGAGTTCGACGAACTCGCAAGATTAAGAGCTAATATATGCTCGATGATTAGCTGTCAAGGTTTTATGGCTCTTTTGCATAAAGCTGATTTTATTTATGAAAATCATAACTCAAAGGCATCGACTATTAGAACATTTTCAAAGAGGGGTAAGAAGTAACTCTTTTCTCTTGAGATCACTTTCTCAACAACAACCACCATCACATCATTGTACCTGTTCATCATAGGCACCTCCCCGAATCACCCTCGAGGAAGCTCACCTTGCAATCTTGAAGTGGTACCTCTAGTACCCAGTTTTTAATCATTCCGTTAAAGTTATTCTATGATCCTACCTTCACTCCCCAAGTTCGTCCATAACCGCGGATACGGCTTTTCGAAAAGATTTAACCCTGCAGGGGTGTACAAATGTTTGCCACGCGTACCGTCCGGCCCATTACCTGATCATTAGCTCTCTTCCTTGGAAAGCCGGCTGGGTGGGAGCGGTGTCGACTTCTCCCTCGTTAAGGACTAACCCAGGATCATCAGTGAGGACGAAGCACGGATCATCGACACCGTGCCCCGTGGCCACTCATTTTCCTAGCACCACACTCCTCAATCAGTTCAAAATCCACCATCATCACGCACGCGCAAATGGAAGCCCGAACTAGAGGACCCTGGCTAGCCCCGCTCGAGTTATTTAGTCTATGAGGGTTCCTGCAAATGCATAGGCCTCACGCATGGTTGCATGCTCAGTCTTGGTTCAAGAGGTAAAGAACTCGCACCTAGGCGGCGAGAACGAGACAAAACACCACAACCACAGTGGCCTCTCATCCCCACCTTCTTAGCATTTTATTATCCATCTCCACCATTCTCCACCATCAACATCACTGTCACAAGTTAACACCTGTTTCCAGCATTCACCATCCTTAGTACCACTAGGCATTCCACTAGGCATGGCTAAGCACTTGCATAGCATAGTAAGTATTCCATGGCCAACAATACAACCCTATGGTATTAGGAAGGTAAAACAGGTATTAGCAACAGGATTCTAATGCAACTAGTAGGATACTCTAATCCAGGCAAAAGACATTTAGAACCGCATGCAATATTATAGTGGAGAAAATAATTGCGGAAAATAGGATAAGATATGCTCAGAGGGGGGATTACGCTTGCCTTGACCAAGGTGCTGGTAGTACGGATCGTCACAAGACGGGGGTGGCACTTCACCTCCTTGATCTACCGGTGCACAAAAACACGGGAAGATACAATCAATCACCACACATGTTTCAACAAATGCAATGCGCAATCACATGATGGCATGACAATTAAAATGCACCCTAATATCTTTGAACATGATCAACAAGTTAAATGGGGTCCCCATTATATTATTTGCATTATTCGGAATAACCCCATATTAAAACTTAGTGATTCTAGTGCTACTAGAGGTACATTATTGTAGTTGTGATCAATTATGCATGATGATGATGATTCTGGGTGATTCATATTTTTCTGAACACTTTGGTATAAGAAACACAATTTTCTGAGGTCCAGAGAAGAAGTTATGAATTTTATAAATTCCTCTTTTAATTAAATTACTTTTAAATATTTTAATTCCGACGATTAATATTTTAATTACTCGCCTTCGCGAGAGAGCGATGAAACATGGAGGAATCATCGAGGATCGATGTCCATAAGTGCGGGAGAGAGTAGCGGGGAACACACGCTACGAGGGAGAAATAGAAAACGACAGCAGGAAGAAAAAACAGTGGAACCGGCCTCCAGCCCGGTTGGGCCGGCTGGCAGGCCGGCCTGCTAGCAGAGGCAACCGGCAGCCCGCCCGGTTTGGGCCGGTTGTGAGGCCGGGCAGTTGACAGAGCCTGCCGGCTCCCAGCCCGGCTGGGCCGTTCCAAAGTCCGGCCTGGGGCCCGAGGGAAACGGCACGCAGCCCGGTTTGGCCGGTTCTACGGCCGGTCTCGCGAGAAGAGGAACGGCGACGGAAAACGGCGACGGTGGCGAGCGGCTCCGGCGAGGTGGAAGTAAGGGGAGAAGGGAAGGGAGGTGCCTCGGCACTGGGTGCTCACCAGGAGAACAGTGGGGAGGTCGGGGACGGCGGGGTGAGGTCGACGGCGGCGGAATCCCGCGGCGGAGGTGCGGCGATGGCGGAGACGAATCCGAGCGGCGGCAGCGACCTACGTCCTCCCCGCTCGATTCCTCCAGGGAAAAGGGTGAGTGGACCACGGCGGAGATGGTGGTGGAGCTCGATTTGGACGGGAGGCTCTCAGGCGACGGCGACGAGCACAACAAAGGCGGCGGCCATGGCGGCCCGTGGGGAGAGAGAGAGGGGTGAGGAACGGGAAGGGAAACTCGAGGGAGGGAGCAGTGGGGGCCTCGTGCGGTGCGTGCTCCTTGCAGGGGAAGGGCAGAGGGGGCCCGGTGGCGTCGAGGGGCAGGGCAGCGAGGCGGTCCGGCGGCAGCGACGCGACCGTGTCGCTACAGAAAGAAGAGATGAAGGTTTTACAGTTTAGTCCCTGGAAGTTTTAAACCATCACAAACAGGTCCTTCTTGGTACTGGATTAAAAGAACAGCAGGTGGAAATGAATTATTTAGGCCACTTAAACACCTCCAAAAATTATGCCAATTTTTGGGGAGTCTCTTTAAATAAAAAATGAAGTTCCCCTAATTTTTACAGATTATTTGAAAACCATTTGGTAGGGAAATAAAATAGAAATTACTCATAGGCAATTTTGGGATACACTCTTTTTATTTCATTTTTCAATTCAAAATAGTTTGTAAAAAATTATCCTTGGAACTTTTGGAGCTTCTTCGACAAATATGAGAGGACAAGGAATTTGTTTTGCAACTTTGAGTGTCATCTTTGTTGTGAGATTTGTTGGAACAAGTGGAGAATTTGTTTTCCCAATGTTGCCAAAAGAAGTTAGTGTGTTGTTTAGCAATTGCAAAAAGGATGCAATGATGCATGTATGGGATGCAAAAGTGAAAATTTTACTCGGGTTTTAGGTTTTCAAACTTTGGGCTGTTACAATTCTACCCTCCTTACAGGAATCTCGTCCCGAGATTCTTAGAGTAGGAAAGAGGGAAAGGTTACGACGGTACTACACGATCTTCTCGCTTCGGGTAGCTTCTCTCTTGAAGAGGTTGATGAAGGGCATCATGGATATCTTCATCGGCTTCACTTCGTGGTCATCATCCAAATACACCACCGGAAAAGAAGGAAACCTAACCGGGAGGATGGATCTTTGTAAAGATACAACGACCGAGTACCTCCTAGTAGAACTTAGGATGGGATTTCAAGCATCCCTTGAGTTGACAGTTAGGAGGCACATGCGTTTGACGGGAGATTGATAAGAGTCTCCAGTTGGTAGACCACTGTTTCTCAAAGATTCAGAAAATGAACTTTGCACAAGGCCTAAAATTTCTGAAGACGAAGGTTAGACAAGATTCGAACAGATGAGGAGGTAACTTGCACTAGTCGGCTTGAGTAGAACTTTCCTCACGGAGGAGCATTTCAGATCACAGGAGAAGGGTCGGAGAACTAGATCGAGAGAATTTCAGAAACTTCGCAAACATTAGTAGTGGGAACACTTCCTGATTTTCTCGGCATCGGAGTCAAGCTTCTTGAGGATCACCGACTATCGTTTCTGATTGGGGTTTAGATCTGGTCAGGTGTAGAGATACTTCAGACTCCACATGGAATGAATAGGGAATCCTTACAATGGATATCACCGGATTACTTTTGCTAGAACCCCAGGAGCTGGACTAGAAGGTCTAACTCCAAGGAGGAACGAGATTGCGGAACCCGCGGATTAGCAACTTGTCAGGAGACAGCTGCCCCAATTGAATATCTTGCAGCGAGACACGATTGAGTTCTTGGTGGGAAACACCATAGAAGACAAAGAAGTTCTCAGACTTCCTCTATTTCTAGGACAATTCAAGGAGTGGCTTGGATGCGTTGATGAAATTCCCAAGGGATGGAGGTAACAACATACCATTCCGAGGATATTCTACACATGCATGATCGAATTGAAATGATTCGGAGGAAACCAGACAATTCACTCAGATCCACGGCGACATCTTTCAGCAATTTCACGTGAACCAAGGAAAGTCACTTCTAACTCCAGAACATTGCCTTGTGACGACACAAGGTTAGTTCTAACAAGTTTCCAAGGCTAACGCCCAGTATCCAATATGACTCTCCTCAAACATGGAGAAAATAAGAATGTAGTTGATGGGCTCAACAACAAACTTATCCTGATACTCCAAGACGGTAGACTCATATTTCACCAGGACGCGGCATTAGTATTCGTCAGACTAACACGTTGTTAATCTGAGTTTAACCTACTGGATGTGTTAGTCTGACTTTGATTTGACGATAGCCCAATTCAAATCAAAAGTTTTGGAGGTTAGCATATCCACAAAGGAGATACCAACTTGCTTCGACACGTAACACTAGACATCCCATTGAGAAGTGAACTATATCAGATAGAGCTTTTGGTCTTTTAACTCTCCAAGTGGTTTAAGCTCACCCGAATAATTCAGGACATCCAGCACGATTTTCTTGGAGAAAGGAGTTGTTCCGAGAACCCGCTTACTCATAAGCTCAACATCACGGTCAGGTGACAACCTGGCGATACTTCTGGAAAGACGTCCAGAATATCACGATCCACATATGGGATATCACGACATAGCGGTGGATCTTGAGTTCAAGGTAGGATCATGCCTTTCAAGGCACAATGAGGTGGTCTTGGGAGCTTCGGCACGAACCTAGCTCTTTGACCGAGGGAGTGCATCAGAGCCCACTGACTTGTTAGCACTGTCAAACCCAGCTTATTGATTTGCTAACCAATCATGCTAAGGAGGACAAGGAATGTCCTTGGATTTTGGCACAGTAAGAACTGCTAAGAATCTCCGATAGCTACATGATTACTCACGTCTCATCATTCGGGAGTAATAAGTCACCCGGAGATCGGAGAGTAACAAGGTGCAGGAGCATCACTTCATCAAGAGGATCATGATACTTAGCTCGATACCCTGATATCAAAGAGTGTGACATTCTGAGGTGGAGCAGAACAAAAGCTAAACAAGGCCCTCATTCCGCGGATTACAATACCTTGACCTGGTCCGAGAAGTGGACAAGGTACTAGAGTTATTTCGCCAAACAAGACGAAGGGGAAAATCTTGACGGACCACAAGAGTAACTTGCATCGGAACACCCAATGCACGATAAGACTTTACTGTCAGCTGACCGACAAGGGTCAGAGAGCAGATCAGAGTACGAAACATGCTCAGGAGAATCCTAAGATGTTGAAGATGCACCGGTTATTACTCAATTGTGATAACCATGCCCAAAAAGAAGAGATGCAGCAGACTCATGAACATAGATGGGGGATTCGCTAAGCGAATTCTGGTCATAACCCAGATGATTCCAAGACAAAACCTAAGACAAGGCTAAGGAAGAGCTGAAGTTACAAAGCCAGCTGAGGTGTGGGAAAAGGTTGAACATTACCTCACTGACCAGATAAAGGACTTGGGTTAAAGGGCAGCTTCATGTGCTACTAGCGAGATGCAAATGGTTAAGGAACCACGCGACTCAACACAAGCTAGTTGGCACAATCCGGGACCTTCTGTTCAAGTCCTTGGGTAAAAACCCAAAAGAAAGGATTAAGAGATTAAACTTGATAGGAAAACAAGGGTCCGTAAACAACTGAGTTGATAGGAAATTTTCGTCGTACTCCATATAGTTTCTCGGCACATGAAGCTTGGGAGCGCGGCGGGAGCACCTGGGCACATAACACTAAAGGTAACAGGTAAGAAGTCCAACCCCGAAATTCCTAATTTTGAAGTAAACGATGAGAAGTGAAACCTTTAAGTCAAATCGAGGTAAGAGTGCTCCGAGATTAGAGGGTAACCAGATAAGGAGTAAAAAGAATCCTAAGATGGTTTTCACAACTCATTTTTAGGTTAAAATAATTTTCACAAACACTAGACTCAACGTCGACCAGTAGAAGGGTTTCCTATAGGCAGTCCTGCTCTGATACCAACTTGTGGCGCCCCGACCCGACTGTTATACCGTGATGCTGCGTGTCACCGGTTAAGCGATACAAGCGGAGGTTACGGGTTTACCAATCCCCGGCCAAAACCTTTGGCAGGCGTTGCTGGGTACACCTCACTCCAGACAACGCAACACCCCGATTGATGCCTTAACACAGGCGCAACCCTCAAGGCATAATAGTAAGATCAAGACTTGTGGAACAACTGGCACATCACAGACTCTACGACACAAAAATCATATAGTTCAACTCTTATACAGAGAAAGATAGCAAATGACAAACAGAGGTCACAGACCCAACATTACAACATGCGGAAGCGAAGTGTGTTGTTCTAAACAACAAGAACCAAAATATGGCCTAAGAGGCCTACAGATAAACATCACAACGCCAGCTGTTCCAGGATGTCCCAAGCTGCCACCTGGGAACCCCAGACTACTCGTCGACGTCCACAAAGAACCCACCTTCGAAGTCGGTGAAGTCCTCCTCTGAAACAAAAGCAACGACGTTGAGTTCGACGAACTCGCAAGATTAAGAGCTAATATATGCTCGATGATTAGCTGTCAAGGTTTTATGGCTCTTTTGCATAAAGCTGATTTTATTTATGAAAAGCATAACTCAAAGGCATCGACTATTAGAACATTTTCAAAGAGGGGTAAGAAGTAACTCTTTTCTCTTGAGATCACTTTCTCAACAACAACCACCATCACATCATTGTACCTGTTCATCATAGGCACCTCCCCGAATCACCCTCGAGGAAGCTCACCTTGCAATCTTGAAGTGGTACCTCTAGTACCCAGTTTTTAATCATTCCGTTAAAGTTATTCTATGATCCTACCTTCACTCCCCAAGTTCGTCCATAACCGCGGACACGGCTTTTCAAAAAGATTTAACCCTGCAGGGGTGTACAAATGTTTGCCACGCGTACCATCCGGCCCATTACCTGATCATTAGCTCTCTTCCTTGGAAAGCCGGCTGGGTGGGAGCGGTGTCGACTTCTCCCTCGGTAAGGACTAACCCAGGATCATCAGTGAGGACGAAGCACGGATCATCGACACCGTGCCCCGTGGCCACTCATTTTCCTAGCACCACACTCCTCAATCAGTTTAAAATCCACCATCATCACGCACGCGCAAATGGAAGCCCGAACTAGAGGACCCTGGCTAGCCCCGCTCGAGTTATTTAGTCTATGAGGGTTCCTGCAAATGCATAGGCCTCACGCATGGTTGCACGCTCAGTCTTGGTTCAAGAGGTAAAGAACTCGCACCTAGGCGGCGAGAACGAGACAAAATACCACAACCACAGTGGCCTCTCATCCCCACCTTCTTAGCATTTTATTATCCATCTCCACCATTCTCCACCATCAACATCACTGTCACAAGTTAACACCTGTTTCCAGCATTCACCATCCTTATTACCACTAGGCATTCCACTAGGCATGGCTAAGCACTTGCATAGCATAGTAAGTATTCCATGGCCAACAATACAACCCTATGGTATTAGGAAGGTAAAACAGGTATTAGCAACAGGATTCTAATGCAACTAGTAGGATACTCTAATCCAGGCAAAAGACATTTAGAACCGCATGCAATATTATAGTGGAGAAAATAATTGCGGAAAATAGGATAAGATATGCTCAGAGGGGGGATTACGCTTGCCTTGACCAAGGTGCTGGTAGTACGGATCGTCACAAGACGGGGGTGGCACTTCACCTCCTTGATCTACCGGTGCACAAAAACACGGGAAGATACAATCAATCACCACACATGTTTCAACAAATGCAATGCGCAATCACATGATGGCATGACAATTAAAATGCACCCTAATAGCTTTGAACATGATCAACAAGTTAAATGGGGTCCCCATTATATTATTTGCATTATTCGGAATAACCCCATATTAAAACTTAGTGATTCTAGTGCTACTAGAGGTACATTATTGTAGTTGTGATCAATTATGCATGATGATGATGATTCTGGGTGATTCATATTTTTCTGAACACTTTGGTATAAGAAACACAATTTTCTGAGGTCCAGAGAAGAAGTTATGAATTTTATAAATTCCTCTTTTAATTAAATTACTTTTAAATATTTTAATTCCGACGATTAATATTTTAATTACTCGCCTTCGCGAGAGAGCGATGAAACATGGAGGAATCATCGAGGATCGATGTCCGTAAGTGCGGGAGAGAGTAGCGGGGAACACACGCTACGAGGGAGAAATAGAAAACGACAGCAGGAAGAAAAAACAGTGGAACCGGCCTCCAGCCCGGTTGGGCCGGCTGGCAGGCCGGCCTGCTAGCAGAGGCAACCGGCAGGCCGCCTGGTTTGGGCCGGTTGTGAGGCCGGGCAGTTGACAGAGCCTGCCGGCTCCCAGCCCGGCTGGGCCGTTCCAAAGGCCAGCCTGGGGCCCGAGGGAAACGGCACGCAGCCCGGTTTGGCCGGTTCTACGGCCGGTCTCGCGAGAAGAGGAACGGCGACGGAAAATGGCGACGGTGGCGAGCGGCTCCGGCGAGGTGGAAGCAAGGGGAGAAGGGAAGGGAGGTGCCTCGGCACTGGGTGCTCACCAGGAGAACAGTGGGGAGGTCGGGGACGGCGGGGTGAGGTCGACGGCGGCGGAATCCCGCGGCGGAGGTGCGGCGATGGCGGAGACGAATCCGAGCTGCGGCAGCGACCTACGTCCTCCCCGCTCGATTCCTCCGGGGAAAAGGGTGAGTGGACCACGGCGGAGATGGTGGTGGAGCTCGATTTGGACGGGAGGCTCTCAGGCGACGGCGACGAGCACAACAAAGGCGGCGGCCATGGCGGCCCGTGGGGAGAGAGAGAGGGGTGAGGAACGGGAAGGGAAACTCGAGGGAGGGAGCAGTGGGGGCCTCGTGCGGTGCGTGCTCCTTGCAGGGGAAGGGCAGAGGGGGCCCGGCGGCGTCGAGGGGCAGGGCAGCGAGGCGGTCCGGCGGCAGCGACGCGACCGTGTCGCTACAGAATGAAGAGATGAAGGTTTTACAGTTTAGTCCCTAGAAGTTTTAAACCATCACAAACAGGTCCTTCTTGGTACTGGATTAAAAGAACAGCAGGTGGAAATGAATTATTTAGGCCACTTAAACACCTCCAAAAATTATGCCAATTTTTGGGGAGTCTCTTTAAATCAAAAATGAAGTTCCCCTAATTTTTACAGATTATTTGAAAACCATTTGGTAGGGAAATAAAATAGAAATTGCTCACAGGCAATTTTGGGATACACTCTTTTTATTTCATTTTTCAATTCAAAATAGTTTGTCAAAAATTATCCTTGGAACTTTTGGAGCTTCTTCGACAAATATGAGAGGACAAGGAATTTGTTTTGCAACTTTGAGTGTCATCTTTGTTGTGAGATTTGTTGGAACAAGTGGAGAATTTGTTTTCCCAATGTTGCCAAAACAAGTTAGTGTGTTGTTTAGCAATTGCAAAAAGGATGCAATGATGCATGTATGGGATGCAAAAGTGAAAATTTTACTCGGGTTTTAGGTTTTCAAACTTTGGGCTGTTACAATTGGGCCTCGGGCATCGCCTCTCCTTCGGTCTTCGGCGTACCCCCTCATATATACGAAAAACTGTTTGCCCTATGAGGAGGATCTTTCGTGAGACATAGCACCGCCGCCACCACGATCTTCGTTTTCGGAGACAGATTGATCTAGGATTTCTCCTCCGGTGGAGGGATCCGGAGGCCATGTTCACCGGCATCTTCACCGCCTTCATCTCCATCGACCATGAGCTCCTTCACCATCACCATGTGTGAGTAGTCCGTTGTAGGCACATGAGGTGGATGGGGATTTGATGAGATTGATCATGTAATGATACCCGTTGTCCGAGATCTTAGGGGTTTATCTTGAAGATATTTGTGTACTGTGTTGATGCACTTATGCTATTTTTAATACTTGCTACTAGGGCCCGAGTGGCATGATTTCAGTACTAAACATATTTTTCCTCATCATATAATTGAGTTTGGTATTTATCTGCAAAGTGTATCACCTGCTATTATGTTGAACCTGCGAACCCTAAAAGTGACATATAGGGAAAACAAGGGGGAGATGTTTTAGTTTGAGAATTCTATGTGTTCATGAAGTGTTAATGCATTGTTCCGGGCTATTCAAAAGGGTAGACCTTAATTACCTGTAGGTTCCAAGTTGGCCCCGAGGAAATGGGTAGGTAGGACAATAGATGTTGTGCAAATTCTCTTGGTTAGTACGCACAACTAATTATGGAACACATATCTACATATATCAGAGTTAGAGATAAGTCCCATTGCTAGTTATATCTTATTATATGATCAATCTTATTCATGCAACACCCCGCTATCACCTCATGCCTACGTTTTAAATCTCTGAGTTACACTTTCACTTTTCCGATGAAAACTTGAAAACACTTGTTTACTACTGCTGTTTTGTTTGCTACTTGAATCATACTACTGCCATCACTATCACTGCTGCAAGTTTATTGATATACAGGTGTGGTTGAGAGTGACGCCTCAATTCCCAAAGTATTATTGGTATTCTTGTGTTCCCATCGAGTCGAACGATAAATTTGGGTAATACTTCCCAACAAAGATTTCAACGATCCCCTATACTTGTGGGCATCAAGACATTTTCTGGCGCCGTTGCCGGGGAGCCTAGCTTTATTGGTAAGACAACTTGTTATCATTTATTTGCTGCATTTGCTTGTTCCCAACTATGGGAAGGGAAAAGAATACTCCAAAGGAAGTGTCAGAGAATGATCCCCGTGAACCAGGAAACGAAGGGGCTGAACACGACACTTAACAACTCACTCGTCAACCTCGGCGACCAAGCACGGCGAGCTCGACGACACGCATCACGACAGAGATGGACACCAGCTCGTACCGAGGTTCAGGCCCTCCACGAGGAGTAAAGACCCTACTTCCTGCTATGTGATATTGCACTGCTTCGCGAGGTTACAGTACATGGGTGCTTGCTGAGGGCAAAGCTTACAACGATGGCAGAGCGTCCCCTCTATGAAAACTCTCCTCTCTGAGTGGCCTAGTAGACTTAGGTGTGTAAAAATGATCGATCCCCTTCTCCAGTGGTGCTCCTCCTCCTCCTTTTATAGGCGTGGGGGTGGAAGCTAGGGCTCATCCATGGCGCCGGTCCAGGAGGGCGGCGCACCCTTGGTCTAGGGGTCGTAGACGAGGTCCACCATCGCCGGTCTTGCTGGTCTTCATCAGGCCCTGCCACCGTCCGTCCAGAGCGGTGGTCAGCGCTCTCAGAGGTCCGTGGTGTCATGTCGATGACGTCGCCGTTGGAGCAGAGCGGCAGTGTGTCCCCTTAGCACCAAAGTAGCATGTTTGGTAATCCTCCTCCTTTGGGGCAGCTTTGTTGTCCTCCTTAAAGCACGGGAATGGCAAATGCGGCTTGTTCGTCACCATGCGCAGGCATGCGCGTCATCCTGCTGCAGAGTGTAGGTCCCATGTGCATCCTGCCAGGATGGCAGAAACTCACCAGGCACTTCGAGTGCTCCGCCACCCCGAGAGGGAAAAGTCTCTCGAGGAGGTCCCCGACTCGTGGAGACTCGGTCGTTTGTTTCACCGTTGAAGCCCCCGCGAGGGGCGGGGCCTCGCGGGGCTCGCCAGGCGCCGCGACCCAGGCCTTGGCTGTATTCTGCGCCTAGGTGTCTAGGGCTAGAAGGGCCGGCCCATGACACCCTGGTTTTCATTGGGCCGACAGGAAGTGAGACCTTCAACTACTCGTGGAGGTAAGGATTTGCCAAGTAGGCCAAACTTTTCACCTATAAAATGTTGCTTCTGCTGTTGTTCCTAAGAAAAAAGGAAAAGTTTTATCTAGTTCACCATTATCTAAAATGTCTACTAGTAATGAAAATGATTTAATATGTGGTAGCATAGACAGAGAAGTGACACCTGAAACACCTGAAACATCAGAGATAACTGAAACACCTGAAAATCCTGAATCTTCAATTATTGAAAATTTGGAATCTGAGTTACAAGATAATGAATATTGTGATAATGAATATTGTGATAATGAGTTTGAAACTTCTTCTGAGGAAGAAGATGCATTTACTATGGCTTTTATGGATTCGAATTTTGATAAATTGGATAAACTTGATAGCTATAAGAATTCTCCTCTTGATGATTATTTCCCTGTTACTGATAAAATGAATGCTCCTGCTATTAAAATTAAAGACAAAGATTATGAGTTTAGTGTTGATCCTGAAATAATCAAAAAAGCTGAGAAGTATAAGTTTTATGGTAGAGACAATAAGTTTCCTTATGAACACATTGCTGTTTCGCATGATTTATCTGTGTTATTTGGTAAAGATGAAATCCACCAACGCTATTATTTCTTAAAGTTGTTTCCTTTTACTTTGGGAGGAAACTCTAAAACTTGGTATAATCGTTTAGAACTTGGATGTATTACTAGCAAAGAGGAATGTTTGCAGGTATTTTATAATCAATATTTCCCTGCTGATAAGATTCATGGTTTAACTATCGAGATTAGCAACTTTTCACAGAAAGAGAAGGAGGATTTACCCCAAGCTTGGGGGAGGTACAGTAAGATGGTTAGGAAATGTCCTACCCATGGCTTCAAGAGTAATGAAATACTTGATATATTTTACAATGGACTAACTGAAAATACCAGAGGCTATCTTGATAGTATTGCAGGTAATGTTTTCAGGGAAGGACCGTTGATGAAGCAACTGAGCTATTGGAGACTATCTCTAGAAATTATGAAGACAGGAATATTGAAGAGATAGATGGAAAGAGATATTTCCGGAGAAGAAAAGAGGCATGCTTGAATTAGACAAAGATACAATGAAAGAAGCTTCCAAGGCTATTAAAGAGAAGGGAATTAAAACCACTCATCTCAAGGAATTATCTGAAATGGGGTTTAAACTTCCTAATGATTAACCATGTTTTCCAATCCAAGTCAATGATATTAGCTCCATGAAAGGTAATGACAATGTAACTCCTCCTATTGAAGTATCATACATGAATGATTTTGCTTATTATAATAATCCTGAGGAGCATAATATTAGAATGACTATTATGGAGAATTCTCACAAAATTAAATCTCTTCGTGAAAGTTTGAATGCTAGTGTGGGAGAGGTTAGAAGAATTATTAAACACTGTGAAATGATGAATAATCAAGTTGAACAAATGGTTTCTCTTCAAAATCAATTGTATAAAAATCTTACTGAGAAGAAACATGTTTGTGGAGTTAATACTAGGGGTGGTGCAAGCACTCAGGATCCTGACTATCCTGAAGGCCATCCCAAGAGAAAAGAGCAAGAGGCTCTTACAAAGAAATCTTCTGCGGGAAAATCTCCCAATGAAAACAAAGATATCGATGACTCTGAAGAACAAGATAAGGATATTTCTATTTCTGATGATGAGACTGAAAATAATAATATTAAAGAAGAGGAATCATCTTCACCTGAAGAAGAACAACATGAAGCTGAAAATATTCAAGAACCTGAGTGTGGCACCCCAACCCGACTGCTATACAGTGATGTTGTGTGTCACCGGTTAAGCGATACAACCGGAAGTTACGGGTTTACCAATCCCCGACCAAAACCTTTGGCAGGCGTTGCTCGGAATGGATCATCGGCAACGCAACTCCCCGATTGATGCCTTAACACAGGCACAACCCTCAATGTATAATAGAGAGATCAAGACTTGTGGAACAACTGGCACATCACAGACTCTACGACACAAATCATATAGTTCAACTCTTATAATAGAGAAAGATAGCAAATGACATATAGAGGTCACAGACCCAACATTACATCAAGCGGAAGCAATTTAGGTTGTTCTAAATAACAAGATCCAATCATGGCCTAAGAGGCCTACAGATAATCATCACAGTGCCAGCTGTTCCGGGATGTCCCAAGCTGCCACCTGGGAACCCCAGACTACTCGTCGACGTCCACAAAGAACCCACCTTCGAGGTCGGTGAAGTCCTCCTCTAAAACAAAACAAACGACGTTGAGTTCGACGAACTCGCAAGATTATATATAGAGCTTTAGCTCGATGAGGCTTTCAAAGTTATATGGTTGTTTTGCATAAAGCTGATTTTATTTATGAAGAACATAACTCAATGGCATCGACTATTCAGAGTGTTTTAAAAAGAGGGAAGAAGTGACTCTTTTCTCTTGAATCACATTTCTCACCATTCATCACCATCATCAACGTTGTACCTGTTCATCAAAGGCACCTCCCCGAATCACCCTCGAGGAAGCTCATCTTGCATTCGTGGGTGGTACCTCTAGTACCCAGTTTTTAATCATTCCGTTAAAGTTATTCTATGGTCTTATCGTCCTTTCCCAAGTAGTCCGTAACCGTGGACACGGCCTTTCGAAAAGATTTAACCCTGCAGGGGTGCACTGTGTTTACCTTCGGTACCGCCCGGCCCATTGCCTACACGTAGCTCTCTTCCGGGGAAAGCCGGCTGAGTGGGAACGGTTACAACCTTTACCTTGTTAAAGACTAACCCAGGATCATCAGTGAGGACGGAGCAGCGATCGTCAACACCCTGCCCCGTGGCCACTCATTTCCCTAGACACCACATCCTCATCCCAGTTCATACCACCATCCTCACGCACGCGCAAATGGAAGCTCAAACTAGAGGACCCTGGCTAGTCCCGCTCAAGTTAGTCGGTCGACGAGGGCTCCATATACCCCACCGAAAGGAAGCGCGCTCATTCTTATTTCAAGAGGTAAAGAACTCGCACCTAGGCGGCGAGAGTGAGACAAAACACCACCATACCGAAGTGGCCTCTCATCCCCACCTTTAAGCATCTTATTACCTGTCACCACAAATTCTCCACCATCATCTGTACATCTCATCACCTGTTTCCAACCATGAAACATCCACCGGACTGCTAAGTATTTTAACTAAGCATGGCTAAGCACAACACCGCATAGTTAATTATTTCAGGCCAACAGTACAATCCTATGGATAATAGGAGGGGAAACAGGTAATTGGCATCGGAATCTTAATGCAACTATAGGATACTCTAATCCAAGCAAATTGACATTTGGAACCGCATGCAATATTATAGTGGAGAAAATATTTGCGGAAAATAGGATAAGACATGCTCAGAGGGGGGATTACGCTTGCCTTGCTCAACATGCTGGTAGTACGGGTCTTCGGGGTATTGAGGTGGAACCCCGGTTGCTTGATCTAACGAAAAACAAACATCGGGAGAGAACAATCAATCACCACACATATGCTTAACAAATGCAATGCGCAAACATATGATGACATGCCATTTTAAATCCCCGAGACGAGGATGATTCAACTAAACAATTTAAACGGAGGTTGGATGCATCACGGTGCATCGCGACTATACCGTGGGATTTAAGGGTTACAACAACTTTACTAGTTGATCAAGATCGACGAACCCTAGGGTTAACTTGCATATGAATGTCATGCTCATGAGAAGATGCAAGTTTTAATTTGTGAGGAGACCATGTGCAACTTAGCCAAAATAGGCGAAAAGCTCCCAGAGGCCGGATAATCCGGGTCGTGCCAGACCGGAATATCCGGTCCCAAGGCTTGGCCACTCGTGAAAACGGCTAAGGACTCAAGGCGCGAGCCACTGGACTCGGCCGGAGAATTCAAGCCGGACATTTTGTCCGAGGCCGGAATATCCGGTCGCTTCCTCCACTAGTCAGGAAATTTGGCTAAGGAAAAATTGTGTGCGCAGAGGCCGGACATTTAGGCCGGAATATCTGGCCTGGATCTGCGAGTTCCAGCTGAAAATTCATGGGCTATAGCCAAAACTCGAACTAGAGCAAATGGGGAGAGGGAAAGGGGTCAGCAAGGGTGTAGTGCTCACCACGAACTCGTGGGGGTGCTCAGCTAGGCCGGGGATGGACGGGAACGGTGTCAATCGATCTCGGCGTGCGGCGGAGTTCATCGGAGAAGAACTCGAATTCCCGGGCAATGTGCAGCTTCCCGGCTCGATTCCTTCGGAGGAGAGGAGGAGGGCAGCACGGCGGAGCTTTTGGTTGGCGGCGATTTGCTCGGGGTGACCTCAATCGACGGCGTGGCGGTGGTGGAGCTCGGCGTCCATAGCGGCTCGGTGGGGAGCAAGGAGAGAGACAGGAGCAAGTGGTGGGTGAGGGGACAGGGTAGCCAGGGGCCTCGAGGTGCTCCTCTTCTCCTCACGTGCGGCAGGGGGCGCGGGGCCCCATGGCGAGCTCGGCGTCGAGCTGGTCCGGCGGGAACGACGCGCGTGGTCGCTACAGGAAGAAGATGACCTCGACCGGAATATCCGGTAGTTGTTCGAACCGGATAATCCGGTTCTCCCTTTTTCTGTTTTTAACTTTAAAACCTGTTTCTTCAATCGTTTTAATTAGGGCACTTGCACTGCTCCAAAAATTATGGAAAAATTTGGGGATGCTCCCCTTAACCTGGAGGAACTCCACATATTTTGGTGTCTCAAAATAAAATAGTTTGGTCCACATTTGTTCATAGGGTTTGAAATGGGCATTTTGCTCAATTTCCAAATGTTCTTACTTCAGGAATTTCGAACCAAAGGCAAAATTTTAGTTCGAACTTTTGGAACTTCCTTGACAGATATGGAGAAGTTATTTGGAGAACTTTTGTCACAAACAAACTCACTTGAGTTAAACTTGTTTGACAACAATTGTGACTTTTGTTTCCCCTTGTTTCATTTGTTTCCAAAAGTTTGGTTTCAACTTGCACACTCAAACCAAATGAGGCCATGATGCATGAATGAGATGCAAAAGTGAAAATTTGGTTCACAAATTTGGGTTCACAGGTTTGGGCTGTTACACTGAGCCTACTGAAAAAGAAGACCCTCAACCATCTACTGAGAAGAATAAAAAGAAGAACCATCCAAATCCACAAAAAGGTAAAGAGAGGGATCCATGGGTACAAAGACCCATACCATATCCCGAAGAGGTAATGAAAACTTTGGATGATGCTAGGTTTGAGAATTTTTTTGAGTTGATTAAATCTTTGTGTTTGCAAATTCCTCTTGTTGATGCTATTAAAATTCCTCCATATTCAAAATATATGAAAGATATTGTCACTAATAAAAGAAAGATTCCTACTGATGCAATTACTGCTATGCTTGCTGATTATTCCTTTAAAGGGAAAATGCCTGAAAAGCGTGGGGATCTTGGTATTCCAACTATTCCTTGTCATATTAAAGAAACTTATGTGAAATATGCACTATGTGATTTAGGAGCTGGTGTTAGTGTTATGCCTTTTTCTTTATATAAGAAACTTAACCTAAACAAATGGGTTCCAACTGAAGTTTCATTGCAAATGGCTGATAAATCAATTGCTGTGCCGATAGGTATATGTGAGGATGTTCCTATCTCTATTGCTAATGTGTTAAATTCCTACATACTTTGTTATATTATAAATGCCTGAGGATGATAATTTATCTATTATTCTTGGTAGACCCTTTTTAAACACTGCAGGAGCTGTGATAAATTGCACTGAGAGCAAAGTGACATTCAATGTCAAAGGAAATGAGCATACTATTTATTTCCCAAGAAGAAATCTGCTACAATGGTAACCAGAGTGTGAATTCTATTAAAAGAAATACTATCATGATTGGAAGCTTTGAGTTTGCACTACCACCTCCTACACCAAAATATGCTATCTTAATGATTGGAACTATTCCAATCAAATATGAAAAATATGGTATCTTGAATTTCTTCTTCATATATATAAAAAATAAGAATCATGTGTTATATCTTTTACATATTATTAATGAGACTTGATCAACGTCATTACTAATGTGAAAATGATGCAAACATGATTCCCATAAAATTTTGCATTGCATTTTAATTTTAGTTACCCTAGAATTTTAGAGTATTTGCAAAGACAAAATTATTTCAGAGTTCAGAAATTCCAGAATATGTAGTTTAAAATTTTCTCTTCAGAAAATTTTCTCAAAAATTTCAGAAAAATTTGGAGGTAAGTTATTTTACTAGAGGGACTAACATCCAAAAGTGGGACACCAGGAGGCCACCAGGGACCAAAATAGGGTGTCCCACGCGGCCAGATTCCTTGGCCGCCTGGGACCCACTAACTTGGCCCACATGGGGAGTTAGGTGAGAGGTCAATGCCCATCTCCTTCCCTCGATAGAAAACCAGCTTCAGGTATTTTCCCCAAATTTTCCCGAGCTCTCTCTTCCTGCTATCCTTGGATCTCCAAGTTTAGGGCAGATTTTTAAATCTGCTTGGTGGGATTGCTCATTGGTATGTGACTCCTCCACCCATCCAATTATTATTTTTGTTCTTATGCCTCATGTATGAAGTATTTTGCTGCACTAGGTGTCACCTAGTATGCTTAGGAAATCCATAGATTTAAGTTTTCTAGTTGATATTGATGCATGATATTGATGTGGAGACTAGTTATGGATGGCTTAATGTTGTTTTAGAGTGTTACACCTTAATTTTTTGTTGAAATTATTTATGGGCAGCAAGGTTTCATGATGAACAAAAGCAAGGCATTGTTTGGGATGGCTTCAAGACCGAGGAGAAGAGCATCTAAAGTCTCCAATAATTATGATGACAACCATCTTTGGGAGGATGATGCAGTTTATGTAGGGGAGAGGCTGAAAATCCATACAACTAGATGGCAAGACCCCCATGTTCTCGAGCATTGGGGGATTAAAGAGGACTTCGAAGCCTTCGCCAACGCAGCTGGCTTGCTTGAGTTTGTCCAAAATCCACGGTATACATACGAGGAACTCTCGCGAGAATTCCTTTCCACATTTAGGTTTGAGGGCCCTGAGAACTACAAGCACAGTAAGAAGAGTAAGGCACCCACTCCTACCTTTGTTGTTGAATTTACTATAAGAGGACAACACCTTGTTATGTCGTTGGAGGAGTTTTGCAAAGCTATTGGTGTGGAAAACACGGGCAGTTGGAATGAAACCCGTGCTGACTCCAACCAGGATCTTGTTGCATTTTGGCGTTCTATTTCTGTTAACTCTCATGATAGACTGAATAGGGGTAAATTCACTCCTATACAACACCCAGGTTTGAGATACTTTGCTTTGTTCCTTGCAAGCAGATTTCTTGCTAGGGACAACACTTCTGCTTGCACTGGACCAATGATTTATTTAATTAAATGTGCAAAAGAAAACACACCATGTGAGTATAACTTGGGAGTCATTCTTGCCAAGATCCTTGCATATGGCTGTGAGTAGAAATAATACTGATCAAACCCCTATTTATGTTGGTGCTATTGCTACTTTAGTGTATGAATACATTAAAGATGAGAGAGGTTTTGATGATAACATGGATACTCCTGTGAGAGAGTCCAATTTACTCGAGTTTGCTTTGACTACTCGCATGGAAATGAGTGAGAGGCATGGGGATCATTATTGGTATAGCTATTTGAGTATTAATGGACAAAGAGTGCCCATTAGGCTCCCCGTGCTGACCTTTTTGACAGGAGTACCGGAAAGTGGACTGTGGAGGAGATGCCGCCTCAAGAGGAGCCTCAAGATCCAGAGATGCAAGGCTACCAACCTCAAGAGGAGCCCCAAGACCCAGGAACGCAAGGCTATCAATATGGTTACTTCCCTGGAGGTGGAAGTGGTGGATACAACTACTTCCCGGGATACTAGCTTGATCCCAAGCTTGGGGGAGTGCTTCTCTCCCTTTCCATTCGCTGTTTTATATCACTGTTATCTTGTTATGTTTTAGTTTCTTGTTCTGAAAATCACAAAAACACAAAAAGATTTTATTCGTTTCTTTTGCTTATTTACTTCTGATCATTTATCTTATGCATCTAAAAATTAAAAAGAACAAAAAGTTTTTCGTTTTCTTGAAACCAACGCAAAAACGGAGGTGCAGAAATTGCTGAAATCTGCTCACTGTTTCATTTTTCATTTTTTTCTCTGTAACTCCAAATGAGCTAAAATTTTAACCACTGCTGCAACATATCATAACCTACACACCTGTAAAATATGAGATTTTTCTGAGGTGTTGATTACCCCCAAGAGCAGGGGATCACTATAGCACCTCTCAATGTGGAAGTAAGGTATCGATCCGCAGGAGCAAGAAGGAAAAGTTATCTATTCCCTACAACTAAAGTGTCACAAGTTTTAGTTGATTATGCACTAAACAAGTTTAAAGAACAAGGTGGTTGATTTGATGGATGGAAGTTTAATGTAACCAAGCAAGAATGTAAAAGTGTCCCAATCCTCTTCAATGCAAGAGGACAAGACAAAGGTTTTCTCTTATAGGAACATTGGACATGGGTTCATGGGTTCACTTAATCCTCTCTCTCTCATCTACGGTGATTATCATGTTATAGATAAAGTACACACAATTGTCATATTTTAATAGTAGCTTTTTATGATGGCTATATGTCCTAAAACACATAGTTGAAAGAGGTACTCATTTGTGTTGCTAGGTCACCCTCGTAAGGCTAACGTGGTTGCTGTCACTCCCACATCATACTCTTCCTTTTTACCCCCAGATAAAGGATGTTGGGCGGTACCGTGTCACTCAATACCTATGCCGTGTCACATCGGCCATCCCGTACCCACATACATCATAGTTCTAAAGAACAATATTCTATCAAAGTATGACAAGTCATAAAAGTTCCAACACAACAGTAAATGCATAACAAATCATCTCATACCACAATATCCACCATAAGAACTACATAGATGACCGAAATCATGTTCAGCAGCTAATACGGTACTAATTAGTGAAGCTCAAAGAGAGGAGAGATACATAAGTTACCACCACAAACCCATAGTCCAGAGGGTGGACTACCCCCCTTCATCATGGAGACGGTGGAGAAGTCGTTGGAGAAGGTGGAGACCACCCCGGCAGCGCCCCGCCGGAGTTTTCCCCCTCCAATCTGCAGCTCCAGATTTCCGTTTTCGTGTTTCTGTGATATGGCGGCGCTTGTTTTCGAGAACGCCGTGGGACTTCTTTTATAGGCGTTTTTAGGTCAAGACGAAGGCGGTGGAGAATGTCACATCCCAAATTTTGGAACTAAGAAAAACTTAGTTCCAAAATTAGTTCCTTGCACCTTAGCCTTGTAGTATCTGGAAACAGCCAACCACGACTGTCCATCAGTCTCGATCGTCAAGACAACCCCATCGTCAAGGATCCGAACTCAGGACAGAAGTTTATCGACAAAGAAAGCCTCGCAACGTCAATTTGTCAAGATCTCACATGGCGACCTTACGGAAGAAGCAACGACCTCGGAAGAGTAGTCAACCCAAAACCCGTGCCCTCGTGCTCCCCTGTTACCACCGGGCAAATCTCGAGGACGAGATTTATTTTTAAGGGGGGAAGAGCTGTCACATCCCAAATTTTGGAACTAAGAAAAACTTAGTTTTACCAGACCCAAAATTCAGAACCAACAAAAACTTTTTGAAATACTTCACTACTGATTGTGTTTTCCTTCCCATTGCCCTATTTGACCTTGTGTGACTTGTGGTTTAAGTTGTTTGACTAGTAAATATTAACCTAAGGACCCAACCTAAGTAAACATATATTAAACTTTGGCAATCATGTCATGACAAGAAAAATATTCCATATATCTTCTCCAGTCTTATTTGACCAACTCCTTCTTTCAGTGATGCTTTGTTCTTAGCAACAACCCAATGGCCCATGATTTGAGAAAGCAAAAGTATTTCCAAAATTTACTTGTTTATAAACTAAGGAGAACTACATACTATCTCCTGCCTATATTTCAACATTAATATTTTGCAAGTATTTTTAGCTCTTATTTTAAAACCTCTATTTTGACATCCTTTGGAAATGAAACAAGTGGGAGACATATCATCCCATATTTTTTCTTTAGCAAAACCTTTTGATATGTTAAAAATTATTTGCTGAGCATCCTTAACACCATCTTGTCATGGTTAAGTGTGATCACTCTATCTTATAAATATACTGAAGGTTCCGAAAATTGTTGACTACCTTATGTTTGTGGTGTGACTTGTACTAACTGGTGTGGGTAGTTGATCATCTTGTGTGTTGTGTGTACCAAAATAAAGATGGCGTTGTTCCATGGTTTTATGACTCCAAGTAATCAAATTATCGATCTATATCTTATCTTCACTCCTGTTAAAGAATACCATATCTAAATTTGACATGACCTTTAGGTAATTTGCTTGTTGTAGGAATTTGAATTCAAATAATTGAATTCATAAAATAATTCAAATTAAAACATTGAAGTAACTAAAATAACAATTAGGTAAATGATTTAATAAATGATTGAATAACTCAATTCTTACAATAAATATTACAACTTATTGAATTCTTGCAAAGGCAAACAAATCATTTCTTTTCTCTAAACATAAATTACAATGTCTTTACCACTTTATTACAACAAACTGAAATTCAAAAAGGAAAATTACAATTGTTTCCTAAACTAAAATGTCTTGTATTTCTTTTTCCTCCTTTTGATCTTTATTCCAATCTTGTTTATCTGCACAATGAATAAGGAAATAGAAACAAACATAAAATGAGGATTAGTGGTTAGTGTTGCTCTCAGATTAGCAGTAAGGTGCACTGCTAATTACATCATTGAGTTGTTTAGGCAACATAGTGATGTATCTGCTCTTAATCAGTATGTTTAGCCTCAGTACAACATCCTAGACTATAAAATCCACATGGCCAGTAAAAAGAAATGAAAACAAATATGAAGATAAGCTCAACCCATCAATGCCAGTTCTCTGAACTGAGCCAGCAGAGGAGCCCACAGCACACACAGTCTTGTGTTGCCATCATCACACTGCAAAAGACATGTGACTAACAAGGGCAAAGGGAGTTGTAGGACACAAGCCACACAACTCTGTTTCACCCACCACCAGAGCATTCACTACACATGCACAGCTACTTCACTCCCAGGAGGAGGATAAGAGCAAGGGACAGCCATAGCAAGCAAGGAGCAAGCTCATTTCACTCACTCAAGCACTCAGCTCAAGTTCATCACCCACACAGCCCACAGTTCATCACTAAACCACCAATCCCTCCACTTTTCACCACTGGATCCTTGCCAAAGCAAGAGCAAGATGGAGTCGAAGCTCAAGGCCAAGCAAGAGCAAGGAGAAGGCCAGAAGCTAGGAATAGCAAGCTGGAGGAGGAGGAGGAGCAGTCCAGCAAGCAGAGCAAGCAACAGATCCACAAGAACTACAAGCAACAGCCCCAACATCACCACACTTGAGCACAGGTTGATATTCTATCTCTAGCCAAATGATCTGCTAGATGCACATGGAGTGGTGGAGTGTTTCCCTCAGCTAAGCATAGAAATGCTATGCTAAAATCATCACAGGGAGTTAAATCAAGCAAAGCATCTGTTCTTATTAAATCAAAAGCCTCAGCCTATGCATCATGGGCAAGGGACACAAATCCACCAAATGTAGCAAAGGCATACAAGCTTTATTAGCTTGAGTTCATAGTTGGGTAGCACAGATCCAGCATATGGATTGCTGGGCACAAAACCCACAAAGGGGAGAGGCACCACAAGCACAAACATGCACTAATAACACCACTGGGTAGTATAAATAATTTTCCCTAGGCTAAAATAATTAGAATGCTTCTGTGTAACTCGAAGGAGGCATCACAGCAAGCAAAGCTAAATTATTTAGCTCAAGCAAATGAGATATACTAGCACAGGGCATTAATAGAGCATTTCATGAAAGGAACAAAATTATCAGAGAGCAATATCAGAGCAAGACATCACACAGGTTTCTAGCAGAAACGCATCTCTGAGCTCTTGGGTTCAGAGTAGCACACACCAGCATCACCATCACCTCCAACAAATAATATCAGTGGCACACAAGGGTGCTCAGAGAGCAACAACATCGCCCAACACCTAAGAATAGCAAAAACAAAAATTAACCCAACCTGCTACACATCACAGAGCACGGCCTTAGGCCAGAGGAGGGGAGAAGGAGAAAAGGGAGAGAAACCTTACCTCTCGCCCATGGCCGTAACTCCACGGCGGCGGGGCAGTGCCCGCGTGGCCGATGAATTAGGACCACGGGAGGAGAGCACCCGTCACCACCACCACCAAGGCGGCACAGAGAGTGGTGCTCTGCACCTACCATGGGAGCACGAGGAAGCTAGAAGGCGAGGGAGAGCACGGCGGAGCGGCGTCGTCCCCGAACCCTAACCCTCGGTTTTCAGTTGCGCACGGCCGCATCAGGCGAGGAGGAGTAAATCGCCGGGGTAGAAATGGAGAGGACTGCGAGGCGCGTCGTTTGCGCCAAGCACGGCGGCGGAGGTTGCCACGCTTGGCCGGAATCAAGGGGCGACGGCGGCGGCGATTCTAAATCGCGTCGGGCTCGGGAGTGAAATGGAGAGAGAGAGGCGAGTGAGAGAGTGTGGCTCGGTCGGGTTGACCACCGACCCGAGCCAGGTTTTGGTTGGGTTCAACCCAGTTGACCCAGGGGCAAAAGGGTCAATTCACTTTTCCAAAGAATTTAATTCAAAGAAAATGGTTTATTCATAATAACTAGAAATGCAATGCAGAAAAATAAATAAAAATATTCATAGCAATTTTAAGAACGCAAAGAAATTGTTTTTGTATTCTTAATCTATTTTATCTTGATTTAAAATATAAGATATATTAATATATCTCAAAATTCAAATTAAATGAATTAAGAAATAAATATATTCTTAATTTCCTCATATAATAAAATGAAATTATGTATATAAATAATTCCTCCTATTATTTAATAAATCAAAATTTAAGTTTAATTAGTTAAATACTTTCTTCAAACCTCAAATATTCTAAAAAGGGAATTTAAATAAGATAAAATTATTAAAATTCTCATTAATGAAAAATACAAATAACATATATCAAAATGAAAGAAAAATAAAATCTATCTGTTTGTATAAAGCAAACACCTGTTTGACTAAAATTGAATCACCCTAACATTGAAACAACACTTTACTTATTAATTTAAATATTGGTTAATTCAATTAAATTGAACCCAATTGGTTTGCCTTGTGTGACTACCGTAGTTATTTGTAGAGTTTAATATTGTAAGGTGGTGATGTTTGATTGAGTAGTTTAGTGATTGCTTGTATTGGTTTGTTTATCGATTAGACGAGAACGTTGCTGGAATTATCGAGGAGGGGGAATTTGTTGAACGTGAAGATCAAGACCAAGGTCACTTTGCCGAGCAAGGCAAGCTATTCTCTGAGCTTGCATCTATATACATCTATTTTGGTTCACATGTTTTACTTATAAAGAGCATAAGTGATTTATGTGGTGTTTGCCACTAAAGTTATGATTTTGAAAACCCTTTTCCAAAATACAAGTATATTATTTTGACACCCTATATGGAGATATTAGATGGAAATTCTTTTTCAAACTATAGGATGGGAAAAATATTGTTTACTCAAAGCTCCTTTGAAAATACTTGTGTGGTTATGGAATGCCGAGGTGTCGGTGTTGAAGGGGAGAAATGGAGAATGGTGATGTTTATGAAAAATGCACAGTGTCCTAGAACCATGACGACCAATCTTACCCTGTGCGACCACATTTACCCACATATGGGAAAGGGCTTAGTCATATAATTTGCTCTTATTAGTATGGGATGCCTCATCGACGGAGATGACTCCGTTATGCATGAGGGGATGGTCTGAGGACCTACCCTGACCTGGGTCCTTGCTCAAACTCTATGGAAAGATAAGGAGGAGGATAGAAGGATGTCCCCTATACACCGCCAGACAAAACATATGAGTCCTCACACTTAGGGTTTCCGACGGGAAACTGGACTGGGTGTTGATGGAAAGTGTCATATGGGAAGGGTCCTATACTAGCATGAGCAAAGGAGAGGCTATGGTCGGTGGCTCAACTTCGCATACACCTTGTATGGCGGGACGTGGCTGACACGATGAGTTACCGGATGGGTGTGGGCAAAAAGCGTGCTACCTCTACAGAGGGTTAAAACTATTCGAATAGCCGAGTCCTCGGATATGGACAATTGGGAGACTGTTCCTAAGACCATGTGCAAGTTTTGCAAAGTTTTGAGATTTGAAAATAAAATGGAGATGTGTTGGATCTGCAACTATACCGACGGGCTGGTATGAGGTTGCTGGAGAATGAATTGGCCATGAAGGGATATGGTTGGAAAAGGAGGAGTTTGGGGAAAATAAAACCTGGTAATGAATTTTTGGAGAAAAAGTTTATAAAAGAGACTTTTTACCTTTTTCAACAAAGATGTATTTACGGGGAAACGTTTTAAAGGAGACTTCTTACAAAAACAGATTTATGGGAAAGGTTCTAAAAACCTTCTTTCCTTTTTAATAAAGATATGGAGATTTCAAAACAAAGTTGTATTAAACAAAAGTATATCCTTCTCTTTTCAACAAGGATATAGAGTTTTCAAAGCAAACGAAGTTTTATTTAGACAATAAAAAGAGTAGTGCATGCTCATTCCGGGGGTAGTTTGCGAGTACATTCAAATGTACTCATATTGGTTTCGTTCCTGGCTATTGTCTTAGCCAGATTTTGAAGAAGAACTGTTCAAAGAAGAAGACTTCAATAACGTCAATGCGAACTAGGGCGCTTCCCAGTCAGCTGCCTGTAGGGCTAAGGCAAATGACTTGGGCTCCACGCTGTTTGGTGATTTCCGCCGCAAGTGCCTGTTGAAGTTATGACTTCAATCAAGTAAGTATATTTATTCCGTATTTATGGGTCTTCTGTGATACCAATTCGAGTTATGTGCAACAACAGACTGATCATGGGATTGTTGCAGGAAACATAACGAGTATCTCGGATACCTAATCCGGGGTCCTCACAGAGAAAAGATCGACGGATGCGGAGCTCCGAGGGCCAGGATGGTGGGCCCCACGTGGCCAGGTAGAGGGGCCGCGTGGGCCACCCCCTTTTGGCCTTCCGGGCTCCGTTTGCTTGATTCCTTCGCTCCTACGTCTTCTTCCTTCCAAAATAATGACCTCCGTATTTTCCATATTTTTCTGACGATGTTTGGGTCCCTGAAACATAAAAGGAAAAAATAGGGTTTTCTGCCTGCGCAGGGTTAATTCCATAAAAATAGGAAACAATTATTTTATTTTCTAAAATCATTAAATAATAGTGGTATAACCCTTATATGATACAAATATGATTGGAATATGAGTGATATAGTGCAAAGTTCATGTATGCATTTTACATGCATCAACATCCCCAAGCTTAACCAATACTCGTCCTCGAGTATGAAGGTGATAAAACTAACATGGGCTTTGCAATATAGCACTAACAATGGATATCAAAGATGATTGCTACTGCTACATAGAGTCAAATGATTCATTCTTCAAAGGGGTAGCAATATGCAAAATAGTTTATGAAGTGATATCAAGTATTCAATGCAAGGATGTTCAATGATAGTTCTCAAAGTGTAACATAGAAGATAGTAATATGGACCACATGTATGCATAATGATAAGTAAGAACATCCTACATTGGTCATAGAGTGTAGATGAAAATCTGAATATAAAAGGTGGACACTTTGGAAAGATGTATATGTGAGTAGAGGGAAAGCATGCATAAGTTTCATCTAACTTCCAAACTCTTCTACTTAAGTTAATGATTGCAATTTGGAATCCTTGGTGTCAAGCTCTCATTACCCCTATCATAGCATCTTGAATGATTAAATTTTATGTGAAAGCAAATATGAGTAGTGTGCTTGATAAAGTAAAGGTTAGGTGTCTCATGCCCATTGAATACAAGTGCCTACACCATGATTACTCAACTTAGGAAACAAAGCAAGTTCAAGTTCTATCATTGTAAGTAATAATAGTATCATCAAGAGCGTCAATTGGGGTATCTCTTGTCCCAGGATATGGAACAAGCCCATATCAAAATGACAAGACAAACAAACAAACAAGATGAACAACCTCAACACCCTTTTTATTTCCCATTGGAATAGCTTTTTATTATAAGGTGCATTACAGACGGTTCACCATAGCATGTAAGTAAATTTCCACCTTGAATGATGCATGACTTAGATTAGCGGCCCAGGCGTCTCTCTAACCATTTATACAAACTCATTTAAACTACTTCATTTCCACCTCATTCCACCATGATAGGCATCCATAAACAAAAATACATGATATCAACTAAATGATGAAGGAGCATGTTGAAAGCTTTGCATGTGACAACACATATGGGCTAACTCCCAACCTCGGACATTTATCAAGCCACTAGCATCATATTATTAATCACAATGGGTCATGTTTTATTTATGCAATAAAAATAAAGTTGTGCATCAAGTTCGTGAGAGCTATATAACCAACTTTTCCCATAACAATCAATAACGTAAACATTTTCATTCAGAGGTATAGATAACACAAATATCATGATATACATACTCGGAATAGCATAAAGCTAATAGGTAGATATGGTGGACTCACTGGAATAACTTTGGTTGAAGGTGTTGGAAACAAGTTTTTGCTTGTTGGAATGTTTGGGCTAGCAAGAGGGAGAAAGTTGACCATCTAGATGCATGCATGAGTATCCATAGAACTAACTAATCCATGTCAAACTAAATAAAATAACATTCAGCATCAAAACATGAATAAGTGTTAGCTCTTGATAAAGCATTTGCAAATTATTACTCATAAACAAGCTCATGAATCATGCAACTATATGTATCATTAAAAATCAACTCAAACATCCCTTTTCCCAATATGATAAAAGCATCCAACATATTTCAACCCAAATTTCCAGTAGCTCTTTCTCATATAGATGATAATGTGGTGGTCTCACAAAATAACAAACAAACCAAAAACAAACAAAAAGACGCTCCAAGTTTATGCGATAAAGTGTTTCGATCGAAAAACAGAAGTTAGACGTGCGCAAACCGAGAGTGTGTAGGTCCAGTGGGGTTGTATTCACATCCCCAAGCTTATGGTCTTCACCATCCTTGGATAACACTTGGTGCATCTCATCCAATCCCTGTGAAAAAACTTCAAAACATCGTTTCTCCCATTTTCTTTTCTGTGGGGTGCATTAGTAGTGATAAACAAATAGGTTTCTTGATGCATATAATTCTTAAACAAAAACATCATATGAATGTCCAGAAAGTATATAATGTTGTATGCCTACTCATAAACTCATCTATTATATATTAAAAGTACATTACGGGCTACCAGAAATTAGAGAATTAGCTTAGAAAATCCCACAATAATCAGAAACATCTGGCCATCAATTTAATTATTTAACCAATGACAGCCGATAGATCTTGCAAATAATTAATTGACTTTTAAAGTAATTGAAAATTACCCACCAATGCCCTCCATAAGTTATTTGTTAATACCCCTTCGCTGCAACCAGCTAAAAGGCTACCGAATCATCCATGGGAAGAAACAAGGCTACCGTACGTCCTCATCACGCCGTCTTCACCGCGTACTTGAATCGATTCCGTCGGCCGACCGTCCTAATAGCTCTGCCTCACGGCTGCTGGCCGGTGCCACCGCTATGCTTGAATCGATTCCGTTGGCCAATCCGATAGCTGCGCATCATGTACGGCTACTGATCCTGACCATGGCAGGGTTCGTCCGCGGCCGGAAAGCCAGATATTCTCGAGGTTAGCGGATCTGCGGATGCATATGATGCGTACATACATGACGTGAGGGGATGAATTAATTAGGATCCCTATGAACAAGGTAAGGTATGTATAAAGGAAAAGGAGCAGCACACCAAGACGCATTAAAGCTATTTTGCATGAAGTTTTGGTATACTCCAGTGTAAGTTTCTTTCTTGGACGCGTGAGCCCTCTTAGAATTTAATTGCTGGTAATATTTATCTACATGATCATGCTTCGATTTTCCCATATGCCTTCAAGATTATCTTGCGGCGATTATAGTTCATCAGGTTTTTTTTCCGAGATTGTAGTTCATCAGGTTGCAAGCCAAGATCATCAAGCACACACCATATCAGAGCGCCATCTCTATGTTCAGTCCCCGCCCTCGATCGATGTTAAAGGAAAATTTTCACCGTCCTCGATTTCCTAGATCGACCCCGGCAGCCTCAACGCTTCTTCCTCCGTCACAACGCCCCACCATGAGCCTCTGCAGAAGCTTGAGATCGTCAATGATGCGGCGATGCAATCGCACGAACTGCCGACCATTGACGTGGGCCAACTCATCTACTCAGGGCTCAGGCGATGAGTCGATCACCATGAGCATGGATCTGATCATGTTCGATCAGCTGTGAAGCACCTACTCTTCCATTATAATTTATTGTATTCAGAGTACTTATTTTCCAATGGCATAATCTACAGGTTTCAGTTAACTTGGTATCCTCGCCTGAAATCAAATGCGATCGCATGAACTGCAGTTCGTGGACTTGCGTCTCTTCATCTCCTCAAGGGACGAGCATGTGCATGGAGCAGATCAGGTGCACGATCAGCTGGGCAGCATCTACTCTTCCATTATTAGGCAGAATACTTATTTTGCAATGGCATATATATTTTTTGAGGTTAAAATGGCATATATAGTACTCTACAAGTTTCAGTGCAATAGCTTGGTTTGACGTTAGTCAACGGCAAATTTGGTAGTGTAAATAAGGTTAGTTTTTGGGTTTGTCCAAGAAAAGTGGCAGACATTGCTAAGAATATACTGAACTCATACCCATCCTGGTAGGAAACCAAGTGAGGCCAATTCGATGACTGTTTTTTAAAGTGACCATACCAGTTCTGGTAGCAAAACTTAATGTCATGACATGCAAGTCTTGCATGTTCATGAAAAAAAGTTGTGGTAGCAAAACAAGCGAGTGCAAATTCTTCACGTAGTTGAAAACATATCTGGCATCATACAGACATTAGTACATTAATTTCTGTCAAGCGAGCACACCTTACATATGGTGCCAGATTGATATTTTCAACCAATTATTTTTGCAAACAGCAATGCAGTATTGATACTTTTTTTTGTAGAACCAGCATGCAAGATCTCTGCCAAATTGTACTATTAGTGGACCGTATATAAGAAATTCAATTAAAACAAGGACGTGCAATATGATCTAATCTTAATTATACTCTTCTTCATATTTATAGGTTATCAGCTCTTACGGTTATTAGTAGAGACAAAATCTCAGCCGGCTTTCTGATTTCTGTACATTTTGAGAGCAATAATAACACTACTTAAACCACATGATAGTATAAAGTTTTTCTTGCATTATCTGAAATTTCGTCGACAAAAAATTTAATCCGATTATGCAGTAAAACTATTACATGGCCTCAGGTAAGGTCGACAATGCCACCAGGATGCATCGTATGAGCGGCCATCCAGTGACCTCACCCTCCTTGATACCTTTTAGGTATTCCCCGCAACTATCTTGGGACGAGAGCAGCATGATAATGAAGGAGCAGATTAGGTGTTTATTACATATGTAAGAATAGCTTCTCCCTGCCAAGATGTAGCGCCTACTCCTCATGTATAATGTGGATATACTTATGCTGCGGTTGGATACTTCACTTTACATTGGGGTTCATCCACATACAGAAATTGTTTGCTCCAGGATCAGGGGAAGGATCTTCTCTGAAGTCTGAACAGCACAACAACTGGCATTCATGTTTGGTACTCTTCCG
This sequence comes from Poa pratensis, assembly GCA_947311845.1. Lineage (NCBI taxonomy): Eukaryota > Viridiplantae > Streptophyta > Magnoliopsida > Poales > Poaceae > Poa > Poa pratensis. Next base: position 64,022,739 of record CAMZMU010000041.1, read on the forward strand.
TTAAGATGGTCATAGATATTTGTCAGAGCACTGGCCACTTCTGTTTTTACTGCAAGGCTGAAACTACTTCAACATAGTCGGACTAGATTTGTGACTTCTAAATTTTATCTCTCTACATGTTGTAATGGGATATGGATGTACATGCATATACACTTAAACTTCTGTACAGTGAATACTTATATGGACAAAGACATTTTCTACCACAAAAAATGATGTGATTGATATATGTAGGAAGATTAAAGATCGAGAAGGAAAGTTCTAAAATGTGAGGTTCGTGGCACGTTCTTTGTTTTTTACCAAATGATATTCTTTCATATATTATTTGTTTCAGATAATTTTGTGAATATAATATGTTTTTTTCTTCAATTTTCCGGAAGGTACAAAAAATATCTTGAAGGTCATCTATGTTTCGTATTTTTTCTGGATGTGTAAACAAGTAGTTTAAGACTTCGCTAAATCGGTACTCGGTATGCAATATTTTGAATATGACAAAAATTATCAATATATCTTTGCAAATTTTTGTTCCTTTAATTCCCATAAAGTTATTTATATTACCCTTCCATAGTTGTATAGTCGGCATTTTGCGACCCGATATGGATGAATGGACCCAAAACCAATCGTGCTATCCATTTAAAATTTCTCCAGGCTCAGTTCGCCAGGAAGTTTGAGTACCACACTCGACGATCGCATGACGGGACTGTACATTGTAATAGAGGTTTGCGGAAATACATATAGCATTAAAAAAGAAATCAGTAGTAGACATGAAATCAGTAGGAATTCGACGCAAATACAAGGAGCTAGAAAACTAACAGAATAAGCTAATTAAAAATACTACAGTATCATCATACAAAATCAAAATTGTAAGGTTATCTCTTATCTTTATGCCAACTTTTTATTTGCGGCCGGTTCCCTTTTCCAGTTCCCTTTTATGGACCATCTAATAAATTTCAAGAGACCGGTAAGATGTTGCCCGCGCATGTGCGTGGGCCACTGTGCTAGTTTGAATAAAAAAGATTCAAGTTACAAGTTCAAAACATGCATAAAACAAAATGGGACAGAATCTGTTCAGAAAAACAGCAGCAAAACGTATTTTTCTACCCTAGAAAACCTTGCAGAAAAATTCTGCAAAAATTCATGCATACAGAGGATGAAAATTTGCAACTACAGTTCAAATATGAGCTCATTCGGAGTTACAGAATAATAATTAAAAATCATACCGTGCACAGATTCGTGCAGAAATAAAATCTCCGAACGCTATAAGCAACTTTTCAAGACCAAAATGGGTAAAACTTGGCATTTTATTAAAAACTCCAGAAACTAAACTAAAAACAATCTCTCTTGATACAGCAAGAGAACACAAAGAAAATCACACATAAAAATAACCAGGTTGCCTCCCGCAAAGCGCTTTCTTTATAGCCATATAGCTAGGCTTCTTGTTGTTTATCGAAAATGAAGCTCATGAGGGAGCTTGAATGATGTGCCCCTCTTCCTTGGGAAGTGTTCCGTGCACTATACCAGGGTCCCATGATGCTCTCAAACCGGTCAAAATAATAGTCAAGTTGAAACCTAGTTGAGAGAAACACAAAACACAAATGTAATAACAACGAAGTCTAACTTTCTTCCTATGCATTGGCATTTTGTATGTGAATGAATCACCATAATTAGAAGTTTCCCAATGCATATTATCAATATTTGTTTGCAGCATATAGTTATTAGTAACATAAAGAGGGTTCTTATCACCTCCTCTTTCATAATAGTGGCAAGTAGTAGAAATAAATTCAACCATATAACCACAAGAATCATTCAACTTAGATAATTTAGGCACATAAAGAGGATTATTAAATTTATCTTGGAATTCATTAGCATGTTTCCCTCTTTCAAAATAGTTATCAAGATCAATATCAAGTTTAATATCATGGTTGCAACAAATATTTGGAACTAAAGATAATTGTAAACCACATAAGTATTTCTCAACATAAGCAAATTTCTCCTCTATGGTGTTATTAGGAGAATTCAGGAACAAAGTAGGGCTCTTATTAGTAAGAGTATTTTCACAAACAGCAAGTATATCATTTTTATCCTCACATAAAGTAGTAACAAGTTCTAAACATGGAGGATTATCAATAAGCATAGGACCATCATCTAAAGCGTTATCATATAACATATTTAAGCAACACTCCTCGTTATTATCAAGGGTCAATCGTTTATGTGCCCTACCTATCTCAGTTTTATCTGTTTGTGCCACCCCGCGTAGTTTCTCTCGTCCGTGCCCTGGCTGGGCCGCAAATGGCCCGCGCACGGCCAAGACGGCCGTTTCCGTCTGGTCAACCTCGTTTCACCGTAACTTGGCCTGATTTGTGGGGTCGGCCTGGCGCGGCTCGGTTGGAATTTCCTGGGGTCGGCTGGGGTCGGCTAGGGGGCAGCTCATTTCGAATTGGACCGTTGGTAGGTTTCAATCATCGTCTTTCCCCCTCCCCCAAATCCCGATCTGACGCCGCCCCGTGCCACCGCCCTAGTCCCGCCCCGCCCCGCCCGTCCCCGTCCGCCGGTGGTGCACTGCACCTCCGCTTGGACGACGCATCCATGGCGGCAGTTCCAGGCCCCGCCGTTCCGCCCGTTCCGCCTCATGGTTATGCAGGCGAGGACTGGGTGAAATTGGATTCAGATAACACTTGGATGAGGAAGTAAGTACACAATCTCTCGATTGTCTCGATTAATCCATCGATTGTCTCGATTTCGTGATGTATGTAGTTGAATACGGCTTCAATTTGACCTTATCGCCATGAATTTTGTTCAATAGGATGAATCCGAATACTGCTTTTCGCTTGTCAGTCGAAATGGTCAGTCGCTTTCAGCCGGATCTCGAGTTCTGCCCTCCTTATTGGTTTCAGTTGGTGGTAGAAACGAGTTATACGTTAAAGGATTTGTTGAAGGCTTGCTGTGACAAATACAGCTGGCGGACAGTTGATACTGCTTCGATCAAATACTGGTCAGTTTTGGATGAGTGTTTCATCCCACTGTCGATGACACTGTAGCTGGATTCTTATTTGCTCAGACCGCGACCCAGCGATTCGGTAAAATTAGGCTTGAGGTGGTTCGGAAACCAATTCAACATGAATTGCCAAAGACAAAGGGAAAGGGGGCAGCTGCTAATGATCAGCTTCCGCCGTTACTTCGTAGTCATCCCAGTGGCAGTGCAAGTCAACCCAGTGGCAGTCAGCTTCCTCCCAGTGTCAGTACAAGTCAGCCCACCAGTGGCAGTGGAAGTCAGCGTGCTCGCAGTACAAGTCAGCCCACCAGTGGTAGTGGAAGTCAGCGTGCTCGCGGTACAAGTCAGCCCACCAGTGGCAGTGCAGATGCTGTTAATTCAGACGATGAAGCGGTGCCCGACGATGCCGTGCCGTGGAACGACGATGAAGATGAGAAGATGTTTCCTGAATTTGCGCGTGAATTGGGCCATAGGTCCTCTGTCGCTCAGCTTGTACAAGATAGTCCTGAAGAGGTGGAGGAGAACGCTGACATGTTGGTTCCAGATGAATACGATGGCGATGACATGCCAGCGCTTGAATGGGATAGGAATTCTCCTATACTTTCTCCAGGGACAAGATTCAAAAATATGGATGAACTTCGGAAAGCTTGTACAATGTCCAGCATCCTGAGCAACAATATTTTCACATTGAGAAGAGTCAGACAGACAGGTATACGGTTCACTGCCCAGATGACAGGTGCCAGTGGAAGTTGCATGCCACTCTTGTGCCACAGAAGATTCGTGACAAACATGACGCGAAAGACATGGTAGAGATAAGGTATAACAACTATGAGCACACTTGTGCATCTAAGGTGGCATGGCATAAAGCATACTTAGCAAGCAAAGGGTGGCTGACAGAGGTGATGACTCCTATGCTAAGAGAGAACCAAAACCTTGGAGCAACTGCCCTCGGCAGACTAATCACTGATAAATATAAATTTGAGACGGAGCTAAATTACTCGAAGCTATGGAACGCTAGAGAACAGGCCATGAAGAACATACAAGGTCCTGCGTGGGCAGATAGCTTTCAGTTGTTGTACACATTCAAAGCTGAGGTGGAGAAGGCAAGTCCAGGTAGTGTGGTAGAAATCGATCATGTGGCTGTGCAGTCCGAAGGGAAAGGGAAAGGGAAAATGCAGGAGAGACATATCTTCAGGAGGGCTTTTGTCTCTTTCAAGGCTTGCCATCAAGGGTTTCTAAACGGTTGCAGGCCATATTTGGCTGTGGATGCAACTGCTCTAACTGGAAGATGGAAAGGACAGTTGGTAGCTGCTTGTGCAGTTGATGGACACAACTGGCTTTTTCCAGTTGCTTTTGGTGTGGTGGAGGTGGAGTCCGAGCTTAGCTGGAGGTGGTTTTTGGACAATTTACACAAGGTTATAGGGGACCCTCCTGGATTGGTAATCCATACAGATGCTTGCAAGGGTTTGGAGAAAGCTGTAGGAATTGTGTTTCCTGAAGCAGAGCACAGGGAATGTATGAGACATCTTGTTACTAATTTCAAGAAGCAGTTTAAGGGGAAAGTATTTGATGAAAACCTTTGGCCAGCAGCGTACACATGCAGCGCGAGGAAGTATAACCACCACTTGAAGACCATGTACGCTGAAAATGCTGCTGTCAAAGCATACTTGGAAACACATCACGGAAAGCTGTGGTCGAGAAGCTCATTTGGTCCAGAGTGCAAGGTGGACTATGTGACAAGCAACCTTGCTGAAAGTTTCAACGCAAAGATTAAGCACCTGAAAAGTCTAATGGTGTGGGAAATATTTGACAAGATCAGGCAGTTGATAATGGAGAAGATGGTATTGCGCAATAGAATTGGACAATCATATGATGGCCATATCATCATCCCAAGTGTGATCAAGAATTTGCATGCGCGAGGAAGAAATATGCAGGGTAAGATGACTCTGCGAAGAGTAGACGGCACTAGGCTGAGCTGACATATGTCTTCGGAGAACTGAGTTGGAGGTATCCAGTGGATTTGGGAACCAAGAAATGTACTTGTAAGCGATGGGAGATCAGTGGCAAGCCATGTATACATGCCCTGTACTTCCTGAACTTCATCGGAAGCGCTGTTGATCCATATGTGTCTGAATATTTCTCTGTTGCCAAGTTTAAGGCAGCATATGCTGAAAACGTGCCTGCTTTATTGGGAAGAGAACAATGGGATGAGTATGATCCAGGATTCAAACTACACCCTCCGGCGCTAAACAGAGCACCTGGAAGGCCAAGGGTAAACAGAATGAGAGGAGGTGCAGAGGGTGCAACCGTAAAGCAGCGTCCGTGCAAAAGATGTGGAATATTGGGGCACATTCGAAGGCTATGCAACAATCCAGTCCCCTCTACATTTGTAACAGAGCAAGGATGGGGCGCAGATGAAGCAGCAGAAGCAGCCGCAGCACAAGCAGCCACAGCACGAGCCGTAGCAAAAGAGTTTTTTGACCTGTATGTGTGTCTAGAATGGTTGTCGTATGCACTAGTAAACATATTTTCCATATTTGTTAATATCTGTTTCACTTGAATTTCGAATGCCAGGCAAAAGACAAGCAAGAAGGGTAAAACTAAAGACTACTGGCAGCCAAGGACTCGTGCAAAGAAAAGAGCTGCTCAAGAAGAATGGGGGGCGGCAACAGAAGCTACGGAACCAGAAGCTGATGTTCAAGATCCTGAAGAAGAGGCATTTGTATCGGCAGCATGTGCTGGAATGGAAGATGATGATAGAGAGCCATTTGTAGCTTCGCCAGCATCCCAGCAGCATTTGAAGGCTACTGGAAGTACTCGGGTTCCAGCATCACCAGCAGCACGAGCAACACGATCATCAGCAGCAGGAGGAGCATCACCAGCATCACGAGCATCAGCAGCAGCAGGAGCATCACCAGCAACACGAGCATCAGCACTAGGAGGAGCATCACCAGCAACACGAGCATCAGCAGCAGGAGGAGCATCACCAGCAGCAGGATCATCACCAGCAGCACGAGCATCACCAGCAACAAAGAACAAACAAGCCAAGAAGCACAAGAAGGGGGAGGTCGTGGACCCAACTGGTCCAAATCCAGCATGGAACACCCGGAGCAAGGCCGTAGCTCCTTCTAGTCACACAAGGAGCAAGTCAAAGCTGTGAACATTTGAGGAAATTTGTAATATTTGTTATTGTACTTCTGTCGAACACCTTAAGTGCGCACTCTGGACGCTCTGGACGCGCCATGGCGTGCTCCGGACGCGCTCAGAGCGCGCCACGGCGTGCTCTGGGCGCGCACTGGCGCACATTTGTGTAAAATTTGGGCGCGAACTATGCCTAGACTATTCTTAGTCACTCCTAAATGATACTTTCGTGAGTATTTTGAAATTATCATGTTGCAAGTCCAAAAACACTTCTCTTTACGCTTGAGTTCATACGACATGCATTTCTCGTCTGAATGTACGTAGACATTGTTTATCAGCTTGAATCGTTAGTATATGACATAAGACGACTATGTGCACAGGCTTTTTCTTTTTTTGATTTTTTTGAATATTTGAAGCTCATTTCAAATTTCGGTCAACTTAACGTTGACCTACATTTAAACAAGTTTAAAACATGAAAATGAAAAACTAAGCATGGATCCTTCTTAGTCACTCCAAAATGAAACTTTGTGAGGTGTTTGAACATTTTATGTTGGAAATCCAAAACCCCTTCTCTTCACCCTAGAAATCATAGGACATAGTCTGAGATATCGCCTTAGATACATGCATTTCTCATATGAAATGTTTATAGATGATGTTTATCAACTTGAATCGTTAGTATATGACATAAGACGACTATGTGCGCATGATTTTCCTTTTTTTGATTTTTTTGAATATTTGAAGCTCATTTGAACCTCGAGTTCATACGACATAGTTCGAGGATATCACTTAGATACATGCATTTTTCATCTGAATGTGTATAGACATTGTTTATCAGCTTGAATCGTTAGTATATGACATAACACGACTATGTGCGCAGGATTTTCCATTTTTGATTTTTTTTTAATATTTGAAGCTCATTTCAAATTTCGGTCAACTTAACGTTGACCGACATTTAAACAAGTTTAAAACATGAAATTTGAAAAACGAAGACTCGATCCTTCTTAGTCACTTCAAAATGAAGCTTGGACATTAAACTTTTCAAAACCCGTTGAGTGCCTCAAACCCCATTTGAACAATGACCGTCGAACTAACCCTAGCGCTGAACTGCAGCCGTCCGATCGTTCCTCTAGAAGGAATCTGCAGGCAGACTCGGGGCGATCCGCGAGAAGCTCATTCTGCGATCTGATTGGACGCGCGCGTAGGACTAGGGCTTTACCCCTGACGAGTGGACCACGGCGTACCCAATGGGGATTTTGGCTCGCCCACCCCCATTTGCCTCAGTGACACAAATTGGGATTTTGGCACACCAAAACTTTTCCATATTCATCGTAACTTTTCCATATAAATTTTCCAATCTTTTCTAAGCAAAAAGGTGGACTCGCTAAAAATGTGTTTCAAATGAGCTCCAAAGGTACGGTAAACGGCTCCATTTGTAAGCAAAAATGGTGGACTCGATGAAAAATGTGTTCCAACTTCCAAATGAGCTCCAAAGGTAGGGTAAACGGCCCCATTTCTAAGCAAAAAATGGTGGACTCGCTGAAAAATGTGTTCCAAATGAGCTCCAAAGGTAGGGTAAACGGCCCCATTTCTAAGCAAAAAATGGTGGACTCGCTGAAAAATGTGTTCCAAATGAGCTCCAAAGGTAGGGTAAACGGCCCCATTTCTAAGCAAAAAACAGTGGACTCGCTGAAAAATGTGTTCCAAATGACCTCCAAAGGTAGGGTAAACGGCCCCATTTCTAAGAAAAACAGTGGACTCGCTGAAAAATGTGTTCCAAATGACCTCCAAAGGTAGGGTAAACGGCCCCATTTCTAAGAAAAACAGTGGACTCGATGAAAAATGTTTTCATACGTACTTTTCAAAAAAATCAAAATTTTGCGTAACTCAGCTTGAAACCCGTTCATTTGTACCATTCATTTTTCACTCTTTTTTTACCAAGTTTGACAGTTTCGCGTACTCGCTGGAATGTACGTGCTCGCTGGAATCTATGTGCCAGTTTCACCTTGCGCGCCATATGCGTACCATTTCCCGCCATATGCGTAGCATTTCCCACCTACTAGCGGCCATTTATACCCTTCCATCCGCCTTCTCGCCATCCATCTCGCCACCCATCTCCGTTCTCACCGCCATGTCATCCCCATCCGAGAGCGACTACGAGCCGGAGGAGCGCCGCCGCCGTCAATCGAATGTCATTGCAGCGAGGAGGATGAACGTAGCTAAGAGGAGGGGGAGCGCCGCCTGCGCGGTGCGCGGTCGATGCCCACTGCAGCGACGTCACGATGGGGAGGCTGGGTCCTCGCGGGCCGCCGCGCTTTTATTTGGAGACCCCACGCAGCGACCCCACCGCCGCCGGCACCGTTTACCGTGTCCAGCGACGACGACGAGTCCTACTCAAGTCTCGAATCGCCCTCCACCGACGACGGCAAGGACCTCCTCAAGATCGTCGACCAAGTCGAGCTGGATGCGTGTGTTTTCACCAAGTCCGTGGTTCGGAGCGCCGCGCGGAGAAGCGTCGCCGTGCGGATGCCAAGTTTGAGGAGGTGATGAACGAGGTGTGTCTGGAGCAGGGTATGCGACAGGAAGCCGAGCACACCGCTCGCACGCGGGAGTGGGAGGAGGTGTGCCGCCGCCAGCGGCTCAACCAAGCCTTCGCCGCCTCCGATAGTGAGTAGCCGCAGATGGTTCGGTGGCCGCTTTAGTTTAGATTTGGGTCTACATTTATCCTAAACATATGTATGAACTACTGGCTACTTATGAACTACTGTCTATTGTTTGTTTAACTAAGATCATCAGAATCATTTAAGCAATATATTTGGTCAAGTTTTCACATACTAGCTCTAGCTATGTCTGGTTCCAATCGCGTACTTGCGTTACAGCTCGATCGCTCGCGCCAGTCTGCGTAAATTTATGTCTACATTGACCATATGGCAGAACGAGTGGCACGTATCCGTTCATATTTGGGTTACCCTTCATGTTTATCCGTTCTAGCGTGAAAGGAAGAATCCGAAGCAAATCAATTTTATAAATATTTCTTTTCATGAGTCATACGATGAGACACATCTGAGAGCCTTCCAGTTCGTGGCACTGCGTGCACATTGAATACGTGCGTGGCATGTCGTAGTCCACCCTGCTGTCTATGTAGCGTGCACAATAGGCATGGCCATTGAACGCGTCGCAGAACTGCTTCCTCACCACCGCTAGCCTAGCCTAGCCATCATGTCCAATCACGGTGTAAATGCATTTGTCAAACAAGATAGACGATCAGAATAAATATTTACTCCATAGAAACAAACGATTATCTCCATATATATAACACAATCAGTTACTACCTTAAAACATGAACAAGAACTACTACTAATATTACTACTTCTACTACCCTTTCTTCTTCTTCTTCATGGGTGCTGCGGTGGACTGACGGGGACAGAGACGTCGGAGGTGACGGGGGGACTGACGGTGACATCAGAGGCGTCGGATTTGTCCTCGTCGTCGGAGTCGGAGGGGTCGGAGTCATCCTCATCGTCGGGTCGTCCATGTCGTCGGAGCTCCCCTCGCCAGAGATGTCCTCGACGACAACATTGGGCTCGGCAATGGGCGTAATGACGACGGGCGCGGGAGGTTGGTCCACGACAGCAGGCCCGCGCTCCTCGTCAGAGTAGGGCTCGTCCGAGGAGTCCGATGCCCCGTACTCGTAGACTGGGGATTGCGGCGGAAGATCTCGACGCGCCACTTAGTATGGTTGATATTTCTTCTCGCGCAGAGGGGAGAGCCCTTTCTGCTTCCGGAGAAGGTTCTGCTCCGCTAGCCACTCCTCCCGCTCCTCTCGCTCCATCTCCTGCATCTCGTGCAGTTCCTGAGGCGAGTAGAGCTCCGAGTCCGGCATCGGCGAGTAGGGGCTCTGCGGCGAGGGTGTGCTCCACATTATCGACAGAGGGAGGGGGAGAGAGAGGGAGAGAAAATGGGCGTTTCTCCGGCGAGGGCGGCCCCCTTTTATTAGCCGCGGTGGGGGTGGGCGGGGAAACCCTAGCTGACCCCACGCCGACCCCACGCGCCGACCCCACGCGCTGACCCCGCTAGCCGACCCCACTAGCCGACCCCAGGAAATCCCAACCGAGCCGCACCAGGCCGACCCCACTAGCCAACACCAGGAAATTCCAACCGAGCTGCGCCAGGCCGACCCCACAGTCAGGCCAAGTTACGGTCAAACGAGATTGACCAGACAGAAACGGCCGTCTTGGCCGTGCGCGGGCCATTTGCGGCCCAGCCAGGGCACGGACGAGAGAAACTACGCGGGGTGGCACAAACTGATAAACTAGAGAGAATCAGGGCACAGAAACAATAATCCCTATTATCAATAAGTTTACTAACAAAAGGTTTTTGAGTTTGAGTGTTACTATCATATGTTGATGGTGAAGTTGGGGGATCCAACTCTTCATTCTCCAGTTGTTCATCTTTTTCAGCATCTTCTTGAGATTGCATGGGCATCCCCAATCTTAGGTTTTTATCCTCTTCTTCACATTCTTCCTCTTCAAACCTTATGTGTTCATCATCTTCTTCCTGCAAAATATTAGTACTTTCTTGGGGAGTAAAATATTTAAGAAAAACCTCCCTCAAAATACTCCAATCAGTTTTCACTTCTTCATCCAAAGACATGTACCAATCACGAGCATTACCATATAAAGATAAATATAATAGCTTCCTTTTTATTTGATCATCAGAAATACCAGGAAGCCTAAATAAACCACATATTTCATCAATTGTTACTATGTGTTCACATGCATACTTAGTTCCATCCCCTGTAAATGGTTTGTTCATAACTCTTTTAACATGACTAATGGGAACTTTAAATCCCACTTTAGGTACCTCAGACATAGTAGATTGAACCACTTTAGCAGTAGTGGCATAAGCACTTTCATATAAAGCAAGATGCAGCGATGCACGATTCATAGAAGCCATAAACCTCCCGAGCTTAGATGATTGCAAGATATAAAACAAGTTTAAAGAAACCTCCCCAAGCTTTGTTTAGTGCACACAAGAATAGAAACTTAAGCGCTACGCTCCCCGGCAACGGCGCCAGAAAAGTACTTGATTACCCCCAAGAGCAGGGGATCACTATAGCACCTCTCAATGTGGAAGTATGGTATCGATCCGCAGGAGCAAGAAGGAAAAATTATCTATTCCCTACAACTAAAGTGTCACAAGTTTTAGTTGATTATGCACTAAACAAGTTTAAAGAACAAGGTGGTCGATTTGATGGATGGAAGTTTAATGTAACCAAGCAAGAATGTAAAAGTGTCCCAATCCTCTTCAATGCAAGAGGACAAGACAAAGGTTTTCTCTTATAGGAACAATTGACATGGGTTCATGGGTTCACTTAATCCTCTCTCCCTCATCTACGGTGATTATCATGTTATAGATAAAGTACACACAATTGTAATGTTTTAATGGTAGCTTTTAATGACGGTTATATGTCCTAAAACACATAGTTGAAAGAAATACTCATTTGTGTGCTATGTCACCCCCGTAAGGCTAGCATGGTGTTGTCACTCCCACATCATACTCTTTCTTTTTACCCCCAGATAAAGGATGTTGGGCGGTACTGTGTCACTCAATACCGGAAAGTGGACGGTGGAGGAGATGCAGCTTCAAGAGGAGCATCAAGACCCAGGAACGCAAGGCTATCAATATGGTTACTTCCCTGGAGGTGGAAGTGGTGGATACAACTACTTCCCGGGATACTAGCTTGATCCCAAGCTTGGGGGAGTGCTTCTCTCCCTTTCCATTCGATGTTTTATATCACTGTTATCTTGTTATGTTTTAGTTTCTTGTTCTGAAAATCACAAAAACACAAAAAGATTTTATTCGTTTCTTTTGCTTATTTACTTCTGATCATTTATCTTATGCATCTAAAAATTAAAAAGAACAAAAATATTTTCGTTTTCTTGAAACCAACGCAAAAACGGAGGTGCAGAAATTGCTGAAATCTGCTCACTGTTTCATTTTTCATTTTTTTTCTCTGTAACTCCGAATGAGCTAAAAATTTAACCACTGCTGCAACATATCATAACCTACACACCTGTAAAATATGAGATTTTTCTGAGATGTTGATTACCCCCAAGAGCAAGGGATCACTATAGCACCTCTCAATGTGGAAGTAAGGTATCGATCCGCAGGAGCAAGAAGGAAAAGTTATCTATCCCCTAAAACTAAAGTGTCACAAGTTTTAGTTGATTATGCACTAAACAAGTTTAAAGAACAAGGTGGTTGATTTGATGGATGGAAGTTTAATGTAACCAAGCAAGAATGTAAAAGTGTCCCAATCCTCTTCAATGCAAGAGGACAAGACAAAGGTTTTTTCTTATAGGAACAATGGACATGGGTTCATGGGTTCACTTAATCCTCTCTCTCATCAACGGCGATTATCATGTTATAGATAAAGTACACACAATTGCCATGTTTTAATAGTAGCTTTTTATTACGGCTATATGTCCTAAAACACATAGTTGAAAGAGGTACTCATTTGTGTTGCTAGGTCACCCTCATAAGGCTAGCGTGGTTGCTGTCACTCCCACATCATACTCTTCCTTTTTACCCCAGATAAAGGATGTTGGGCGGTACCGTGTCACTCAATACCTATGCCGTGTCACATCGGCCATCCAGTACCCACATACATCATACTTCTAAAGAACAATATTCTATCAAAGTATGACAAGTCATAAAAGTTCTAACACAACAGTAAATGCATAACAAATCATCTCATACCACAATATCCACCATAAGAATTACATAGATGACCGTAATCATGTTCAGCAGCTCATACGGTACTAATTAGTGAACCTCAAAGAGAGGAGAGATACATAAGTTACCACCACAAACCCATAATCCAGAGGGTGGACTACTCCCCCTTCATCATGGAGACGGTGGAGAAGTCGTTGGAGAAGGTGGAGACCACCCCGGCAGCGCCCCGCCGGAGTTTTCCCCCTCCAATCTGTAGCTCCAGATCTCCGTTTTCGTGTTTCTGTGATATGGCGACACTTGTTTTCGAGAACGACGTGGGACTTCTTTATAGGCGTTTTTAGGTCAAGACGAAGGCGGTGGAGAAAAGATCGACGGCTGCGGAGCTCCGAGGGCCAGGATGGTGGGCCCCATGCGGCCAGGTACAGGGGCCGCGTGGGCCACCCCCTTTTGGCCTTCCGGGCTCTGTTTGCTTGATTCCTTCGCTCCTACGTCTTCTTCCTTCCAAAAATAATGAACTCCGTATTTTTCCATATTTTTCTGACAACGTTTGGGTCCCTGAAACATAAAAGGAAAAAAATAGGGTTTTCTGCCTGCACAGGGTTAATTCCATAAAAATAGGAAACAATTATTTTATTTCCTAAAATCATTAAATAACAGTGGTATAATCCTTATATGATGCAAATATGATTGGAATATGAGTGATATAGTGCAAAATTCATGTATGCATTTTACATGCATCAGGTGTCTAGGTAGGGCAAAAGCAGTACTGTATGTAGTGACGTTTTATGGCAGATTTGAGTTTTTATTGCGCAGTTCAAGTTGGGAGAGGAGGACGACGATGATGAATTGATGTGCATGAAGTGGATGAAAGGTATGACACCTTTGCCGTGCTTATGTGGACTTTTTAATAACGGCAAGTGAGCACATCATAGTTTCTTTAACATCTAGGGAAGTGGTAGAAAATGTTTATCTTCTCCTTGTTCTAGTATGTTATATGATGATGCAAGTGAAATATTATTTAGTGACAACACTTACTGTGGATTGAATAATTGTGGCTTTAAACAAAGGTCTATGCATCCTATTGTGCTTGCCAAACTTGCCAACCAAAGAGAAAGTAAAAGAATTTTTCAAATGATAAACATGAAGTCTATATGCTTGACGAGCTTAGGGGTTGGGAGTTAACTTAAATGTGCTGACACATGGAAAGCTTTCAACATTGCACTAAATTATATTTAGTTGATATCATGTACTTTTGTTTATGGATGCTTATCATGGATGAAATAAATGTGGAAACTTAGTAAGTTTGAGGAGTGGGAATAATTGGCTAGAGAGACGCCTGGGCCGCCAACCTAAGCCATGCATCATTCATGGTGAAAATTTATAGCGTACCATAATGAACATTCAGTGATGCACCTCATAATAAAAAGCTACACAAATTGTAAATAAAAGAGTGCTGAGATTGTTCATTGTCTGTTTGTCTTGTTGTTTGGACATGGGCTTGTTCATGTCCTGGGACAAGAGGTACCCCAGTTGACGCTCTTGATGACGCTATTATTACTTGCGGTGACTTAAAAACTCGAACTTGCCTAGTGACCCGAGTTGAGTAACACCGTGGTGTAGGTACTCGTATTCACGGGGCATAAAGCTCTCAACCATTAGTTGGTCAAGCATACGAGTCATAATAGGGGAAACCAAATGGTTTGAGAAAACTAAGAGCAAGGTTGTAAGCACAATGAGTTCACTATTCAATAAAAGAAAGAATCAAAATATCTCAAAAATCTTGACATGATTCAATCGAATAGCGATGCAAGAACCTTTGTCTATTTCTACAGTTGAGCAAACTCATCTAAGTATTGACACTTCATGTTATTTCTCTTGCAACAAATATAAATGCTTTAACACTGATTAGATATACCTTTGCTAGCATTTTGTTATTTGTTATGGAAGCTATGTGTTGAATACTTGTTGGTGTTAAACGGTGTTACATATGCAAAGCAATGTTCTTGTCAAAGTCTTTTCATCGCTTCCACACTATGTTTGAGTTGTTCGAGGACAAACAATGAGCTAATCTTGGGGGAGTTGATGCACCTAAAATGCATCTACTTTTCCAAGCACTTTGCTTCATAATTTGTTCCGGAATCTTCCCATATTTGGATAAAACTGCTGAATCTGACGTTGTTTTTAGCAAAGTCTCTTTTTTGGTTATTTTTGCAAAAAATTAAATCTGAGAAAAATACCACGTAAGTTTTTATGGAAAAGGAGGACGTCGGGCAAAAGATGGACACAAGGAAGCACTCGAGGGCCAAAAGAGTGGGCCCCACGCGACCAGATTCCTTGGCCGCGTGGGCCCACCTAAATTGGGCCTCGGGCACCGCCTCTCCTTTGGTCTTCGGCGTACCCCCTCATATATACGAAAAATTGCTTGCCCTAGGAGGAGAGGAGCTTTCGCGAAACAGAGCGCCGCCGCTGCCACGATCTTCGTTTTCGGAGACAGATTGATCCAGGACTTCTCCTCCGGTGGAGGGATCCGGAGGCCGTCTTCACCGCCATCTTCACTGCCATGTTCACCGCCTTCATGTCCATCAACAATGAGCTCCTTCACCATCACCATGTGTGAGTAGTCCGCTGTAGGCACATGAGGTGGATGGGGATTTGATGAGATTGATCATCTAATGATACCCATTGTCCGAGATCTTAGGGGTTTATCTTGAAGATATTTTTGTATTGTGTTGATGCACTTATGCTATGTTTAATGCTTGCTACTAGGGCCTGAGTGGCATGATTTCAGTACTGAACTTATTTTGCCTCGTCATATAATTGAGTTTGGTATTTATCTGCAAAGTGTATCACCTGCTATTATGTTGAACCTGCGAACCCTAAAAGTGACATATAGGGAAAACAAGGGGGAGATGTTTTAGTTTGAGGATTCTATGTGTTCATGAAGTGTTAATGCATTGTTTTGGGCTATTCGAAAGGGTAGACCTTAATTACCTGTAGTTCCAAGTTGGCTCCGGTGAAATGGGCAGGTAGGACAATAGATGTTGTGCAAATTCTCTTGGTTAGTACGCACAACTAATTATGGAACACATACCTACATATATTGGAGTTAGAGATAAGTCCCATTGCTAGTTTATCTTATTATATGATCAATCTTATTCATGCAACACGCCGCTATCACCTCATGCCTACGTTTTAAATCTCTGAGTTACACTTTCACTTTTCCGGTGAAAACTGGAAAACACTTGTTTACTACTGCTGTTTTGATTGCTACTTGAATCATACTACTGCCATCACTATCACTGTTGCAAGTTTATTGATATACAGGTGTGGTTGAGAGTGACGCCTCAATTGCCAAAGTCTTATTGGTATTCTTGTGTTCCCATCGAGACGAACTATAAATTTGGGTAATACTTCCCAACGAAGATTTCAACGATCCCCTATACTTGTGGGCATCACCCCCCTGATTGTTCGGTAGAAGGGCGCGAGGTGCTCCGACCTCAGTCCCCGGAAAACAAGCACAAACACACGAGATTTTACCCAGGTGTAGGCCGCGTCGACGCGTAATGCCCTACGTCCGCTTGTCTGACTTGATTGATCTTGGATGGTGTTGTACAATGTACTGGTTACAATCTTCTCTAATGTGCTCCAAGTCTATCCGAGCTTCACCTCGGGAAGGTCTCCGAGGTGAGGTCGTCTAGCCCCTGAGCTATGAGTCTAATTAGAAGAGTTGCTTGCCTCCTCCTCTCTGACCTTGGTCCTCCTTTTATACTCAAGGGGTTGCCACAGAGGGTCGGGTTGAAACAATGGCTGCTGGGTGGAGGCACGCGTCGCGGCTCTGTCCAGGTGGCGATCTCCGGCCGTCGTCGTGTCGATGCATCCGCGGCGTTGGCCTTCATGCCGCTCCTTCAGCCGCTCTTGATGTGATGGCCCGTCTAGAGCTGTCCCGGATCTAGCGAGGTGGATATGCTCAGTCCCTGCCCGTGATGGGACGGATTGACGGGTCCCATTGCGCTCAGGGCTAAGCTTCCACCACGAAAGCGTCGGGTCTTGTCCGTGGCGCTTCCTTCCCTGCGAAGCTATCCTTCCAGGCAGCGACACATGAATCTATCTCCACGTGGCGTGACCTACGACTTCCTCCGGGGAGGCGCGCAGCCCCCGGGCCCCGGGGCGATTACCGTTCCCGGGGCACCCTTCCCCCTTGTGGCGGAGGGGAAGTGTATTGACGGCTTCGCGGGGAAGATCGGGGTCCCATGCGCCAGCTTCCCGGGGTACCCTGTTCCCGGGACACCGACAGCTAGGAACATGCGCCAGAGGTGTGTCCCTTGTTGACTGCGCCTAAACCACAAGTGATCGTGCATGGGTTGATAAATGAGGGTTTAATGTTCTATGAGGAGCCAACCTCTGATACTTACAAACCAAAGATCAACAATGTTCGAATGGCCATGTTGACGGTCACTAGCGGTGATCTCTCAATTCCTCAAATTGTGACTCAGTTGCAGCGTTTGGTTCCTTGGGAACAGTTTCATTGGGATGTTCAATAGGTGGGACACAATGTCTTCAAAGTGTCGTTCCCCTCCAAGATTGAACTTGAGAGGCTTGCTATTTTTGGGGCATGTAGGGTGCCGAATAACAAGTGTGAGATTACAGTAGTTTCTTGGGTTGCTACGGTGGAACCAATGGACATGCTACCACAAAAGGGGATTCAAGTGTATGGTATTCCTCCCAAAACTACATGGTACTTTCTTTCCCTTTGGAGTTTGGGGTCTTTGTTCGGAAAAACTATCAAAGTTGACATGAAATTTAAAGATGGATTCTCGTGGTTTGTGTGGACTACACTCTTATTCCAATTAGTTGGCAAATTTTCATACAACATGGATTCTATCGGTTGAAGTTTAATGTTGAGCTTCCAGTCGATGTCGGTGATAAAGAAGATGATGACCCGAGGTCACCACCACCGAGTGATGATGATGAGGATAATGCTAATGAGTCCAGCAAGCACACGGGGGACGAGAGGAATAAGGAGAACAAAACCACATATGATATGGTCACGGATGAGGCCACAGAAGATTCAGGTAGGAAAGACAGTGGGGGTGCTGCGATCCCTGCAGATACTATGCAAGAAAAGGTCAAGACATCGGGAGTGATTTTCTCTCCGATGGTGCAGAAACAATTCATAGAAGCTAGGCAGGAGTGGCTGGAATCAAGGTCTCGCATTACCATTGATAGCTACAGCGCAGAAAGTAGTTCTGGTTCACCTCCCTGCCATGGCAGAAATTCTGCTGTTTTCTCTGCCGGCGGCACTGGGTCTGCTGCGTTCTCTAACGACGGTAACGTTTTTGCCGGCGAAAACAACCTGTTTTCAGCCGGCGGCAACGTTCCTGCTGCTTTCTCTGCCAGTGGCACAGATTCTTGTTGTCTCTACCGACAGAAACGATGTGGTTTCCTCTGACGGTGGCAGTGGTTCTGCTGATTTCTCTGCCGGCGACAACGACGATGCGGTTATTCCTGCCGGCGTCACGGAAATTGCTGTTTTCTCTGCCGGTGGCATAGATTCTTCTGTTTTCTCTGCCGGCAGCAGAGATTATCCAGTTTTTTCTGCCGGCAGGCAGACGGAAAGTGAAAGAGGAGGAGGTTCTCCGCTTTCTCAGCCCACGGGTGCGGATTGGACTACAATGACAAAGGTGATGTCTCCGTGTACCTCTCTGATACCATATGACGTCGGTGGTTTGTACATGGGCCGGCAGGGGACTCCTTTGAGGCCGCAACGTCTGTCTTGCGGGCAGGGGGCATCAAGGGACATATCTATTGTCAATGGGCTAGCAGCAAGGCCATCGGAGAGTGAGGTCTTGGCGTTTGGGGGGATGATGGAGAAGGAGGTGCGGTCTAGTCAGAGATTGAGGGAGGAACACAATGCGGATCTTCCTCAACTTGAGCGCGCGGTGATCTTTCTTAGCGCAAGGCATATGGCTCCTCATCAGGTACTCCAGCACATACCAAGCTTTCTTTACGTCATTATCTAATTCTAAAATTAAACATAGAACGAAAAAATGGGTATTTCATTAGGAATTAATGATACGCAAGTAGACTCTTCTATTTCGGCCATTATGGAATTAGAACAAGAGAGGGGGGTTATTTTTCTGAAAAATTCTTTGCCTCCACTAAATGATGAATCTGAATCTAGTTTAGCTTTAAAAAATGCCACTAATATTTGCGAAGATTTAATGAATTAGGAGGCTGATGTCTCGGATGATCATGCGGATCTTAAAGAGACTTTAGCGTCAATGAGAGGTAGAGGAAAGAAAAGTCACTTTCTAAACGTGCGATTAGAAGGGGTGTGAGATTAGCCATTTATTCTAAATTTTCAACAAAAAAATGAGGGGCATGATTTGGAATTCAGATGGGTTTGTGTAACAGCCCCAAAATTTGAGTACCAAATTTTCACTTTTGTGTCCTCTTTTGCATCATGGCATGCATGTATCATTGCACCCATTTAAATTGCTAAACAACCCACTAAATTGGTTTGTCAAAAGTGGGAAGACTAAAATGCCAAACTTGCTCAAACAATTCTACAAAGCAAGGAAAGCATTCAAGTTACAGAATAAAATACTTTGACATCTCATATTTGTCAAGGAAGTTCCAAGTGTTCAAAAGTAATAATTTGAAATTGCTCTAAATTTTACAAAGGAGCAACATCTTCAATTTAGCAAAATGCCCTATTTTGAACCTATGAACAAATGTTGTCAAAAGCATTTTATTTTTGAAACCCCAATTTTTTTTTGTGGTGCTCCTAGAGTCGGTCGGGAAGCCACAGGGTTTTTCTCAAATTTTTTCTAAAGAGTTCTAGTGCTCTAATAAAATCCCCAAAGCTGATGGAGTTTTAAAAGAAGCAGAAGGACCAATCTGTGTTGTTTTTAAAACTTCCAGGGACTTGTTTGTGATGGCAGAAAAGGCTCCAGGGGCCTTCTTGCAAAAACTTCATCTCCATCCTCCTGTAGCGACCGAGGTCGCCGTGCTGCGCCGGACCACCTCGACGCTGTGCTCGCCGGGGCCCCCTGCCCTGCCTCTCCTGCGAGGAGGAGGACCACGAGTCCACGCTGCCCTATCCACTCGCTGCAGCTCCTCCCTCGTTCCCCATCCCTCTCCCCACCAGCCTCGCACGGCCGCGACATGGCCGCCCTGCTTGTCGAGCTCGTCGCCGTCACCTGAGCGCCCAAGGAGTAAATCGAGCTCCACCACCATCTCCGCCGTGGTCCACTCACCCTCTTCCCCGGAGGAATCGAGCGGGGAGGACGTAGGTCGCTGCCGCCGCTCAGATTCGTCTCCGCCATCGCCGCACCTCCGCCGCGGGATTCCGCCGCCGTCGACCTCACCCCGCCGTCCCCGACCTCCCCACTGTTCTCCTGGTGAGCACCCAGTGCCGAGGCACCTCCCTTCCCTTCTCCCCTTGCTTCCACCTCGCCGGAGCCGCTCGCCACCGTCGCCGTTTTCCGTCGCCGTTCCTCTTCTCGCGAGACCGGCCGTAGAACCGGCCAAACCGGGCTGCGTGCCGTTTTCCTCGGGCCCCAGGCCGGCCTTTGGAACGGCCCAGCCGGGCTGGGAGCCGGCAGGCTCTGTCACCTGCCCGGCCTCACAATCGGCCCAAACCGGGCGGGCTGCCGGTTGCCTCTGCTAGCAGGCCGGCCTGCCAGCCGGCCCAACCGGGCTGGAGGCTGGTTCCACTGTTTTTTCTTCCTGCTGTCGTTTTCTATTTCTCCTCGTAGCGTGTGTTCCCCGCTACTCCCTCCCGCACTTACGGACATCGATCCTCGATGATTCCTCCATGTTTCATCGCTCTCTCGCGAAGGCGAGTAATTAAAATATTATTCGTCGGAATTAAAATATTTAAAAGTAATTAATTAAAAGAGGAATTTATAAAATTAATAACTTCTTATCCGGACTTCAGAAAATTGTGTTCCTTATACCAAAATGTTCAGAAAAATACGAGCTACCCAAAATCATCATCATCATCATGCATACTTGCCCACAATTAAATTGTTGCACCTCTAGTAGTAATAAAATCATTAAGTTAAATATGGGGTTGCTCCCAAATAATTGCCTAATTATTTGGCTCTCCATTTAATGTTGCTAAATAAACTAAATGATGCTACCTTGCATAAACTTGTCATGTCATCATGTGATTGTGCATTGCATGGTACACATGTGTGGTGATTGATTTTGTTTTTCCGTGTGTGCTTCGTTAGATCAAGCAGACGGGGTCCCACCTCAATACCCCGCCGAGCAGTACTACTAGCACTCTGAACAAGGCAAGCGTAACCCCCCCCCCTCTGAGCATATCTTATCCTATTTTCCGCAATTAATTTTCTCCACTATAATATTGCATGCGGTTCTAAATGTCTTTTGCCTGGATTAGAGTATCCTACTAGTTGCATTAGAATCCTGTTGCCAATACCTGTTTTACCTTCCTACTACCATAGGTTTACATTGTTGGCCATGGAATACTTACTATGCTATGCAAGTGCTTAGCCATGCTTAGTGAAATGCCTAGTTGTACTAGGGATGGTAAATGCTGGAAACAGGTGTTAACTTGTGACAGTGCTGTTGATGGTGGAGAATTGTGGAGATGGATAATAAAATGCTAAGAAGGTGGGGATGAGAGGCCACATGGAATGTGGTGGGTTGTCTCGTTCTTGCCGCCTAGGTGCGAGTTCTGTACCTCCTGAACCAAGACTGAGCGTGCAACCATGCGTGAGGCCTATGCAATTGCAGGAACCCTCATAGACTAAATAACTCGAGCGGGGCTAGCCAGGGTCCTCTAGTTTGGCTTTCCATTTGCGCGTGCGTAATGGTGTTGAACCGAGATGAGGATGGTGGTGTTAGGAAAATAAGTGGCCGTGGGGCGGGGTGTTGTGATCCTGGCAGCCCTACTGCCACTGATGATCCTGGAAAGTCCTTAACGAGGGAGAAGTCGACACCGTTCCCACCCAGCCGGCTTTCCAAGGAAGAGAGCTAATGCGCAGGTAATGGGCCAGACGGTACGCGTGGCAAACATTTGTACACCCCTGCAGGGTTAAATCTTTTCGAAAAGCCGTGTCCACGGTTAAGGACGACTTGGGATTGGACGATGATCATAGAATAACTTAAACGGAATGATTAAAAACTGGGTACTAGAGGTACCAATTTCACGAATGTAAGGTTGACTTCCTCGAGGGTGATTCGGGGAGGTGCCTATGATGAACAGGTACAATGATGTGATGGTGGTTGTTGTTGAGAAAGTGATCTCAAGAGAAAAGAGTTACTTCTTACCCCTCTTTGAAAATGTTCTAATAGTCGATGCCTTTGAGTTATGTTTTTCATAAATAAAATCAGCGTTATGCAAAAGAGCCATAAAACCTTGACAGCTAATCATCGAGCATATATTAGCTCTTAATCTTGCGAGTTCGTCGAACTCAACGTCTTTGCTTTTGTTTCAGAGGAGGACTTCACCGACTTCGAAGGTGGGTTCTTTGTGGACGTCGACGAGTAGTCTGGGGTTCCCAGGTGGCAGCTTGGGACATCCCGGAACAGCTGGCGCTGGATGTTTATTTGCAGGCTTCTTAGGCCATATGTTGGTTCTTGTTGTTTAGAACAACACACTTCGCTTCCGCATGTTGTAATGTTGGGTCTGTGACCTCTGTTTGTCATTTGCTATCTTTCTCTGTATAAGAGTTGAACTATATGATTTTTGTGTCGTAGAGTCTGTGATGTGCCAGTTGTTCCACAAGTCTTGATCTTACTATTATGCCTTGGGGGTTGCGCCCGTGTTAAGGCATCAATCGTGGTGTTGCGTTGTCTGGAGTGAGGTGTACCCAGCAACGCCTGCCAAAGGTTTTGGCCGGGGATTGGTAAACCCGTAACCTCCGCTTGTATCGCTTAACCGGTGACACGCAGCATCACTGTATAACAGTCGGGTCAGGGCGCCACAGTTTGGAGACACAGCAAAACACTTGGTTGTTCATGAATTTGTTAAGGAAAATAATCTGGACTTTGTGGCTATAATTGAGACAGGGAGGTCTTCATTCGCCACACCTTTCCTAAATTTTTGGCTGCGGGTTCAGATTTTGTTTGGTACTGTATACCTCCACACGGGAGGTCGGGTGGCATGCTATTAGGATTTAATAATGCTTCTATTACAATACAAGATGTGGTTACAGGTGACTTTTGCGTCAAATTACACCTGTGAACAAAGTTGGATGGGTTTAGTTGGGCGTTAGTAGTGGTATATGAGGCAGCTCAGGATAACAAAAAACCAGAATTTGTTGCTGAATTAGTAAAGATTTGTGAAGGAGGACGTTACCGTTGTTGGTCGGGCGGATTTCAATATTATTAGGAGACAAGAGGAGAAAAATAATGACAATTTTAATACTAGATGGCCTACTATCTTTAATGCGATAATAGAGAGTTTGAGCTTAAAGGATTTAGAATTATCTGGAAGACAGTACACTTGGACTAGTCAACGAGATACGCCAACACTTGAGAAGTTAGATCGTTTTCTAGGAAGTGTGGATTGGGAGCAAAAGTATCCACTGGTCACGGTGCAAGCTCTTACCCGTGCGGGGTTGGATCATACACCGTTGTTATTAGATACCGGGGAACATGCGTTCAAGGGTAATTGTTCCAGATTTTCTTTTGAATTATCGTGGTTCCGACAAGAAGGATTTTATAACACAATTACCCGTGAATGGAATGCGATCCAAACGGGCAACTCACCAGTTGAGCGATGGCAAAATAAAATCTGCCATCTACGACACTTTCTCCGTGGATGGGCGAGGAATTTGAGTGGGGAGCATAAAATGTTACGAGATAAATTGATATTACTAAGTAATGAATTAGACATTAAAGCTGAAACAACCCCTCTTATGGTAGCCGAGCGGGCTGCCAAGAGAGAGGCGGATGATAAGCTGGCCCAATTGCGTGATGAGGAATCGAAGTGGGCACAGCGAGCTAAAGTTAGACACATTCAGGAAGGGGGAAGTAATACAAGATATTTCCACATTATTGCGAATGGTAAACATCGAAAAAAGAGAATATTACAATTAGAACAAGTGGAAGGCACGATAGTTGGTCAGGAAAATCTTAAGACGTATATTTCGGAGTACTATAAGAAATTATTTGGCGCGCCAGCTACAAATAACTTTTCTTTAGACGAGAGGGTGATCCATGATTTTCCACAAATATCAGACGAAGAAAACCAGATTTTGACTCAAGACTTCTCTGCGAAAGAAGTGTTTGAGGCAATCCAACAAATGGAGCATAATAAAGCTGCAGGACCGGATGGATTCCCCACGGAGTTCTATCAAAAATTCTGGCAAATTTGAAAAGCTGATTTAATGGCAATGTTTGCGCAACTGCGTGCGGGAAGCTTGCCGTTATTTAAGCTAAATTTTGGTATTATCACGTTGCTACCAAAAAAAGATGCGAGTAAAATTGAGCAATACCGTCCTATTTGCCTTTTGAATGTGAGCTTCAAGATTTTCACAAAAGTAGGAACAAATCGTGTCACCTCTATTGCGAGTAGAGTTGTACGCCCCACCCAAACTGCGTTTATCCCTGGAAGAAATATTGTTGAAGGGGTTGATGTCCTACATGAGACGATACATGAACTACATAAATAGAAGATGGATGGGGTCCACTTCAAAATTGACTTTGAGAAAGCATATGACAAAGTGAAATGGTCCTTTTTACAGCAAATGTTACGAAAAAAAGGGGTTTACGCCGCAATGGTGTGAGTGGGTAACTCGGTTTGTACAAGGTGGTAGTGTAGGAATCCGAGTTAACAACGATATTGGTCATTATTTTCAGACACTCAAAGGGTTATGATGACGTGAAAGACACACGTTCATTGCGAACCCCAAGAGGAAGGTATGATGAGTGCAGCAGGAAGTGTTTCCTCAGTATGAAACCAAGGTTTAATCGAACCTGTAGGAGATCAAGGAACCTCTGAAGGTTGTTGGTGGCTGAATATGGCAGGGCGCACTACCAGGGACTCAGCAGCAACGTGGAACCTACACACAACACAACCAAAATACTTTGCCCCAACTTAACAGTGAGGGTGTCAATCACACTGGCTTGCTGAAAACAAAGGATTAGATGTATAGTGTGGAAAATGATGTTTGTTTGCAGAGAATGAAAGAGAACAATGATTGCAGTAGGTTGTATTATCAGATGTAAAAGAATGGACTGGGGTCCACAGTTCACTAGTGGTGTCTCTACATAATAAATAACTGACATGTTGGGTAAACAAATTACAGCTGGGCAATTGACAAAATAAAGAAGTGCATAACAATGCATGTACAAGTCATGAGGACTACTATGAGATTTATTTGGGCATTACAACATGATTCATAGACCGTAATCCAACTGCATCTATGACTAATAATCCACCTTTAGGTTAGCATCCGCACCTCTGTCAGTATTAAGTTGCAAGCAACATATTATTGCATTAAGTAAAGTGCATAATGTAAGCAATACAATTATCCTTAGACAAAACATCGTTGTTTTACCCCTAGTGGCAATACCACATCCACCACCTTAGAGGTTGCTGTCACTCCCTCAGATTAAATGGAGACTGAACCCACTATCTAGCATAAATACTTTCTCTTGGAGTTACAAGCATCAACTTGGCCAGAGCATCTACTAGTAACGGAGAGCATGCAAGATCATAAATAACATATATATGATAATATAATCAACTTGACATTGTACTCAATATTCATCGGATCCCAGCAAACACAACATGTAGCATTACAATAATATGATCTTGATCATGATAGGCAGCTCACAAGATCTAAACATGATGGCACAAGAGGAGAAGACAACTATCTAGCTACTGCTATGGGCCCATAGTCCAAGGATGAACTACTCATACATCACTCCGGAGGCAGGCATCGCGATGTAGAGCCCTCCGGTGATGATTCCCCTCCCTGGCAGGGTGCCGGGAAGAGCTTCAGAACCCTCCCGAGTTAGGGTTGACGGCGGCGGCGGATCTGGAACTTTTCGTGGAATATGACTCGGTTGTCTAGGGTTTTCCCGAACAGAAGAATATATAGTTGAATGGGCGACATCGGTGGGCACCCGTGGGCCCCTCACCACGTCACGGCGCGGCAGAAGGTGGGGCCATGCCGCCACGTGGTTAGGATGCCTCGGTGCTCCTCTTCGGTTCTCCTCCGGACTCCGTGTACGTGACAGAAAAATAGGGAACTGGGCTTTTGTTTCGTCCAATTCCGAGAATATTTCCAGAACAACTTTTCTGGAATACAAAAACAGCAGAAAGCAGGAACTAGCACTGTGGCAATAAAAATGCATAAAAATGCATGAAAATGCTATAAAGTGTAAATAAAACATGTAGCAATTAGCATAATATAATCATGGAACATCAGAAATTATGGATACGTTGGAGACGTATCAAGCATCCCCAAGCTTAGTTCTACTCGTGCTCGAGTAGGTAAAACGATAACAACAAAATAATTTCTGAGGAGACATGCTACCACACAATCTTGATCAAATAATATTGCAAGGCTCATGTCATGAATTAAGTGACTCAAATCAATGGTCTATAGTTTGCTAACAGATAGATAAAGAGTAAACAACTGAATCATATAAGCAAAAACTTTTCATGAATAGTACTTTCAAGACAAGCATCAAAAAGCTTTGAATAAGAGTTAACTCATAAAGCAATAGATTCTAAGTAAAAGGCATTGAAGCAACACATAGGAAGATTTAAGTTTCAGCTATTGCTTTCAACTTTCAACATGTATATCTCATGGATAATTATCAACACAAAGAAATATAATAATTGCAATAACCAAGCATATAAAAATTGGTGCACACAAAGTTGACACAAGTGTTTGCTTCTGAGATAGAAAGAAGTAGGTAAACTGACTCAACATAAAATAAAAAAGAAAGGCCCTTCGTAGAGGGAAGCAGGGATTAAATCATGTGCAAGAGCTTTTTAAGTTTTTGAAATCATATAGAGAGCATAAAGTAAGTTTTCGAGAGGTGTTTGTTGTTGTCAACGAAAGACAGTGGGCACTCTACCCCCCTTGTCAACCAGACTTTCAAGAGCGGCTCCCATGAAGGACGTTATTTCTACCCAAAGGTAGATCATCCCTCTTCTCTTTTGTTTACACATGCATAATTATAAATTGGTATGACACTCCTCCCAACCTTTGCTTACACAAGCCATGGCTAACTGAATCCTCGAGTGCCTTCCAACAATCACATACCATGGAGGAGTGCCTATTTTAAATTGTTTAACACTTTGAAAATTTGCTTCTGATAAATCATGGCAAAACATGTGAAGAGAATTAAGCAGTTTTAGTTGTAATTAATTGGGACTGGGCACCCCATTTGCCAGCTCTTTATGCAAAATTATTGGATAAGCGGATGTATATGCCACTAGTCCATTAGTGAAAGTCTGTCTGACAAGATAATAGCTTTTGAATAATTTAAAGGTAGCGCATGAAGTACATACTTGGAATGGCAGGAAATACCACATAATAGGTAGTTATGGTGGACACAAATGGCATGGGTTTTGGCTCAAGGTTTGGATGCACAAGAAGCATTCCCTCTCAGTACAGAGTTTAGTCTAGCAAGGTTGTTTGAAACAAACACAAGATATCAACTGGTACAACAAGACTTACATGAAAGCATATTGCAAGCATTATAAGACTCTACACTATCTTCCTTGTTACTCAAACACTTTTACCCGAAATATCTAGACCTTAGAGATACCAAACTTGCAAACCAAATTTCAACAAGATCTACGGTAGTTCTTCACAAATAGGTTTTTAACTACATGATGCAAGAGCTTAAACATGATCTACTTGAGAGCTCAAAACAATTGCAAAACATCAAATTATCCAAGAAAATGATCTACAAGAATAAGTATGTCTTTTCCAATACCATCTACCACATGTAGCATTTTCTGTTTCCAACCAAACACCAATCAGTTTATTTCAACACATAACTCTCTAAATAATTCATCAGTGAAACAAGAGAGTACTTCTCTACAATAATTAACAGCTCTGAACAATTGGTGCATGAAAAACAGGAGCTAAAAGTATTGCAGCAGCTAGACACGAATACTCAACAAATATAAGTGAAGAATACGAATATTCATATGAAAAAGCGGAGCGTGTCTCTCTCCCACACAAGAATGCTAGGATCCAATTTATTCAGAATATGAAAATAACAAAGCAAAAAATAAAACCACATAGACGCTCCAAGTAAAGCACATAAGATGTGAAAGAATTAAAATATAGTTTCACTAGAGATGAGCTGATAAGTTGTTGATGAAGAAGGGGATGCCCAAGGCATCCCCAAGCTTAGACGCTTGAGTCTTCTTGAAATATGCTTGGGTGACCCACGGGGGCATTCCCAAGCTTAGGCTTTTCACTCTTCTTGCTCACATTATATCATTCTCCTCTCTTGATCCTTGAAAACTTCCTTCACACCAAACTCAGAGTAATTCTCATTAGAGGGTTAGTGCATAATCAAAAATTCACATGTTTTGTAAGGACACAATCATCACCAATACTTATGGACATTAGCTACAACTACTGATGTTTTGTGGAGCAAAGAAATCCACTCAAACATAGTAAAAGAGAGAATGCAAAATAAAAGGCAGAATCTGTCAAAAACAGAACAGTCTGTAAAGACGAATTTTTACGAGCCACTTCAGTTTCTCAGATCAGGAAACTCAAAACTAATGAAAGTTGAGTACATATCTGAGGATCACGCATGAATTTTTGCAGAATTTTTCATTTTTTCTGGAATTTATACAGCTCAAAACGGTGGACAGCAAAAATCTGTCCCTGCGCAGAAATCCAAATCTAGCATCAACTTTCTACTAGAGACTTTACTTGGCACAAGAATGCAATAAAATAAATATACAAACGAGTTGTTACAGAAGTAAGCAAGCTCCTTGACTCAAATAAAATAAAAATTACAGAACGCCTTTCAGCTAGGCGCAGAAAGTAAATATCAAGTGTTTCAAAGCGAAGAAGCATCAATAGAATATTTTGTTCTAATAATAGAATCAAAAGGTAGCTTCATTATCTTTCTAGGGAAGTGTTCCATACCTTTCTTAAGTGGGAATTGGTACTAACGTTTCCTTCCTTCATATCAATAATGGCACCAACAGTTCTAAGAAAAGGTCTTCCCAAAACAATAGGACAAGATGCATTGCATTCAATATCCAAAACAACAAAATCAACGGGGACAAGGTTATTGTTAACCATAATGTGAACATTATCAACTCTCCCCAAAGGTTTCTTCATAGCATTATCAGCAAGATAAACATCCAAATAACAGTGTTCCAAAGGTGGCAAATCAAGCATATCATAGAGTTTTTAGGCATAACAGAGATACTAGCACCAAGATCACATAAAGCATTACAATCAAAATCATTCACCTTCATCTTAATGATGGGCTCCCAACCATCTTCTAACTTCCTAGGGATAGAAGCTTCATGTTTTAATTTCTCTTCCCTAACTTGCATGAGAGCATTTGTAATATGTTTTGTAAAAGCCATATTTATAGCACTAGCATTAGGACTTCTAGCTAGCTTTTGCAAGAACATAATTACTTCAGAAATATTAAATCATCAAAATCAAAATCATTATGATCAATGGTAATGGAACCATTGTCTCCCATATTTTGAAAAATTTAGCACTTTTATCAGGAACAGTTTCAGTGGTTTTGGCAATTTCAAACGTTTTGCAGAAGTAGTAGAAACATTGCCAACACCAATTATGTTACCATTGATAGTAGGAGGTTTACTAGCATGTGAAACTTCAGCATTACTAGTGGTGGTAATAGTACAAACTCTAGCTATACTATTCTCTTTATCAATTTTATCTTCTCTTTCCCACCTAGCATGCAATTCAGCCAACATCCTAATATTGTTGTCAATTTTAACTTGGATAGCATTGGCAGTAGCAAAAGTCTTGTTCTCTTTAACATCATTAGGCATAACTTTTATTTTCAAAAGATCAACATCAAGAGCAAGGCTATCAACTTTAGAAGCAAGAACATCAATTTTACCAAACTTTTCCTCAACAGATTTATTAAAAGCAGTTTGTGTACTAATAAAATCCTTAAGCATGGCTTCAAGATCAGAGGGTACACTTCTATTATTGCTGTAGGAATTACCATAGAATTGACATAACCATTACCACTATTAGAAGGATAAGGCTTATAATTGTTATTACCAAAATTATTCCTATAAGCATTGTTGTTGAAATTATTGTTTTTAATGAAGTTCACATCAACATGCTCTTCTTGGCAACCAATGAAGCTAAAGGAACATTATTTGGATCAACATGAGATTTACCATTCACAAGCATAGACATAATAACATCAATCTTATCACTCAAGGAAGAGGTTTCTTCAACAGAATTTACCTTCTTACCTTGGGAGTCCTCTCGGTGTGCCATCAGAATAATTAATCATCATATCATCAAGAAGCTTTGTTGCAGCACCCAAAGTGATGGACATAAAGGTACCTCCAGCAGCAATCAAGAAGGTTCCTTGAAGAAAAATTCAGTCCTGCATAAAAGGTTTGGATGATCATCCAAGCAGTCAGTCCATGGGTGGACAATTCTTTACCAATGATTTCATTCTCTCTCATGCTTGGGCAACATGCTCATTATCAAATTGTTTGAAATTCATAATGCTACTTCTCAAAGATATAATCTTAGCAGGAGGATAATATTTTCCAATGAAAGCATCTTTGCATTTAGTCCATGAATCAATACTATTTCTAGGCAAAGATAGCAACCATTCTTTAGCTCTTCCCTCAAAGAGAAAGGAAAAATTTCAGTTTAATAATATCTCCATCTATATCCTTATACTTTTGCATCTCACAAAGTTCAACAAAATTATTAAGGTGAGCAGCAACATCATCAGTACTAACACCAGAAAATTGCTCTTTCATAACAAGATTTAACAGAGCAGGTTTAATTTCATAAAAGTCTGCTTTAGAAGCAGGTGGAGCAATAGGAGTGCATATGAAATCATTATTATTTGTGCTAGTGAAGTCACACAACTTGGTGTTCTCAGGAGTACTCATTTTAGCAAAAATAAGACAAAACCGAAATATAAAATAAATGCAAGTAACTAATTTTTTTGTTTTTGATAAAAAGAAGCAAACAAGACAAAATAAAAATAAACTAAGCAAGACAATAACAAAGTAAAGAGATTGGAAGTGAGAGACTCCCCTTGCAGAAGGCTTGATCTCCCCGCAATGGGCCAGAAAAAGTGCTAGCGTCGAAGGGGAGGTAGAAGCCTGTTGAACCGAAGTGCCTTGATCTCCCCGGCAACGGCGCCAGAAAAAGTGCTTGATGACATGAAAGCACGTTCGTTGGGAACCCCAAGAGGAAGGTATGATGAGTGCAGCAACAAGTTTTCCCTCAGTATGAAACCAAGGTTTAATCGAACCAGTAGGAGATCAAGGAACCTCTGAAGGTTGTTGGCGGCTGAATATGGCAGGGTGCACTACCAGGGACTCAGCAGCAACATGGAACCTGCACACAACACAACAAATACTTTGCCCCAACTTAACAGTGAGGGTGTCAATTTCACTGGCTTGCTGAAAACAAAGGATTAGACGTATAGTGTGGAAAATGATGTTTGTTTGCAGAGAATGAAAGAGAATAATGATTGCAGTAGGTTGTATTATCAGATGTAAAAGAATGGACTGGGGTCCACAGTTCACTAGTGGTGTCTCTCCATAATAAATAACTGATATGTTGGGTAAACAAATTACAGCTGGGCAATTGACAAAATAAAGAAGTGCATAACAATGCATGTACAAGTCATGAGGACTACTATGAGATTTATTTGGGCATTACAACATGATTCATAGACCGTAATCCAACTGCATCTATGACTAATAATCCACCTTTAGGTTAGCATCCGCACCTCTTTCAGTATTAAGTTGCAAGCAATAGATTATTGCATTAAGTAAAGTGCATAATGAAGCAATACAATTATCTTTAGACAAAGCATCGCTGTTTTACCCCTAGTGGCTAGTGGCAACAACACATCCACAACCTTAGAGGTTGTTGTCACTCTCCCAGATTAAATGGAGACTGAACCCACTATCTAGCATAAATACTCCCTCTTGGAGTTACAAGCATCAACTTGGCCAGAGCATCTACTAGTAACGGAGAGCATGCAAGATCATAAATAAGATATATATGATAATTCAATAATCAACTTGACATAGTACTCAATATTCATCGGATTCCAGCAAACACAACATGTAGCATTACAATAATATGATCTTGATCATGATAGGCAGCTCACAAGATCTAAACATGATGGCACAAGAGGAGAAGACAACCATCTAGCTACTGCTATGGGCCCATAGTCCAAGGATGAACTACTCATACATCACTCCGGAGGCAGGCATGGCGATGTAGAGCCCTCCGGTGATGATTCCCCTCTCCGGCAGGGTGCCGGAAAGAGCTTTAGAACCCTCCCGAGTTAGGGTTGACGGCGGCGGCGGCTCTAGAACTTTTCGTGGAATATGACTCAGGTGTCTAGGGTATTCCCGAACAGAAGAATATATAAGCGAAGGGGCGACGTCGGTGGGCACCCGTGGGCCCCTCACCACGTCACGGCGCGGCAGAAGGTGGGGCCGCGCCGCCATGTGGTGAGGACGCCTCGGTGCTCCTCTTCATTTCTCCTCCGGACAGAAAAATAGGGACCTGGGCTTTTGTTTCATCCAATTCTGATAATATTTCCAGAACAGCTTTTCTGGAATACAAAAACAGCAGAAAACAGGAACTGGCACTGTGGCATCTTGTTAATAGGTTAGTCCCAGAAAATGCATGAAAATGCTATAAAGTGTAAATAAAACATGTAGCAATTGGCATAATATAAGCATGGAACATCCGAAATTATGGATACGTTGGAGACGTATCAGGTTACGACAAGGAGATCCGTTGTCCCCATTGTTATTTAACTTAGTTGTTGATATGTTGGCTATCCCAATTTATCGTGCGAAGGAGGATCGCCAAGTGGGGGGTTTAGTTCCTCACCTTGTCAAAGGGGGGTCTCAATCCTTCAGTATGCGGATGACACTATATTATTTCTCGAACACGACATTGCGAAGACCGTGAATATGAAATTAATACTAGCACTTTTCGAGCAACTCTCGGGGCTGAAAATAAATTTTCACAAGAGTGAATTTTATTGTTTTGGGAAAGCTAAAGATGATCAGGAGGAGTATCGTCGTATTTTCGGTTGCGATCGGTTCATTACCGCTTAGGTATCTGGGTATACCAATACATTATAGAAAATTGCTAAACAAGGAATGGAAAATAGTGGAGGATCGGTTTGAGAAGAAATTGGCGGCTTGGGTGGCAAGAATGTTGTCATACGGTGACCGTCTTGTGCTTATAAATTCAGTTTTAACAAGCCTACCAATGTTCTTACTAACGTTTTTTGAAATCCCAATGGGGTTAGAAAACGATTAGATTTCTATCGTTCTCGTTTTTTTGGCAAAGCCATCAACTCAAACGGAAGTATAGACTAACTAAATGGAAGTTGGTTTGTAGACCAAAGGACCAAGGTGGATTGGGAATTTCGGTTTTAGATGTACAGAATAAATGTCTCCTTAGTAAATGGTTCCATAAAATCATAAATGAAGAGGGTGTTTGGAAAGAGTTATTAGTTAACAAGTACTTAGGAGATAAAACGTTGTCTGAAGTACAAGTTAAACCTATGGATTCACCATTTTGGAAAGGCATTTTGAAGGTAAAAGATGATTTCTTTAAGCGTGGCAAATTTTCGATAGGTAATGGGGAGCAGATTCAGTTTTGGGAAGATAGCTGGTTAGGCCATGTTTCTCTTCAAACTGAATATCCATCCTTATATGCCATTGCTTCCAACAAACACAACACTGTAGCTAATGTTCCTTGGACAGTACCTATTAATCTCCCATTTCGCCGGGTATTGGTAGGAAATAATAGAACACATTGGCTCAACCTAGTTGAGAGGCTTATGTGAGTTAACCTTGTGGAAGAGGAAGATAAATTTAAATGGATGCTTAATTCTAATGGAACATTTACGGTTAAGTCATATTATGAGGACTTATTAAATGGATATACTAGATACCTGCCTAAGTATCTATGGAAGTTAAAAATCCTGCTCAAAATAAAAAATCTTCCTATGGTTTCTACATAGAAAAGAAATTTTGACAAAAGACAATTTGATTAAAAGAAGGTGGATTGGATGTAAGAAGTGTGTTTTCTGCGATGCGGATGAGTCCGTTGAACACCTCTTCATTAAGTGTTCGTTTGCTCGCGATATTTGGCGATTATTGCACTTCACTTTTAATGTTTACCCACCTACGAGCATTGCGAATTTGTTTGGTAGTTGGTTAAATGGAATAGATAAAATTACTAAAGCTCATATTCGTATTGGTGTTGCGGCCATATTGTGGGCTACATGGAACTGTAGAAATGACATTTTTTTTTAACAAATAAAATTCAAGTCATTATTTGCAGGTTATCCACAAGGTGTGCAATTGGATCCACTCATGGTCATTCCTACTCCCTGCGGGCCAGCGTGGGCTTATGGATGCCGGTTGAACCCGTATGCTAACGATTGTGCGGGTTATCTTCAGCCGGGGAGGATGGCTTCAACCTAGACGTCTAGATGTTTAATATTCATTTGTTCAAGTTGCTGATCTTTGTAGCCACCTTAAGTGACTCATGAATCGTGAGCTTGTACTCTTGGATGTTAAATAATTGCGGGTGGATGTGTGCATCTTTTGGATGCAGAGGCCGGGATCTTACCCCCTTATCTAAAAAAGTAAAGGCATTTGTCTGGCTAAGTGCTTGATCTGACTCTTTGACAAAACTATTGATACATCTAGCCATCACGCGGCAGGCACGATCAACTCAAAAACCTTGATTATATTATGAATATTGCTACATCTAGCCCCTAAATATTACCATCTTTCCAAATCGGGCTCTCGAGATCGGAAACAAAAAATTGTGCCGAATTGTGCATGTCGGCGCCACCCAATTTTCTAGCCGAATAAGGGGCCAGGTCACCACCGAACCTACTAGTCTAATAGGCATCTAAATGTCAAAATATCTTAGTGCCAAACTGCACAATTTCAGCTCCATTCTCATTATATCCAACCTCATATGACATATTTGAAAATAGTTTCACCGAGAAACCAGATAACCAGATGTAACAATAGTTTTGTCAAAGCGCCAGATTTAATTTAAAGAAGGATTCAGTATAGTTTTCACCCTCAAATCTCACCCGATGGACAACATTCCTAAACTACAAAACCAGATAATTTCAACCCTGAAATGTACAATACCGGATAAATAACCCTTGGTATGTTTTGGACGAATTCAAGCGGTTTTGTTGTCAATTTAGACATTTTTGTGGGATGATGTGGTGCTGACGTGGCCCAAGCACAGACAAATAAAAATCCCCCAAATTGGAGGTTCAGAATTCAGAGCTAGCAAGGAGAAAAGGGGGTTCCCGCCGACGGACAAGAAGCACAACTGCGGCTGGAGGACGTCGGGGCGACGCGTGGAATAAGGAAGCCAGGACGATGCACGGATGAAGGACGTCTGGGCAGCGCACGACAGGAGGTCGCCGGGGCGGCACGAGGCAGGACCACTCCTGCTAGCTTGCTAGTTTTGTATGCACTATGCAGCCTAGCACGGGCGCGGGCGTGGAATGCGCGGGCCAGCGAGTTAGCGAGTGTGGATCCGATCGATCGATCCATGGAGCTAGCTCGCTCTGTATGCAGTTTGCAGCCAGATGCACGTTCGGGCGCGTCCCAGGCGTGCTCGGCCAGAATCGCGAGCGGGCACGGCGCCGGCGGGAGCGTCGTAAAGGACGCGAGCGGGCGCGGGCACGCGGCTGGAGAATGGGCCGTGGCGGCGCCTGGGGACAGTGACCTCGCCGGGAGGACGCCGAGGCGCCACCCGCGGCTGGAGGTCGGCCGTGGTGGCGCCTGGGGACGGCGACCTCGCCATGAGGAAGCCGAGGCGTCGCGCGGCTGGAGGTCAGGCCATGGGTGCGCCTGGGGACGGCGACCTCTCCGGAGGAAGCCGTGGCGGCGCGCCGAGCGGGCCGACGGCAGCGATGGAGGAGAAGGCTGCGGCGGCCGCTGTCGCCCTTCAGTTTGGGGATTTTTTTTTTCTGTGTTTGGGCCACGAGCGCCATGTCATCGCACAAATCTGCACAAAACCGCTCAGCACGTGGGGGTCGCCGACGCCGGAGAAGTGGGCGGGGTTAGAGAGATGTCCGGGACGGTGGCGGCCCGGTTGTGGGACGCGGCTTGAGGAGGGCGGGCCGGCGAGGCGGTCGCTGGTGCGCCGCCTGACGCGGGCGGCGGAAGCAGGCTGTCTGGCCGGCAGTTGCTGCAGGGAGGCTTCTTCTTCCTCTCCGGCCGGCGGTGGCGGCGATTTTGTCGTTTTGCTATTGGAATTTGTGCGAAGGCTCGCACGTGCGAAAAATAGCAACGCCCAAAAATATTGGCCAATGCTCCTGACATATGTAGATCGTACAAATATTGTGCTCCAGATGCGCTCAATTCGACCATTTCTCTAGAGGCACGTCGAGGCGAGCGTAAAGAGGGAAAGCGTAAGCGGGGACGGGAGATGAAAAATTATGGGCCAACCTTTCTCTCCAGTGAGACACATTGTTTTCTGTGTACTCGTCAACCACCACCCTACGTCCACCATCAAGGGTTTTCGCCCCCACTTTCAAACTCCCCAAAACTATCAAGCAAATCTGAACAAAGATCAAATACATAATCACGAGATACCCATCGCTGACTAGCATGCTAGGGTTGGGAGGATGGTGACTGGCCCCCAACTTGCCATCCAGTCTCACAACCCAATTGTCATTGCATCCATGGTCGCCCCTTGACCAGTTTTGCCATGAAAGATCTCTGCATGTTGAAGCACTCGGTCACGTCGCCTCCACTGTCAGAAGTCTTCAAAAAGCGCCCATCCAGCCCCGCCACACCCCATGACCAGGCTCGACCCCCACGTACTGATGCTCACCGAAACAACAATAACACTTAGAGGTCACCTCGTCTTCCTGAAAGGACTCACGGTCTCGCCGGTTGGCTATCTCATCGGTAGACAGGGAGGAAAGGGAAACACACATTCTTTTTCCGAGAGGAGGGGCAAAGCCCCCAAATTTCATTCATACTAGAAGGGTAAGGCGCGCGTTGC
This sequence comes from Poa pratensis, assembly GCA_947311845.1. Taxonomy (NCBI): domain Eukaryota; kingdom Viridiplantae; phylum Streptophyta; class Magnoliopsida; order Poales; family Poaceae; genus Poa; species Poa pratensis. Next base: position 64,059,867 of record CAMZMU010000041.1, read on the forward strand.
CGCGCCTACTATATACTAAAGTTTAGCATGTCTTTGGTATTCACACCTGTAAATAACTTCATTATCTACAAGCGTATTTCTTTCTACTTTATCATCTTTATTGTCTAGCGATGGTCTTTTCCAGTCACAAACCAAATTCATTTAACACAAAATATTAAAGGTACAAAATAATTATAAGATATAGAGATATTTCTTAATTTCTTTTGAGATAACAAAGTCACGTCGCCACAAAAGCATCTTTTGTCGCCGGTATTAAATATACGCGCACACGCACACACACATTTAACTATCTTATACATGAAAATGTCACCTACTATAACTGAAGGAACCGATCTGTAACAAAAAATTATTTAGAAAAGAACTTTTACTATGAGAAATTTTAATGTCATTTTCAAAAGTTAGAAAAAACTTTGTCGGACTGTAGAGATAATTGTCTTCATGGACCACTACTATGTTGCCAAAACAAAGAGCTACATGATATTTCCTTGAGAACGCTCTTTAAAAAATCATAATAGATTGAGAATTAACAAAACAATTAGTAAATATTGGACATGTATTTAAAGTTAATATATTGAGAATAAGCAGAACCTTGTGGAAGACATCATTGCTGCAACTTTCGTCTTCTCGTCCAGGCTGCTCTAGGGAAAACCCTAGATAGTCTCCCATATCGGACGATAGCGGTATGTGGCACCAGAAGGGAGAACTATGTCGAGAAGCACGTTGATAACACGAGTCTCGACGATGTGGCTCAGCGGCGGACCCATGCTGATGGATGTGCATAGGGCGAGGCAATGTCTTGTTTCGTGGTGGTGTCGATGGCATATCTCTGGCAAGGTCACTGTGTGTTGATCTAGGCGAATGAGGGAGGCGGAAACTTCTAGAGTGTACACATATTGTGTAGGCTTATGTTCCAGCTCGCCGTTGGTCGATTTCTTCGTGGGGCCTCCGGTTTAGATGACGTTTGTTGGTCTGAGGTTAGGCTACTTGGCAGCGATCAGGACCACCCCACTGCCATTTCAAGTGTTGCAACATATATTGTCAGAAAGATGGCTTTGATCGATTGACATATCTGTTTTGTCAGATTTAATTTGTTGAATAATACAATTAAAAAAAGTTGTAGGCATGCCCTGCAAATCCATGGCAGGAGCATAACGTATCTCAGGTACTCTCAACGCGAATGGCAACAGGAGGGTGTATAACGAATTCCATGCTAAAAACAACTCTCTGTGCAACGTCCTACACAACTGTCAAGCAACACGAGGCAGAACCCGAGACCAGATATTTGGCAGAAATGGTTTTTTCCCACTACCTGAAACATGGGGTCACATGCACCGAGAGCCCTCTATTTGAAGGATTTTTTCCACTAGCTGAAAAATGGGGACACAATCAAAGAGAGCACTTTATTTATAGGGAGCTTATTGTTTGGAAGGATAAGGATGTAAAAAAAGGAAGTAAAAATCATATGCATAGGAAAAAGACAAAACACATATGCACAAGAAAAAAAATCAAAACGTAAACACATGGGGAGAAAGATTTATGGGCACCTCCTTGTGTATGACGTGTCGTTGTTTTATTGGATGGCTGTGAGAAGCAAGGAGAGGCAAGCATTTCTAGGGAGCTTAGTAGCTGTAGAGATGAAATGGTGACGGCTTAGTTTGGTTGTCGCGCCGAGAGGAGTAGCGCGGGGCAGTGAGCGGTTCTTTTGCACTATCGCATATGTTAGCATATTATGTCATTCTAAGACCAGAAAAGAGCTCATTTATCATGATCCTCGATCTAAAGGAGGCTCATTAGTCATGATGAACCACACGTGTGTACTGATTAAAATGAGCTATTCTTCCTCCACCTTTGACGTTTCTCTTTATTTTGAACTCCGCCTCCATCATGGGATGGATGCGTGTGACGAACTGAACACAATGATGCATTGCACGGCTGTCCAACATAGTATGCAGAGTCGGTATACGTGCAGACCCAACAGGTTGCTAGAATGAGTTACCCGGCCCTGTGGCGCCGGCAACGGACTGGGCGCCGACTGCTGCTTTCTTCACGTGCATGGTGTTGCTTACTACTGGCCGGTTGGCTGATGGCTACAGCGTGCGTATAACGAATCATCGATCGTCCTCCGCTCCTAACGACGACTGACGGCCACCATAGCAATTATATATCGAACTGGTCGTCCATTCGGACGTTCGATCGGGGCCGGTACCGCGTGGCTGTCTCGCTATTTTAGAGTTGGTGCATGTGTCCCCGTGAGTCTTCGACGACCAAATTAAGTGTTGCATCAGCACGTATAAACGCATTGCCGTGTATCGCACTGCAGCGAGTGCCCACGTCGCTAGCTGTACAAATCGCTCTTCAACCGGACCCCCTACTTTCCCATTTGTCCGGACGGACACTAACCCAATCCGATCTCTCTTAAACTCGACCCATATGTTGGTCTACAGCGTAGGACAGGTCCGGTGCGTCCTTAAATTAACCCCACTCGCCGCCCATAGCATCTAAACCCTAGTTCATTTTCGGCGCATCCGTTCAACTCCACTCCAATGTCGGTTCTTCCACTCCTCGACACCGACAACAGCGTCCGTTCCACTCCACGATATTTGGCTCCTTCGATAGCGTTGATTGGGATGTTGTCGAGGAGGAAGGCTCGCCACTAACGAAATGGTCGAGCGCTCTGCATCTCTATGACGACGGGGAGCATCCTCCGCCTCGCCTTCATGCGATCTCTCCAAGACCCCGGAGACCCGAGATCTCCGTCCAACACTGGCCCGCGCCGGCGAGACCCTAGATCTACTCCCCCATCCTCGAGCCGGAGGTCCGCACCACCGTCGATGAGCTTGGTGCCCCCTCCCGCATAGGCACATGCCCACCCCCCAATCAGCCCCCCTTGTTGGAGGCTAGTGTTGGACGGGCTCGATTGGAGGCTGGAGCGCATTCCTCTGAACTCCCCAATAGACGGACGTCGGAGTCTGATGGTTGGGATTATCGTCTCTCCAAGAAGAGGGAACACGGGCCTGGCCCCGAGCTTGTTGGTACACCTAGCAGATGGAGCACGAAGCGGCGGAAGAACCCCTCCCCCCTCCACCGCTGGAGGTCGTGCAAGAAGTCAATGACCTCCGCAGAAACGAAAGTCCGTCACCAGCGCCACAAGAACGTTGAGGAATTGGCGGAGGCCATGGAACTGTCCGAGCGGGAGGCGGCAAAGAAGAATTCTGCACTCCGCCTCATCGACAAGCAGGCTCGCACCGTCAGGGTCCTTGCCTAGCAGCTATCCGTCAACATCGATGACAATGACATCAGCTTCTCTAACCCCTAGAACGTCTTCAAGAAGTACTACCACCCATCGGAGACACCAAGGGGAAGGGTAAAGATCTGAAGTGTTATCCTCACCGGTCTTTCCATATATTTTTTTAGAAAAGGGGGTGCGGATCCCTGGCCTCTGCATCGAGTGATGCACACAGCCCTCCGCAATTATTCATCAACACATTACAAGAGGAATACAAAGATCAACCCGAAGCGACCACCAAAACTAGCGACAGCTCGCTACACCTACAATACGGATGAAGGGGGTGGCCAAGAACAGGGCCGAATACCCTGACAACACACCAACGCACATCATCAAAAAACCGAAGGCCACACCAAGCCGCCCGATAGCGACAAAGGGGCACAACCAGTTCAGCAGACCCTTAGCGGCACCGATGCACCTGCTATAGAAGTCGCCGCCACCGTCTTCCTCAAACCCGTCATCTTCAGGAAAGGACCAGAGCATTAACCTTGTCAGGCATGTCGTCGGTGTCGCCACGACGTCAGACAACATATCTGATCTGCGCTACCATCATCGCACGTCCAGCACCGAGACTCCGCTGCACCGCGCCGCCGAGACTCGCTGTCGTCGACGTGTTAGATGCCTCGCAACGCCACCTCCTGGCCCTCCCAGCCAGACTGATCCAAAAACAACGCCCTCAAGAGGGAGAACGACGTAGAACGTCGTCATCGTCTGATCTGGATGATCCGGATCACGGGTTTCCCCTGGATCAATCCGAGCAAGGGGAGAGCTGCACTGACGATGCCTTCAACAAGGGAGCGACGTTTGCACGCCGCCATCATCCGCCATGACCGTAGTCGGCTCGGTTTTCACTGGCGGTCCCACCGAACTGAACTGGAAGCTGACTGGATCCGTGCGGAGCCGCGCCATGGAGATGCACGCCGCCGCAGGAAATCGGCAGAGGCCCTCCAGTAGCCCCTCACTGGCCCTCAACGCGCCACCGGGCTGCAGGAAGCCGCGCTTGTGACGGATCTGACCGGGAATCAGATCCACAGCCCACCAGCACCCACCACGGGAGCAGCCGCCGGAAACTGCCGTCCCCTGCTGCTGCCGTCTCCCACGGCGACGATGGCGACCGCCGCACGGCCGAGGTACGCCGCCTCGGCCCCCGCCTGCTGCATCTCCACGAGCACCGCCCCAGCTGCGCTCGAGAGTCGCCGCTGCGATCCTCCCGCCCAGGCGCCTTGGGCACCGGGCCCGCCGCCACCACGACCAACGCCGGCGGCAGCGGCGGCAGGGGCCGCCGTCTTGGGGACCTCTGGCGGCACTAGGGTTTGGCCCCTTGCGTCGCCCTTGGGAGCGACGCGAAGGAGTGAGCGAAGGCGTCGCCCTCAACAACCTATCTTTCCATATGAACTAGCTGGGTGGCCTGCGCATTTGCGCGGCTAGGTTTACTATATATTGTTTTATGATTTGTTGTGAACTATCGTTAGATTTAAATTGGTATTAGTATAATATCGGCATAACTTAAAATATAGGAAAGGATTCCCTAAAAATGCACTGTTTGGAGACGTGTTTTTATTTTGAAAGATACTTTTAAATAGGAATCTGCTAAACCACAGCTAGCTGTGTTTCATTTCGGTCACACTCGTTTTTCCATCGCTCCATTCGTCTTTGTGATTCGCGTGGCTCGTCGTGTGTGCGTTGTGTCGTTCTGTTTGCTGTCTCTGCGATGCGTGATGGCAAGTGAGAGCTCGGCCCATGTATGATGGGTCATGGGCATTTTTGTGGGTTTCTTTTGGATATGGGCCCGTGTCTTTTTTTCTTGACCCATTTTTTGAATTCTTTTTTTGTTATCCGGAATGTGCGTGGGCCTGTCGGTGGGTAGGTGTTATTTTCAGCCGCATGGCTCTTTGTTTCGGTGGAGGACAAAGGACGGAAGCTTGTAGGCGGAGGCAGCGAGGCAGAGAGGGAGCTGTGTGTTGGTGTTTAATCCGCGACGGCCGGTCATGGCGAGAACCGGCGTTGGCGAGAGGAGAGGTCGCCGACGACCGAGGTATCCATCCACGCAGCTCTACCCCGGTGGCTTGTACTCTCTCCCCTCTGCCCTTTTTGTGTTTTGCGCGAGCAAATTTGTTTCCCCTCTGCCTCTGTTCGTTCTGATTTGGGGACGGAGACGAGCTTCAGGTCGCCGGAGGCGGCGTTCTATTACCCCCGTCACCTACTCTATCCCCAGATTGGAGAGGTCGTTTAGATTTTCTCATGAGCAAATTGATGTGGAAGGATGCGCTCTACTCTGTCGTATTTTCTTGTTGTTGGCGGAGGCGAGACTTTTTAGGTCGCTATAGGTGGTGGTGAGTAGCGACTCCTGACTGTTATTTTTGCGCTCGTGACCCAATCTATTCATTTTGCATGTCATTTTTTTTTAGTTCATGATCAAATCGATAGGCAGGATGCACTTTTTACGTGGGGGTGAATGCAATCTCTTGTGGTAGGTAGTGATTTTGTGTTCTCACTTCTATGTTGGGCAGTAGTTTTTGCTGGATAATGTGTATAGAGTCATTTCAGGTGTACTCAAATTCGTTTCCGAGAGAGGGATGATGTTGTTGGTCAGTATATGGTGGTGGTTCTGCTCATTATGTCAGGTCGCTTAGAATGTGTGTTCCCCTTTTTGTTGCTTTCTATCAAGTGTTCAGCAATCGCGTTTTTGGATGGCTTACAAACGAGTAAACCTAGCTTTAGTTGGTGCAGGTAGGGGGATGCTATTGTTTGTCAGTATATGGTGGTTGTTCTGCTCATTATGTCAGGTGCTATTATGTGTGATTTTTTTCTGTGGTTGGTTGAATGCAACACACAGGGGTTGCATGGCGAGAAAATGTTTGTAACTGTGTGTGCAACTGTTTTCTTCAGCATATATTCCTGTTGTTAATAATATTGAATTAGTTATTTCTTCAGGTTTGAAGCAGTGCTATTCGAAATGGAAACTTGGAAGCCATATGGAAACTTGGAAGCCATCTTTAGTTTTGAATTGTGTCGTCTGAAATGTGTATTCTGAATTGTCTTCTTAATTGTGTATTCTGAATTGTGTCATATGATCATCTTAGTTTTGTTCTCTGAAATGTATCTGTCTTAACTTTGTTTGTCTTTGAAAGTGGTTGTTTTATCTTTCTTATTTTCTTTCTTCTTCCTTTGTTTGATTTTGATTTCTCTTTCCTCTTTCTCTTTTTCTTTCTTCCCATTCTCTTTCTCTTATTTTGTTTTTTCTTTCTTTTGTTTCTGAAATGGGGGCTTTCATCTTTCTCTTATTCTTTCTTCTTTTTATTGTCTTATTTTGATTTCTCCTTCGTTTGTCTTTGAAAGTGTATTTTTTATCTTTCTTATTTTCTTTCTTTTTCGATTGTTGGATTTTGGTACCTCTTTCTCTTTGTCTTTCATCCCATTCTATTTCATTTTGTCTTTCAGTAGTATTTCGATTTTGTCTTTTTCTTTTTCTTCCTTTTGCCCATTATATTTCAGTGTGTCTTTTTTCCGTTTTTTTTGTCTTTTTCTTTGTCTTTCTGCCTTTTGTATTTCAGTGTGTGTTTCATCCTTATTTTGTTTCCGTCTTTGTCTTTCTTCTCATTATATTTTAGTGTGTCTTTCATCCTTTTTCATTTTTGTCTTTCTCTTTGTCTTTTGAAAGGGGGGTTTTTCATCTTTCTCTTTATCTTTCTTCTTCGATTGTTGGATTTTGATTTCTCTTTTGTTTGTCTTTGAAAGCGGGGGTTTTCATCTTTGTCTTTGTCTTTCTTCTTTTAGTGTTGAATTTTTATCCTATGTTTTGTTTGTCTCGGAAAGGGGGAGTCTCATCTTTCTCTTCGTCTTTCTTCTTTGATTGTTGGATTTTGCTTTGTCTTTTGTTTGTCTCGGAAAGGGGGGTTTCATCTTTTTCTTTGTCTTTCTTATTCGGGTGTTGGATTTTGATTTATCTTTTAAATTTTTTCAGGATTTTGATTTGTCTATCACTTCTCTTTTCAGGGAGGAATTTCTTGGGTAACTCTGCATGCCCTATATTTACTCAAGTATTGGACAGCCGGTTCCAAATTTCACAAAGGAATTTGTGTTGAACAAAGGAATAAGAGGACACAAATGAAGTATTTTACTCTGCATGCCCAATATTTTTCAGGGAGCATTTTCTCATTTTCGAGTGTTGGATTTTCATTTGTGCTTCGTTTGGAAAGGGAGTTTTCATCTTTCTCTTTATCTTGAACATTTCTTTTTTTGATTCTTTCTCAATTTCTCTGAAATATGTCCTCTTATTCTTCCTTCTGTCAGTCTTCTGTCATTTACTTCTTTGCTTTTTGCTATTTGTTGTATTTGTTTCACCCTCCTGTCAGTCTCTTCTTTATCTGAATCTGCGTCAAATTTTCTGAACTTCTTATATGTTAAGTCTCTGAATTTTCTTGAATTAGTCTCCGAATTTCTTATTTGTATTTCCTGGGATTTTCATTTGAAATTCGTTTCTCTTTTTCAAGAGTTTTTTCATGGGTAACTCCGCCTGCCCGATTTTTTACTCAAGACATACTTGTGTTGGACAGCCGATTCCAAGCCCGGAAAATGGAGGAGGATCACGTTGTTTTTTTCATTAGATCCAGCATTGTTTTCTTTGTGAGAAGGGAAGAGGGTCTTAATTCCTTTCTCTTGTTACAAAATACATAGGTAGACAAGGATAAATGAACAGCATAATATGGAATTTGGTAGTTCAACTCAATTGTTCTCAAAACTTTTTGTGTTCTGAGTAAGAAATATAGCACCCTAGTAATAAATATTGTACCCTTTTACACATCATTATATATGGGGGTGTTACAATTTTTCCTTGATGAATTTTTTCTTATTCTCTTTGATTTTCATTCCAGGGTCTTTGTCGAGTTGTTCCCTTGGCTTATTCCACTCTTTTTTCTTGGAAATTCTTCCGTTGTGGCACTTTGTTTGTCGTTGGCATCCTGCTGCAACCAAAGAGACGATGAAGATAGAAAACTACTCTTTTTTTGGCTCACCTGCATCTGGATAGCATTCAGGTTAGCATCAAAACCAGAGCCTCGCACGAGATCTTCGTCCTCTTCATTCATGATCCCTTCTCCACCCTCACTTTCTCTTTTTTCTCGTTTGTTCTCGTTTCATCCTCGTGTGCAGATCGATCTGGTTTCGGTTTCGCGAGGAAGAAGAAGGTGTCTCACCTGCTACGTTTTTCAGAGCTAGGAACAGAAAAGGGAAAGCCCATATCTCTTTTTTAGTTTGTATTGAGCCCATTCAATTTTATTTGGGCTTTCTTGGGCAAACCCATATCCAAATGGTGAGCCGTCCGGAGCGCTCACGCGCGTATGAAACTTTCCCAGCGCGTTTCATTTTCTGGACGTGTTTCATTGCTGTCACACACGTTTTTTCTTCTTAGTACAAATGACAAACACACGTGGCAGAATATTAGTGGCTGAAAAAATGACTGTGCGCGAAATGAAACACAGCTAGCTGTGATTTAGACAGTCCCTTTAAATAAGCACATGAGGTTTGTTGATATAATCTTCTTTTTACCATGAAAGGCTGATGGCATTCAGGGCAGTCATTCAAAAACATAAAAATTCATAATAGTATCTGACTTTCTTCTTTTTTCTTCCCATCCCTTTTGTCCGTCTTATTTTTGTTAGGGATTTGGACTCTTAAATATCACTTCGTCCCTAAATATAAATCTCTTATTCTTTTCCTTATTCGTATGTTTACGGAGTGAAATAAGTGAATCAACACACTAACATGTACTATCAAGAAAAAATTACAAAGGATTATAATTTGGAACGGGAAGAGTAACTTTAATACTGATTGTTTATAACTTTATCTGTGCCCCAGTTTACTACTCCCTCCGTCAAGTGTGACATCATTTTGACCAAAAAATTTGTGTTATGTGTTTTGAAAATTAAAAAGTTGGATTCGAGTTCGATATGTTCTAAGATAATAACATTTAGCTTTTTGGAAAACTAATTAACCTTATGAGAAGGAACATAGGATTATTGATTTATTATTTGTACATAAGTACTGATATGGAAGTCAACATATAAAAAGTATAGCAGTACTATCTTCTCCAAACCTGCGTCAAATCCCATTTTTTTCACAACAAAATCAGCTCATTAGTATCTGCTTCTAACCTACAGGGCTCATGTGATATGAATGCTAGATTCATGCAGGATAAGTATCACCATGGCTGGTTTCGTTGCCCGTCAAAACACGGGTGCCGAGATTGCTCCAATCACGACTTGTGTTGACGCCAAGCAGAACCCCTTGCCTTCCTTGAAGGGCTCTAAATCTGAAGCCTTTTCCTCAACAACAAAGTCGCCATGGAACCTGAATGTGCTGCCCTCGTTGCTGGCCAGGACCATACCTCCAGAAACCCCTCATGCAATTTCCCAGCTGGGCCGTTATAATGGGTTATTCCGAGCCTGCAATTGTTGTATTCCAGATCCTGTTTTGCCGCTCCTGCAGGCTGATCTTGTATATCTGATTGCTCTTAGTGAACAAAGCTAGCTCCATTACACATGAATTCACATTTTGACCATATTCATATGGCGTGTTACTGTGTACAATGAATTTGCAACAATCTTGAATGGCACGGATTGGCATCCTAAAGCGTTATTGCAGCACAGGAGGCCACAAACAAAGACCCTTCGACGCACCAGACGCCTCACCAAGCTCCCTCACCTCTACCTTCATATATAGCGGGACAATTTTCTCGAAATCATGAGTGTCGTTGAAGCGCACGTGCGCATCCACTTCTTGAAATCGACAGCTGGCGACTTGGCACCTTGCCCACGGTACATACGTGCACTTGGGCCATGTTCTCCTGGCCCGACGTAGGCGTGGTGACGTGGGGGCATGTGCCGGCGTGATCATAGTTCATGATCTTGGTGATGTTGATCGCCGAGACATTTGTGTTGTTGTGCCGGCATATACATAATTCTTGATCTTGATGAAGGTCATCGCCGGAACCTTTGCGTTGTTCCAGAAGGAATCTAAACAACGCCATTGTCTGCCTCGAATCAGGGTGCAAAACCCATTGCGAATGCCATCGCCACTGATCTCATCTACGTAATTGGCCGCTTATGCCCTGTCTTTGATGGCCGCGTACAAATACAGCCGTGAGTGCAGTTCTTCCACATTCTTCCTGAGCTCATGTTATAGGCTTTTGCCTCAATGCCTGCACTATGCCGTTGATGAACATGCATGTTTGATGGTGCACGTCTAGCATCGACGACGACCTGATATCGGGACCGGCTCCTGGTGTGGCGTCTTCTCTAATCTCAAAAACTGTCTTTGGCTGCCTCCGATCAGGATGGAAATTCATTGCTTATGATGTCTTCTCTGATATCACCTACGCCATTGACCGCTTTGCCGTATTCTATGATCTCATCTATGCATTTGTTGGCCACCTAGGACGCGTGTAATTACCTGCGTTCAGAAAATAATCCGAGCATGCAAACCATTTGTATTACCGATGTGTCTAGCATCGACGACGACTTGATATGGAGACCGGCGCCTGGTGTGGCGTCTTCTCTAATCTAAAAAACGTCTTTGGCTGCCTCCCACCAGGATGGAAATTCATTGCTTATAATGTCTTCTCTAATATCATCACGCAATTGACCGCTTTGCCGTATTCTCTGATCTCATCTATGCTTTTGTTGACCACCTAGGACGCGTGCAACTACCTGTGTTCAGAAAATAATCAGAGCATGCAAACCATTTGTACTGCCGATGTGCCTGTGGTTGCCCCATCGGGGTCTCCATTGATCTATATATTCCATGGCTTTTTCGACAACCTCGCCTCTCGATCAGATCAATATCGCCATACAAACTCTTCATAGACTGAGGGCTCCTTGTGTATTCATCTAGCTGGTTGACGTCGACTTCGTCGTCGCGAGATTCGCAGCCTCGCATCAATCTCATCGGATGTTTAATGCTGGAACATTGCAGTGGACGCTGGCAGCCAGATCAACTGCCGACATTGACGAATTTCTCCGTCGAGCAAAAGCTGAAGGCTGGGACGATTATAATTGGCAGGGTATCAACTGTCGCGATCTACGATTTCTCGTTGGCAGAACACATATATATAGACCGGCAGAACACACATATATAGACTTGAATCGCTGCCAAGGTATACGTACGGAAGCAGCACAAATCACATATGCATGGCTTGTCCGGTTGAAACATCCAAATAATCACGAAGAGTCCTTGAATAGATAAAGATCGATCAGTTTACCTTTCCTTTTCGTTGCACAACATAGTTTTCGTATTGCGCACGGTGTGTACAATCAGTTATCAATCTCAAACGTTTTGGTCCCGTGGTCATGTATTCCTTTTCAACTCCATGTACGTTGTGATGCCTCACGTGTATCCGCGCACTTTCCTACCTGTTGAGGCTTGACGTAATCTCCACCGTTTAGTTTTAGGGAGACAAATCTAACCGTTGGTTATCCTGTGTTTTAAGTATATAATAGATATTGTGTAGACTTTGCTAAACCTGCCCGTTTCTTTTGCTGATGAACTTGTCCGAATATGTGATGAACATGTCCGTTATTTATATTTAGTATGTTGTCTGATCGTTGTTGAGATGATCTATTTTGTATGTGTAGTATGGTTTTGATGGGTAGTATAGTTGTTTTGTACGTGGCTCGATCGAGAGAATGCTGCATGGTTCTTTCACTTGGCTATAACACTTGAAAGCCTACCATAGTACCATACCACTTGTTCAAAATAGTTTTCGATATTTCAATTAACCGGCCAATTAATTGCTTACCGTTATTTGATCAGTACTAGGCTTTGGTGACATTGAATAATAGCAATCCACATTGGTGAGAAGTTTCAAAACTATATACTCTGGACTGGAGCCGAACTCAGGTTGCTAGGACCTGTAAACAGCACCGCACCACTAACTACTAGTCCACAGCCCCGTTCTCACTCGAGTATAAGTGTATGACAACTTACATGAGAAGCAACGGAACGGAGTGTGCTTGTGTAACACCTGGCGAAACAAAGCTAGCGCTATCGTTCTGCGCTGTAAGCTGTGAAGTGTCGGCAGGACCACCGACCAGCGACGGCCGGCCCTGGCAGATAGATAAACGCAGCTGGACAACCTTCAACTTGGAGCGAGCAGCCGCGGAGTCGCTTGCAAGGTGGCACAGCAAAACGACTGTACCTCTCTCGGCTTTTACCGGCCGGCGGGATGGATGCCGCGCCGAGCGCTTGCTAGCTTTCCTCTTTCGCTCACCATCTTTCTTTCACCTCCACGCAAGTATGCATGCAGCTGCGCCCGGCCCCATTCCCGTCGGCCATGGCCTCTCTTTTGCTCCCATCCCTGTCAGTCTCTTTCTCCCCATCTTTGGCTGCTTCTCCTTAACTGAAATCGGTGACCATCTCGAGTGTCCTGCATCGATCTACTGTAGCTCACCAGTTCTGGAACAACCACCGGGAATTTTCAATCGAGAAAACCTCACCTCACCATCCGTCGTTAAGTTTCACCAAATCATTGTTTACTTCCAACGGCTCCATAGAACAGAATTTAACTTGCTTCTGGCAACACATGAGTACCCTTTAACATCTAGCAGAGCTAGGGCTCCATAGACCAAATTTTAACTTGCTTCTGGTACACCGAACGTAGGGTCGATCCCTGTGAATGATAGAGCTGCAAACGGAATGCGCCCATCATGCATGATCGCGCACGTAATAATGAATGCGTTAGCTGAAGCCCAGGCGTAGGACGAGACGCCTGCTGACCAAGGCATCCATCGCATAGTGGTTGTGGAGGTGGTTGCGGCTTAATTAATTGGTTAATTTTACCCAAAAATGGACCTAGGGTGGTAGCAACACCCCAACCTAATCCTCGTCTGCTCGATCGCCCTGCCCCCCCGGCCACGGCCACCTAATCATCCATAATCTTTCTGCCACTTCTTTCCTTCTAAATTTCTTCTGAAACATCCTTCTGATCTCTCATTTTTATTCTTCTTTTATAAACTAAGAGAGATCAGTATTACCAACTCCTTCTCAAAATATAGGAGGAGGTAGTTACTGAATTTCGAAATAAAGGGACGACGCATCATTAGCGAGATGGATTGGGTGCCAGTCACTGTCCATCTTGTAGTCGAGCCGCCACTAAAACCTCTCCATATATCCTAACCCCTATCATTGCGTCCACCTCCCCATTACTGACCACTGTTTCTAGCCGTTCGCCTTTCTCTGTTCTTTTAATGGAGGAATTAGCAGGGACACACTTGATAGATGCCACTGCTCCAGTTTTTCTTTCGTTTGCTAAATCCCTTTTTAACCTCTGCTTTGTTTGGGCGGGGGAGTTTTACCATCCATTTAACTACTGACGGTATCTTCCTGCAGGCTGCATTTTCTTTTCCTTTGCTTCTTTGGCCTAGCTCTTTTGTGGGTCAGCTCACCTCGCCTCCTTCCTTTCGCTAACCATCCTAGCTGCCCAGTCTTAAATATCATCTCTCACGTATACCTTGAAGCCATGATTATCTATCTCTGTTCCTATATAGTACAGCTGGGCTGGCATTAGTGCACCCTCCTGCTCATGCTCAGCCCACCATTTCTGCTGTGCTAAGCTTCCATTCGTTCTTGCTTGTCTCTAGTACTATTGCTCAGCAAAACCCTGTTCTTCCTTCCGATTTTCTTTCCTCCCCTTTGAGTTCTCTGTTTTGGTGGAGTAGAAGTTGGAGCTGGGAGAGGAATAGAAGGCTTCTCATCAGCCAGGCCAATTAAGCTGATCAATTATACACGTCTTCCTCGGTTTCCATTGACGGCTCACAGTAACTCATGATGTATGAGCTTTGTAAGTTCATTATCTGAGTCATTAGATGACTTTCTCCTTCTCTTGAGCAGCAATGGAGAGTGGATATTGACTGCTTTCTCCGGATGGTTGCCAGGTTCTTGGTGACTGAAGCACGGGCTAAGCAGACTCAGCAATAGCCATGGAGACACCAAAGACTGGCCACTCGTGTTCCCACCTACAACACCGGCACACCCGAAGGTTAGTAGGCAGATGCGGCTATCTTTTTCAGCATTATGTTCACACAATTTTTGTTCTTCTAGCACTTCTTCAGATTTCAGTGTAATTAAGTTTTTTTTGGTTGTGTGATGATATCTGTTAAAAAGATAGATGGAGCAGCGGTGAAATATAGATATGCGGACGACTTTAACCGATTTTATCAATATTTACTCATTTTCACTGTCAGATTTATATCAATTTAGTTACTCGAAAAAACTTATATCCGTTCAATTGTATTGGCAGCATTATTTTACTGAAGCAATGTTCCAATAAGGCTGAGGTATTCCCATTCTTTCTGAATGTGAAGGGAATACCAATGTAGACAGTTGTACCTACAAATCATTTTCCAGCACCGTATCTGTTTCCTAATGCTGTTGACGGACTCTTTTGACCAAAAGAATTATTTTTTTGACTATAAAGATATCCACTCGGTTATTTCAGATGCATATCTGATGAAGTAATGTCATTTCTTTGTTTTTTCCAGTGTTGCAAGCACACATGGAAATCTATTTGACATATCACCGCGGTTATCATATCAGTTACCTGTGGGTAATCTAAACTTCCCTTTGTTGCTCTTACAAATTTCTATAATAAATAGTTTATAAAATAATAGCAGTGCTACCACTTTTCCTATTTTAGTTTCTTATGGAGTTATCGTTCTATGCCATGTTATTCATGATTATGCAGACAGCCAGTCGGGATAAGATTCCTCATAGGAGATACTCACATAACCTAGCAGAGCACTTGCAAGACCGCCACATGGTTACTTCCGCAGAACAAAATGAAAATGATATGTCAAAGGTTTGTTCCAGATACTAATGAATTATTTTATGGTCTCCACGGCCCAATTGTTTCCAAAAGCTGAAGTAAAGTTGTTCAATTCAGGTGTTGTATCCATACTTTATAAAGCTATCATCATCGTACCTTTTCTCATTACCTTAAGCTTATCACTTTTGTCAACAAAACAATGTTTGTCATATCTAGGGAGTTGTAACCAAGGCCATGATTATGCTCCTTTTCCCCTTAAATTGTGTATCTGCTATGCTCGGCAACAGTGTTTCATCTTTAAGCTTTAAATCGTACAGCAGAAAAATACAATAAGCTAATTCTACATATTTGCTATGCATGCCTTGTGACTCTTAAGCTATAATTGATCTTGTCATGAATGCAGCCTGTTTCAGACTTGATTTGGGAGATAGCAGCCCTGGAGGAAGAAGTTGTACGAAGGGAACTGCATTTGCTTTCGCTCTACAGGGCGACATTTGATCAATATCTGGGTATCTCCCCTCGTGTTTCTGGTCAGGTACATACTGATACTGTTGAAGATTTCAATGCACAAAAATTCAGAGAGCAGACAATGTGCTAACGTTGTAAGTTATGGTCAGGTGGTTCAAGAAACACACCGTCAAGGCAGCAGAAAAAAAGCTGACGAAGGTGCTCTGCGGTTGAGAGATATCAAGGAGTCAGCATCCTACAGCTTGCCATTAGTTTCAGATTCTAGACACGTAAGGGCAAATTCTCTGCTTTATCCATTAAATAGTCACCTATTCATATTAATACCCAAACTCATACCAGTGTTTTTTTTCTTCGAGAAAATGAGCTTTAGCTTTTGCTTAAAATCCTCGGAATGTGAGAATATCTGATGCACCTTTCATATCATTGAAGTATTCACAGGGGCTGTCAAGATCAACTTCAGGGCATTCCAGTCTTGCAAATTTCTTGAGTGCTTCTATTGCTGAATATGTGCCCAGGATTGGATGTAAGCTTTCAGAGGGCATCCTAAAATGCATTTCTGCAGTTTACTGCAAACTTGCGAGCCGCCCATCACAAGATGCAGATTATGAGTCTTTGTCGACTCCTTCATTCTCCTCTGCATCAAGTACCTTTTCTCTAAAGCACCGTGTCGATAGTTGGAGCCCCCGTTTCAGCTGCAGTGTTGACACAAGCTCTGACAAATGTGGTTCACAGAATGATAATAATGACCAGTACAGTGGTATGATAATTTTTCCAAGGATACATATAGATGCAGACAAGTTCGATTATGCCTCCAAAATGCTTGAAACAATAAGGTAAGCAACTCTGCAAAAGAATACAAAACTGTATAACAATTCGTCATTTCAAGATGCTCATTTTGTGTCACAGAGCTCTGATAAAGCGGCTTGAGAAAATTGACCCCACGAAGATGGCGCATGACGAGCAGCTCTGTTTTGGATCGACATCCACAACGCTCTAGTGATGCATGTATGTTCTGATAACAGCTGCTACCTTTGCTGCATTTACTGTTAACCTCAGAATATGTTCGTGTCTAACCCGCAGAGCCTTCTGAAATATGACAGGCTTTTATGGCTTATGAACTTCAGGATAAACGCATGAAAAGCTCAGACATGATTCTGAAGGTATACGGTTATCAAAATTTGAACAGCTGTACTATTATCACTTGTCATATTGGAACTTCCTTAAAATTTGATTCTTGAGCAATATGTTGTCAGGCTGCATATGATGTGGGTGGGCATTCAGTAAACTCTCAAATTATTCAGAACTCAATTCTTGGATGTCAATCCCATCGTCCTTCTCTGGTATGGCATCCACCTACATAGCAGTTTCCATCAGAAATACAAACACAATAAAATTTAAGAAGCATAAAGTGCTAACAAACTAATGTCCATACAGTGGGTTCGCACGCTATTTACGCCCACGAAAAAATCAGCATTAGGGAGCTCCACTCATCCATATGCTATTCGTCAGCCAGAGCCGCTTGCTCACTTCAGTCTTTCCACCGGAGCATTTTCAGATCCACCTGTAAGTTTTACAGCTAATGGTAACATTTCAACTGCAAGATAACACTATTCTTACAGTAAGAAATCTCTGCATTTTTTACTATAAAGTGATCACATTATTCATACTGTACATAATCTCGACAGGTAAGGTTGTACACAGCCAAGAAACTATATCGCCAACTGGATCAAGCCAAAGCTGAGTTCATTAGAGCTAATGTAATGGTCAGGAAGCAGATGATCTTTCTTCCTAAAGTTCTTCACTACTATGCAAAGGATGCTGCACTGGAGTTGCCTGATCTGATTGAGATGGTATCTAAGAGCATGCCTGAAGCCCAGCAAAAAGAAATCAGAAAATGCCTCAGGAGGAGGATAGATAAGTGTGTTGAATGGTTGCCGTATAAGTCTTCTTTCAGATACACTGTACACAGGAATTTGGGTCCGTAGACACTATCTTTGTTTTCAACTTGTGCTTGTAAGTGAAATGGACATCATTGATCGGTGTGCATGTGTACTGTGTAAATACTAAATAGGTTATTGTGATAGCCATCGACGGGAGTAAAGTTGTGCATTTGAACTGAGTAGACATCACAACAGGAAATACACATGCTTTGCTACGAAGGTGCAAAATGTTCAAGAAACAATATGGCCCAAAGGTACATCGAAAAGATTGGCATGAAGATACAAGGCCTGAAAACAAAACATGCTACATGGGAACTGAAGAGACGAATAGACCCTAAACTGCGGCGATCAAACCAAATTTCATGGCAAACTTCTTCTGATTACAGTCGAGCATCTCACTGAGACTGCACCTCGAGTTCATCTGCTTGAGTATCTTGTGACGGTACTCCAGGCTCTTCCTGAGACCATGGCCAAAGAATTGGGGGTACTCTACCGCCTCTCCCTTGTCCCGCCCCATTTCCTCAACCAGGAACTTCACCCTGGGTTCCAAACAACGCTTGATACTCTTGATGAGAACAAGAGGGTATCCAGCCACCAATGCCATGATCTGGTCCTTGCTGAATCCAGCGCACTGTAGGAACGTGAAATTGGGCCGTAAAGTCTTGTTGACATCTCGCGACAATATACCAGGGAAATTCATGATAACCCTCTGCAGATTTGTCCCCTCCAGCCCGACTGCCGACTTGAGGAACTCAGCAGTAGGACGCAGCCGTTTGTCGACGCTGTATCCCATTATGTATGGCTCCTTGGTCAGGATCTTGCCAATCATGCCCTCCTTTTCAATGCCAAGGCCGACAAGGAAGTCGACCGTCTGGGAGAACTTGCCCTCGATGCTGTAGCTGATGAGGCGCGGGTTGACCATGATCAGCTTGGCCAGCTGCTTCTCGGAGATGTCCAGCGTCTGGAAGAAGGCGAGGAGAGGACAGAGCTTCTGCTCCACGCTGTGGAACAGTATCGGCGGGAACTTGATAATGGCCTGCGCGACTTCGCCTGGCTTGGCCTGCAGCGTGTTGAGGCATTGGACCGTAGGGACAAGCTTCCCTTCGACAGACATGGTGAGCACCTTGGGGCACTTGGTGACCACGTAGCGCAGCTTCCGCTGCTCGATCTTGACATTGTTCAGGAGGTAGTCCCAGACGCTCGAGGCCTCGCCGGCGTCGAGGTTCGGCAGATTCTTGCACCGCCTTGACATGCGCCCGATGGTCTCCTCATCGAACCCTTTCTCCCTCAGCCACTGTGTCAGGCTCTTGGCATCACCACCACCACTAGCCATCTCTGGGCTATTTTCTGCTTCAGCAATAGGAATGCAATGAGGTTTCGTACATATATAGGTTAGGCCAAAGTTGAGACATCCTTTTGTGAACGGAGGGAGTACATCTCAGGCTATCAATTTAAGATCATATGCAATCATTCAATGCAGCTAAGAAACATGCCAGTGAAGCAATTCGTCGAACACTGACAGTGCAGGTGACTAAAGACATCAATCAAACAAGAAGATTCGGTAGATTCATAGTCCGGAGGAGTGCTCCTGGGAGGCAATCAAGAAATAAAGAGCACGAAAATCACAAACTCATAGGCATTGCTGTTGCTCCTTTCTTTTTCTCACTCTACAGGTGTTATTGCTACCTCCAAATCTACATCGATGGTGGAAATTGGGGACAACAAGAGAACATATAAGATGGCGGGATTGGTAAGAATATATGAACCCACCTTGCCGAGCCAGATCGAGGCGGGCTGCAGAAAAGCCAGAAATGTGGAGTGTGATGGTGTAGTGGAACTGGAACCTCGGAAGAGGAAGAGCGAGAGGAGGATAAGAGAAGATGAGGAAGTGGGACTAAGTCCGTCCTTGTTATAGGATTTAACCAGTGTGGGCCGAAAGTGTCTGGTTGCCGGGCTGGCCCGGCGAGCCGAAGAAGACACGTTATGGGCTGGAAACCGATGTATCCTGAAGAAATATTACTCCCGGGGGAGTGTCTAATGATCAGTCGACTGATTTTGAATTCGTCGTCAGTCGTTTTTTCAGCCAACCGCATGCTGCCACGTGAAAAATGGTGGTCCCGCGTCCCGCTCACACTCCCCCCCCCCCAAATTTATGTTTCCCTCCCAAACGGGTTTGAAAAACGGTTAAGTTGACCCGTTATCACCCCAAAACAAAGCAAAACAGCCCACGGGCCCAACTGCTACACACAAGGCCCATTGTCATCCCAAAAAAGGCCCAGAAAATCCTAGCATGTCTCGATCTTCTTCTTCTTCAAGCAAAACTCGCCCCCACACCTCTCGCCATGTGTATCTCCAGAAAAAAGAACACCAAAACACAGATCCCCCACGGATCTGAGAGAAAAAGAGAGGCAGCAAGAATTTGGAGAAAGATGAACAGCAAATTAAAGCCTCCAGACGCCACAGGGGCTTACCTTGGCGATCAGCAGATCTATCTAGTGCAGGTTTGCTCTCTCTACTTCCCATCCTCACACAAAAAAGGTTCCCCCAGGACTACAAACTTCAGAAAAATGAATAGGGGCAGCTGGGGTTCTTTCAGCAAGCTGGATACACAGTGGATCACCCACTGCAGCAGCAGCTCAGCTCCTCCCTATAGGTAAACATCCACAGACAAACACACATCTGACCCACTTTACTGAATTTTAGATGCAGTAAAACAGTCGTTTTGGATGACCAAAAACCAGACAGGATAGATATACCCCACCAAAACTGATAACATTAGTGTTTATCCAGCATTATGGTTAAAAAAGACACAAAACATATGCATTTGGATGAAAAGAATACCAAACCAGATAGACTAGATAGACAGATATTACACAAGCATACTGGTAACATGAGTTTTATCCAGCATTATGGTTCATAGACACAGAAAACATAACATAGGCATGGTCCATAGCATTTAGATAGAATATGTAGCAACAAAACATGATAAAAAAGATGGTAGAAGAGGCTAACCACTACATATATGTGGTTCTCTAGCATCAGCACTGACATAAAGAACTCCAAAGCTGAGCCCTAGAGACGATCGAATGAGACACATAGACGGTCTTCGTTGTTTTTGAAGAAGAGAATCAACGCAACAGAGCCACCGCCTATGTTGTGCTGGGCAGCAAACTGCGGCCACCCATCTTGTAAACAGATCCTCTTATCTTTGCAAGTGTAGTAGTTAGCTTCATGGATGATCCCATCGTATGCATAGGAGAGATCTACCTTTCCCGTCTCGGGTATGTCGAGAATAGATGCAATATCCTTTGGGATGCGCTGTGCAAAAACATCGACGGAAAAGTTCAAAACAATTTAAACTGAGAAACATGAAAGATAATAAGTACCATGCCTAAACTTGAACTCAAAGAGAGAGATAGAAAATGTTACCAGTCCGTTGTTTTTAACATCTGTTACGGTTATGGTGTGGACAAAAACATGTCCCAAACCAAGACCTCGAGTGAGAACATGATGGTTCATCCTACAGTCTGGCCAGCAGTGAGTGTGAGTCCTTTTGAAAACACGATAGACTTGGCGCTATCCTTGAACACATGATCTTCTGAGCAATTTTGGATAGCCCAAACAAAGACAGAGACGAAAAAAAAGCCTATTAGCATACGTATAACACAGTGATAGTTTTGCAAAAAGTAGAGAAGGAATGCCTAATACCTAACACCCGGTCCTTGACGACACCATGATACGTCCATTTTGCATCACTATTTTATATCATAATTTACTGTTATTCATTGATATATTTCATATTTAGAGATGATACTTATGTTATTTTACCTGTTTTGCATGTTTCATCATTATTGGAGGATTATTCACCGGAGTCAGGATTCTGCTGGAAAAAGCATCGTCAAGATACGATATTTCTGGAGTTCAACAATTCGAGGAAAATATACAGAAGCTTCTATTTTGTCAGATGACGGAGGGAGCCAAAAGGGGAGACCAAGGTGGGCCACCGTGGGCCCTCCCCACATGGTGGCGCGGCCCCCTATGCTACCGCGCCACCATATGGGGAGGAGGCCCAGGCCCACCTCAGTCGTCGCCCCTTCGCGTACTTCATCGTCCAGAAATCCTAAGACTCGGGGGATCATCGAGGATAGACAGCGCCGCCTCCTCGAGGCGGAAAACACCAGAGAGAGAAAAGCTCTCCGGCAGGGAGAAATCTGCCGGGGAAATTCCCTCCCGGAGGGGGGAAATCGTCGCCATCGTCACCGTCATCGAGCTAGGCTTCATCGGGATCACCACCACTCCACTCCGTTCCGCTGTAACATCTAGGGTTGAATCTTGTGTATTTCATAGGGGAAACTTTCCCGGTGTTAATTACTCCTTGTGGTTGATGCTATTGAGTGAAACCGTTGAATTAAGGTTTATGTCCAGATTGTTATTCATCATTATATCACCTCTGATCATGATCCATATGATGTCTTGTGAGTAGTTCGTTTAGTTCTTGAGGACATGGGAGAAGTCTAAATGTTAGTAGTGAATTATGTTGAGTAATATTTAATGGTTTGATATTTAAGTTGTGGTGTTATTCTTCTAGTGGTGTCATGTGAACGTCGACTACATGACACTTCACCTTTATGGGCCTAGGGGAATGCATTGTGTATTCGTTTGCCAATTGTGGGGTTGCCGGAGTGACAGCAACCTGAACCCCCGTTGGTATATCGATGCATGAGGGATAGCAGGATCTCAGAGTTTAAGGCTGTGGTTAGATTTATCTTAATTACTTTCTTGTATTTGCGGATGCTTGCAGGGGTATAATCACAAGTATGTATTAGTCCTAGGAAGGGCGGTGCATTAGCATAGGTTCACCCACACAACACTTATCAAAACAATGAAGATTAATCAACTATATGAAGCGAAAGCACTAGACTAAATTCCCGTGTGTCCTCAAGAACGTTTGGTCATCATAAGTAAACAAACCGGCTTGTCCTTTGCTGTAGAAAGGATTGGGCCACTCGCTGCAATTATTATTACGCATTTTACTTACTTGTATTTTATTTATCTGCTATATCAAAAACCCTAAAAACTTGTCTGTGAGCATTTACAGTGAATCCTTCATCGAAACTGCTTGTCAACACCTTCTGCTCCTCGTTGGGTTCGACACTCTTATTTATCGAAAGTACTACGATACACCCCCTATACTTGTGGGTCATCAAGACTATTTTCTGGCGCCGTTGCCGGGGAGTGAAGCGCTATTGGTAAGTGGAATTGGTAAGGAAAACTCTTACTGTACGTGCTGTTTTTATTTCTGCCTGCTGCTATATTTCATTATGGAGAGGTCTTCTCTTGAATTCCTATTTGGAAAATCTACTACTACTGCAAAGGTAGTGGATGAGGCGCCAGGTGAGCAAGTAATTCCATATAAAATACCTATGAAAATTATTGAACGTGTTACGAATAACCGCTATGAAGGGGATGGAACTGTCCATCCTGGAGATCATTTACTGTTTTTACATGAATTATGCGAGTTGTTCAAGTGTGCAGGTATTTCTATGGATGAAGTTAAGAAGAAACTATTCTCTTTGTCGCTGTCTGGTAAAGCGGCACATTGGTATAAACTGCTGAAGAATGGGCGTTCTCTTGATTGGAAGGAAATTATGCCTCTATTTTATTCTAAATTCTATCCTCCAAGTGAAATTCACAAAGACCGAAACCGCATATATAACTTCTGGCCTCATGATGGAGAGAGTATTGCCCAAGCGTGGGGGAGATTGAAGTCATTAATGCTCAAATGCCCCATTCATGAGCTTCCTGGTAATGTCATTATTGATAATTTCTATGCAAGACTTTCTTTTCAAGATAAAACCTTGCTAGATACTGCTTGTTCTGGATCATTCACGCAACAAAGAAGGTTTAAATGGGACCTTCTTGATCGGATTCAGGAGAATACTGAAGGATGGGAGAACGACAAAGGTAGAGAGTCAGGTATAAAATATGATTATGAATGCATTAAAACTTTTATGGATACTGATAAATTTCGAAATATGAGTGCTGCTTATGGTCTTGACTCTCAAGTTGTTGCAAATTTTTATAAAGCTTTGCCTCTCATTTCGAATTGCCTAGGAAGAGTTTTAATAAGTATCATGAACCTTATAAAGATAAAACTGATTTACCTATAGGTAGATGTATTGAAGTTAAAACTGTTGATCACATTCTTCCTGAAGCTTATATTGAAAAAATTCCTTTTCCTGCTAAAGTGAAGGAACATTCTGTTATAACTAGTGTGGTTAACAAAAGTGCAAAGAAACCTATAGAACCTGATGAGCAAATAACTGTTGAACCTGCTGTAGCAATAATTAAGGACCTTGTAACTGAAAGTGTAGAAGATGGGCACATCATCTTCTGTGAAGATGCTTCTAATATTGTTTCACATCCTAGTAAATCTAGGAAAGCTAGTGTTCCTATGCTTTCTGTTAGAATAGGTGATCATTGTTATTATGGTTTATGTGATATTGGTGCAAGTTCCAGTGCTATTCCTTATGAGCTTTACAGGGAAATCATGCATGAAATTGGTTCTTGTGAACTTGAAGAGATTGATGTGGTTATTCGGCTAGCTAATAGAGAAACTATTTCTCCTATTGGTATTGTTCGAGATGTGGAAGTTTTATGTGGTAAGATTAAATATCCTGCTGACTTTTGGTACTTGGTTCTGCTGCTAGTAAAACTTGTCCTATCATTTTTGGTAGACCTTTCTTAAATACTTGTGGAGCTATTATAGATTGCAAGAAAGAGAAAATTTTGACTAAATTTGCTGGTGAATCTTATGAGTTTAATTTCTCTAAATTTGCCAAAACTCCTTATGAAACCGAATTGCCTAATGAGGATTTTAGAGTTGAACAGCTTGCATCTATTGCTCTTGCTCCTAATGATCCTTTGCAGCAACATTTGGAGGATCACGAGAGTGAAGTCTTTAGGGAAGAAAGGAATGAGCTTGACGAAATTTTCTTTCGTCAACCCATTCTTAAACATAATTTACCTGTTGAAGATTTAGGTACAACACCACCACCAAAGGAAGATCCTGTTTTTGATTTGAAACCTTTACCTGATAATCTTAAATATGCTTATATTGATGATAAGAAAACATATCCTGTTATTATTAGTTCTAAGCTTTCAGGTTTTGAAGAAGAAAGATTATTGGAAATATTGAAGAAACACCGAGGAGCTATTGGATACACTCTTGATGATTGAAGGGGATTTCCCCTCTATTTGCCAACACGCCATCAACATGGAAGATGATGCAAAGCCTGTTGTTGAACATCAACGTCGTCTAATTCCTAAAATGAAGGATGTGGTAAGAAATGAGGTATTGAAACTTCTTGAAGCTGGTATTATATATCCTATTGCTGATAGTAAATGGGTAAGTCCTGTGCATTGTGTTCCTAAGAAAGGAGGGATTACTGTTGTACCAAATGATAATGATGAGCTCATCCCTCAAAGAGTAGTTGTAGGATATAGAATGTGCATTGATTTTCGGAAAGTTAATAAAGTTACTAAGAAAGATCATTACCCTTTACCTTTCATTGATCAAATGCTAGAAAGGTTATCTAAGAATACTCATTTTTGCTTTCTTGATGGTTATTCTGGGTTTTCACAAATTGCTGTTAGAGCTAAAGATCAAGAGAAAACCACTTTCACTTGTCCTATGGAACTTATGCTTATAGGCGTATGCCTTTCGGTTTATGTAATGCCCTGCTACTTTTCAAAGGTGCATGTCTGCTATTTTTCATGGCTTTTGTGAAAAGATTGTAGAGGTATTCATGGACGATTTTTCCGTCTATGGGAATTCTTTTGATAATTGTTTGCGAAACCTTGATAAAGTTTTGCAGAGATGTGAAGAAACTAACCTTGTTCTTAATTGGGAGAAATGCCACTTTATGGTTAATGAAGGAATTGTTCTGGGACATAAAATTTCTGAGAGAGGTATTGAAGTTGATAGAGCTAAAGTTGAAGCAATTGAGAAAATGCCCTATCCCAGGGATGTAAAGGTATTCGTAGTATTCTTGGTCATGCTGGTTTCTATAGAAGGTTTATTAAAGATTTCTCTAAAATTTCGAAGCCTCTTACTAATCTTCTTCAAAAAGATGTACCTTTTGTTTTTGATGATGATTGTAAGGAAGCTTTTGAAACTTTGAAAAAGGCTTTAACTACTGCCCCTGTAGTCGAACCACCTGATTGGAATTTACCTTTTGAAATTATGTGTGATGCTAGTGATTTTGCTGTAGGTGCTGTTCTTGGACAGCGAGTAGATAAAAAGTTGAATGTTATTCATTATGCTAGTAAGACTCTTGATGCCGCTCAAAGAAATTATGCTACTACTGAAAAAGAGTTCTTAGCTGTAGTTTTTGCATGTGACAAGTTTAGACCTTATATTGTTGATTCAAAAGTCACTGTTCATACCGATCATGCTGCAATTAGGTACCTTATGGAAAAGAAAGACGCTAAGCCAAGGCTTATTAGATGGGTGCTCTTTTACAAGAATTCGATTTACATATTGTAGATAGGAAAGGTGCTGATAACCCTGTTGCTGATAATTTGTCTAGATTGGAAAATATTGCTTATGATCCGTACCTGTTAATGATAGTTTTCCAAATGAACAATTGGCTGCAATAAAGGTGAGCTCGCGAGATAGTCCTTGGTATGCTGATTATGCTAACTTTATTGTTTCCAAGTACTTGCCTCCAACCTTTTCAGCTCAGCAAAGAAGGAAATTCTTTTATGACTTGAGGCATTATTTTTGGGATGACCCACACTTATATAAAGAAGGAGTGGATGGTATTATGCGAAGATGTGTCCCGAATATGAACAACAAGAGATATTGAGAAATGTCATGGTAGTGTTTATGGAGGACATCACGCCGGAGATAGAACCGCACAAAAGGTTCTACAATCAGGTTTTTATTGGCCAACTCTCTTTAAAGATGCAAGAAAGTTTATTTTATCTTGTGATGAATGTCAAAGAGTTGGTAATATCTCTAGACGCAATGAAATGCCTATGAATTATACTCTTGTTATTGAACCATTTGATTGTTGGGGATTCGACTTCATGGGTCCTTTCCCTTCTTCAGAAGGTAACACTCATATACTTGTTGCTGTTGATTATGTTACTAAGTGGGTGGAAGCCATACCTACAAAAAGTGCTGATGGTGAAACCTCTTTAAAAATGCTTTTAGATGTTATTTTCCCTAGGTTTGGAGTACCTAGATATCTTATGACTGATGGAGGTTCTCATTTTATTCATGGTGGTTTTAGAAAGACCCTTGCTAAATATGGTATTAATCATAGAATTGCTTCAGCTTATCATCCTCAAACTAGTGGGCAAGTAGAATTATCAAATAGAGAAATTAAATCTATCTTGCAAAAGACTGTTAATAAATCTAGAAAAAATTGGGCTAGTAAGTTGAAGGAAGCTTTGTGGGCTTATAGAACTGCTTATAAAAATCCTATGGGTATGTCTCCTTATAAAATGGTTTATGGAAAAGCTTGTCATTTGCCTTTAGAATTAGAGCACAAAGCTTATTGGGCTGTGAGAGAGCTTAATAAAG
Organism: Poa pratensis; assembly: GCA_947311845.1. NCBI lineage: Eukaryota > Viridiplantae > Streptophyta > Magnoliopsida > Poales > Poaceae > Poa > Poa pratensis. The sequence goes on from CAMZMU010000041.1 coordinate 64,086,971, forward strand.
ATTTTAAACTTGCCGGTAAGAAAAGGTTGCTCCAATTGAGTTCTTTAGATGAATGGAGAAGTGAAGCTTATGAAAATGCTAGACTTTTTAAGGAGAAAGTTAAGAAATGGCATGATAGAAGAATTATTAAAAGAGAGTTTAATGTTGGAGATAAAGTTCTATTATATCGGTCTCGTCTCAGATTTTTTGCAGGAAAATTACTCTCAAAATGGGAAGGACCTTATGTCATTGTGGAGGTGTATCGTTCAGGGCAATAAAATTGCTTCGCTGAAAGATGATGCTACACAAGTGGTGAATGGACAAAGACTCAAACATTATATTTCTGGAGATTCTTATAATGAAGACGTTGATGTTATTCGAGTGGTGACTCCGGAAACTTTCATCAAAGATCAAATTGGTGGGACTGCTGAGTCTGATTTCGAGTAGGTAACAATTTTGGTAAGAAAAATTCGTGTTTAACTTTCTGAACAATATTTTTGTTGTTTTTATTAAATATGGAAAATTACGAGATCGAAACGAGTGGAAAAGGTGCCCGAGGGCACCTCCCCACCTGGTGGCGCGGGCCCACCCCTGGCTGCGCCGCCATATGGGGAGGGCTCCTCGGAGCCCTTCTCCGACCCGGTTTCTCTCCAGTACCTTCCTTTGTCGTGAAAGTTTTTGCTATATAATCCCCCGGACCCCCCGAGGTTCGTATATCGCCTTTTCGTCGTGTTTTTGTTTCAATCTGTTTCTGCCAGATTTCATCCGTGGATCTAGAACCACCATGTCTTCGTCTGAGCCCTCCAAAGACAGCTTCTTCGTGAACGTCCTCAACCCGTACTTGAACGAGTTGAAGATGTGTGGGGACCCGGACTAGCTGTCCGAAATACCCGATTATGCTTAACACAACGATCCCGTGATCAGTCTGTCGGTGCACATAATCCGAATTGAATACCAAAGTTTACATCAATTACAATACCGAATAAAAATTCTTACATAAATGTTCATTTAGACCAAGTCTTACATAGGTGCCTTCATGGGGCCAAACCAAAATATCAGCGGAAGCTACGGCGTAGTAGACATCATATCCTAACGATGACAACCCGACAGGCAGCTGACTTGTGGAGATCCTTAGTTTGCGTAGAAGTCGCCATACTCCTGCTCGGCGTAGTGCTCCTCCTCGTAGTCTGGCTAGGTCAATAGCCAGGGACGAAACCAATATGAGTACATTTGAATGTACTCGCAAACTACCCCAACATGAGTATGCACTAGTTTTATTTACAACTTTTATTTACTTAAAACATCTCTACATCTTTATTGAAAAAGGTAAGAAGAGTTTTATAACTATCTTTAAAGAAATCACCATTTTTATCTGTTTCTCCAAAACTCCTCCTTTTTCCGACCATAGCCCGTCATGGTCTACTTACTCCAACAACCTCATACCGATCCGTTGGTATAGGTGTAAGGAACATTCTCCACTTCATTTTCTTTTAAAACTCAAAGTCTTTCAAAAACTTGCACATGGTCTTAGGACAGCCTCCCAACTGTCCATATCCGAGGACTCGGCTATTCGAATAGTTTTAACCCTCTGCAGAGGTAGCACGCTTTTAGCCCACATTCATCCAGTAACTCATCGTGTCAGCCACGTCCCGCCATACCAGGTGTATGCGAAGTTGAGCCACCGACCATAGCCTCTTATTTGCTCATGCTAGTATAGGATCCTTCCCATATGACACTTTCCATCGACACTCAGTCCAGTTTCCCGTCAGAAACCCTAAGTGTGAGGACACATAGTTTTGTCCGGCGGTTTATGGTGGAACCTTCTATCCTCCCCACCAACTTGTGTGAGGACCCGGGTCAGGGGGTAGGTCCTCGGACCATCCCCTCATGCATAATGGAGTGATCTCCGTCGATGAGGTATCCCATACTAATAAGAGCAAACTACATGACTAAGCCCCGTTCCCATATAGGGGTAAATGTGGTCGCACAGGGTAAGATTGGTAGTCATAGTACTAGGACACTGTGTATTTTTCATAAACATCACCATTCTCCATTTCTCCACTTCAACACCGACATCTCGGTATTCCATAATCACCCAAGTATTTGAATAAACAACATTGTTTCCCATCCTACAGTTTTATATAAACTACCTTATATTTCTACATAGGGTGGCAAAATAATATCCATATACTTTTGAAAAGCTTTTTGTAAACCATTGCCTTAAGAGTAAATCATTTGAGCAAAGTAGATGCATATGTATTTAGGTGCAAGCTCAGAGAGTAGCTTGCCTTGCTCGGCAAAGTGGACTTGGTCTTGATCTTCAGATTCAACAAACTCTCCTTCCTCGATAAATCCGACAGCGTTCTCGTCTAAAGTAATAAACAAACAAATACAACCAATCACTAAACTACTCAAGCAATCATATCAACATAACAATCATAAACATCACAAATAGCTACTGCACACCTCAAACAATACAATTTGGTTTCAAATTAATTGAACTAAACAATATTTAATTAAGTCCAAATTATGGCAGAAACTTGTTAAAAATGTTTAATTGCACAACTTGAGTTCTGTTGGTCAAAAAAATACAAACTAAATTTCTACAGAAAGCTACTGATGTGTAGAAGACAACCCAATTTGATTTGGATCATTTGGAGTTACCAAACTCCCTACACAATTGTTTGAATCCAGTAACTTAATAATCAAGTTTTAGCTACCAATTAAGTTCTGTTAATCCTAAAATTATATCCTTTTTAGGGGTAACTAAACATGACTAAATGTGATCTAAAAAAATTCGTCCTAATTCATTTGGTTTAACCATTAAACATATTTAAATGTTTGAGTGCAGAAGGGTGTTTAAACTTCAACTTAATACTAAACAAATACTACTGCACAAATAATTCTACCCAAATTATGGAAGCTAATACATGGCATTACTAAGCTAGAAAAATTGTTTTGGAATTATATGGACTAACAGAGTATCTGAAACAAACAAGTTTAGAATTTAAACCTTTTGTAGTATTTTTAATAATACTTTTTAACTATTTATTTAAATGATATGAGACCACTTGGGTTGGTTAAACAATTTCATAAGATTTCCAGAAAAATTGAGTTTGATTTATTTGGATTCCTAAAACTCGAGATATCGAATTTTGAAGTTAGGTCCAGTGCTGATTTCACAGAGAGGTTTAAATTCGAAAAGTTTACTATTCTGGATAATGTTCAAAAGTATGACATGTGGGGCCTACGCGTCAGCGACACAGTGAAAAATCCCGCGTTGTGGATAATGTTTAAAATGCTGACGGGTGGGGTCAGCCCATCAGTCTCTCTCTAAACGAAGCGGTACGTGGCCGTTGGATCCAGATCCAACGGCTCACAGAGGCCGCGATCATCGACGACCAAAAACGGGCGGCGCCGTCGCGCCGGCGACGGTGCCGTGGACAGATTCTCACCTAGGGGCTCGGGAAGGTGTGGAGAGGGTGCTGGAGAACGGCGAAGGCTCGAGGAAGGTGGTGGTGCGAGTTGTACTTGCTGGGGAGACTCCAGTCGACGGCGGCGAGGTCTCCAACTTCCACGGCCATGGGCACGAGCTCTGGCGAGGTCCTGGCTCCTCTCCTGTGCCCTAAACAGAGGGAAAAAGCGAGGCGCGTGAGTGCGGTGTGGTTGCAGAAGAGAGTGCAGGCCAGAAAGAAGAGAAAGGGAGAGTGTGGCGTCGCGGCCATGCTCGACCTCGACGGCGGCAGTGGACGAAGCGCACGGACGGCGTCCATGGCATCGCCGGCGAGATATTTCTCGATTCCACCGCGACGCGTGCAGGAAGCTCAAGACAGAGGGGTCGGGGGGGTCCGGACGTGTTCTAGAAGGTTGTGGCCCGTGCCTTGCGTGTCGAGGGGCAGCGAGGGGCTCTAATTTGTTCGGCAACGGCGAGCTTGCCACGGTGGAGAAATAGGGGACAGGGGCGGCATAGGGGCACGGGAGAGGCTCAAGTGCTTCTCCTCTGCTTGCCGAGGCTGCAGAGGCACGAGGAGCGCGGCTGGGGGGGCCTGGGCGGCCAAGAAAACAACGAGGAGCGCCACGGCGACACGGCGGTGTGCGTCGGGGTGAGGGGGTGAGGTAGACGATGGCAATTTTGCCAAAAACCCCCTGCCTCCTTTTCTTTCCTGCTTTTCTTTATTTCTTTTTTTGTCCAGTAGCTTTTCTAGGATTTATTTAGGGCACTTAAATATTTTAGATAAATTTGCAAATAATTGTGGGGCCTCCCCATAACATGTAGAAGCTCCACAAAATTTGGCTTTGCAAAATAAAATGTTTTGAATCATTTTCTTTCATAGGGTTTTAATTATGGCATTTTGTTTTATTTCAATTGTTTTTACTTTTGAATTTTAAAATAGGTGTAAAATATTATTTGGGAGAGATAAGTAGTAAGAATACAAATGAGGGTTTCCTATGCCATTCCTCTGAAATTTTGTTTGAACAAAATTTTCTTCTTACTTGGAGAATTGTGTGTCACTTGTCATTTTATTTCTTTCTTGTTTCCAGTTTTGTTTTTGCATTTCAAATTGTTAATTCCAGCAAACAACAACACAAGCAACAAGAAATAACCACCACAAGCAACAATTTGCAAACAACACATAATAATTAACAAAAGTTTTTGTTGGCCCACATTTTTGGAATAATATTACTGATTAAATTTGGGTGTTACAGATCCTTCCCCCCTTAAAATAAATCTCGTCCCGAGATTTGCTAGGCCTGGGTACTAAAGAGATTTGGGAATTCTTCCTAAGATAATCTTCACGTTCCCAAGTTGCTTCTTCTTCGGAGTGGTTAGTCCACTGGACTTTGTAGAACTTGATCGCGCGTCTTCGGGTAACACGAACATCTTCTTCGAGAATCTTGAGGGGTCTCTCACGATAGTCAGGTCTTGGTTCAGGTCGATGGAGAGGTGGTCGATGTTTTTGAAAACATCAGGCTGGTCAGGAACTTCAAGACACTTCCGGAGCAAGGAAATGTGGAAGACATCATGATAATCTCCTAACTCCTGGGGCAATTCCAGCTGATAGGATACTTCTCCTCGACGAGCAATGATCTTGAAGGGTCCGATATACCTTGGCGCTAATTTTCCTTTGACATGGAAACGCTGCATTCCTTTAAGGGGTGTCACTCGGAGATAAACATAATCTCCGACACTGAAGTGAGGTCACGGCGCTTGGTGTCAGCGTAACTCTTCTGACGGGATTGGGCAGTTTTGAGGCGTTCACGAATAAGCTGAACTTGCTCTTCAGCTTCACGGAGGGTATCTGGTCCGAACAATTTGCTTTCTCCGGTATCGGACCAATTCAGGGGGTACGACACTTCTTGCCGTAAAGGGCTTCAAAAGGGGCCATTTGCAGACTGGACTGATAACTGTTGTTGTACGAGAACTCTGCAAACGGAAGACAATCTTCCCACTTGGAACCATAGGAGAACACATGCGCGAAGCATGTCCTCCAATATCTGGTTCACTCGCTCAGTTTGGCCATCGGTCTGGGGATGATAAGCTGTGCTAAATGCTAACTTGGTTCCGAGGGCTTCATGAAGGGATTTCCAGAATCTTGAGGTGAATTGCGTGCCTCTATCAGATACAATCTTCTTAGGCACACCATGCAGGCTTACTATTCTGGAAATATACAGGTCTGCTAACTGAGCTCCGGTATGGTGGTTTGACAGGATAAAATGGGCAACCTTGGTCAGTCGATCAACGATGACCCAGATTGAATCATGGCCTCGGTTGGATCTTGGAAGTCCGGTAATAAAATCCATTCCAATCTCATCCCACTTCCACTCGGGAATTTTCAAAGGTTGAAGCAATCCAGCGGGTCGCTGATGTTCAGCCTTGACTCGCTGACAGATATCACATTTGGCTACGAATGAACCAATCTCTCGCTTCATTCCATGCCACCAAAATCTTTCTCGAAGGTCTTGGTACATTTTGGTTCCGCCGGGGTGGATTGAATAAGGGGTCTCATGGGCCTCCTTCAGGATTAACTCCTTAAGTTCCGTGACATTGGGCACACAGATACGGTCATTGAATTTCAGCACTCCTTCAGCATCTTCGGTAAAACCGGGTGCTTTGCCGAGGGAAATCTTCTTCCTAATTCCTTCAATGCTTTCATGACCTTTTTGGGCTTCTTTGATTTGATCCATCAGGGTTGGGGTTAACTCTAAATTGGCGAGATAACCATGGCTAACAAGTTCTAGTCCAAAATCTTTGAACTCTTTGAACAAGGCTGGCTGTTCGGCTTGGATCAGGCATTCAGGGTGCAAGGTTTGCGACTAAGGGCATCGGCAACTACATTAGCCTTTCCGGGGTGATAATGGATTCCAATATCATAATCCTTGATTAATTCCATCCATCTCTCTGGGTGAAAATATACTTCAAGCTCTTATGATCTGTATAGATCTCACAGCGATGTCCCGCAAGATAGGGACGCCACGTTTTAAGAGCAAGAACAACAGCAGCTAACTCCAGGTCATGGGTTGGGTAATTCTCTTCATGCGGTCGCAACTGCCGGGACAGGTACGACACAACTTTGCCTTCTTGCATCAGAACGCAACCAAGTCCGAGGCGTGATGCATCGCAATACACGTCGAAACTCTGGTGACGTCTGGCATAATCAGGATTGGGGCTGAGGTTAGTCTCTCTTTTCTTGGAAACTATCTTCACACTTCTGAGTCCATTCAAATTTCTTGTCCTTCTTCAACAGTTGGGTCATGGGTTTGGCTATACTGGAAAATCCTTCAACGAACTTGCGGTAATAACCGGCGAGTCCGAGAAAGCTTCGGATTTCAGTCACACTGGTTGGGGTAACCAGTCAACAATGGCTTGGATCTTCTCGGGTCAACAGAAATTCCTCCGGCAGATACAACATGTCCGAGAAATGCCACTTCACTGAGCCAAAACTCACACTTGCTAAGCTTGGCATACAGCTGGTGCTCTCGGAGGGTCTCCAAAACTAGACGCAGGTGTTCAGCATGCTCTTCTTCGGTCTTGGAATAAATAAGGATGTCATCAAGGAAAACTACCACGAACTTGTCGAGGTACTCCATGAAAATCTTGTTCATGAGATTCATGAAATAGGCTGGGGCATTGGTCAGACCAAAAGACATCACGGTGTATTCAAACAAACCGTAACGAGTGGTGAAGGCGGTCTTGGGAATGTCTGTCTCTCGATCTTCAACTGATGGTAACCTGTCCGAAGATCGATCTTGGAAAAGACTCGGGCTCCGTTCATTTGATCGAACAGATCCTCGATCTTGGGAAGAGGGTACTTGTTTTTAATGGTCACGTCATTCAGCTTGCGATAATCCACACACAGGCGTGTGGTACCGTCTCTCTTGTCCACAAAAATAATGGGTGATCCCCAAGGTGAAGCGCTTGGGCGAACAAGTCCTTTGCTGAGCATATCTGCCAACTGCTTCTTCAACTCAACCAGCTCTTCCGGATTCATCCGATAAGGTCTTTGGGATATAGGGGCTGTTCCTGGGATAAGCTCAATTATGAACTCAATTTCCCGGTCTGGCGGCATACCAGGCAATTCTTCAGGGAAAACATCTCGAATAGGTGAACAACACGGATCTCATCTAGGGGGGTCGAGCTATGCTCTCATGGCAGCCTGGGTGAGATGACTGGTTTCAGACACATACTCCACTTCTACTTCTTTGTCGGTGGTGATGGATACAGCTCTTCTGGCACAGTCAATTCGACCATGGTACTTGGCTAACCAATTCATACCGAGTATAACATCGATGCCTTGGGTTCCCAGAACAATTAAGTTAACTGGAAACTTTTCTCCTTTGATCTCAAGGGGTACATCGGAGCAAAACATCTTGGTCTCTACGGTGGATTCTGGGATTTGGATGACCATGGGTTTGGGTAAGAGGCTCTCGACTAAACCTCCCTTAGCAACAAATTCTTGGGTAACAAATGAATGGGTAGCACCAGAATCAAACAGAACAGTTGCAGGTACTGAGTTGACAAGGAACGTACCCAGCACAACATCTGGCGTGTCCTGGGCTTCTTCAGCATTGATGTGGTGCAGACGACCCTTGGCAACAGCAGCATTTCCGCGGGGTGCGGCATTCTTGCCATTTCCATTGCGGCCTTGACCATTGTTCAGTGCTGGTGCATTGGGGCGCTGAACATTCCTCTTGGGATTGGGCATTTTGGAGTAGTGACCCTTGTTGCCGCATTCAAAGCAGACAACATTGGTATTGCGGGTGAAGTTGTTGAAGTTTCCTCCGGGACGGTTATTGTCATTGGGGCGGTTGAAATTGTTTGGGCGGTTAGGGAAATTGGGGCGTGGAGCTTGGGGTGGACGATAAGCAGGCCTGGGTTTTGCTGAAAGATACGAGGCTTCTGGCTGCTCGAACCTTCCTGAGCATTCATCCTCCTCTTGCGACCTTCATACATAGACTTGCTTGGTCTCCAGCTGGATGGCTTTGTCCACAAGTGACTCCATATCATGGAAGTCATGGATAACCAAAGCACACTGCAGTTCATCATGAAGTCCACTCATGAAACGCTCCATCTTCTTCTCTTCTTTGTCGGTGTCATCAGAGCATACCGAGATAAGTCGGTAAACTCATCCAGATAACCGACCACATCTTTACTTCCCTGTCTCAGCCTGCGGAGCTCATCCTTCTTCCTCTCAATAAGTCCGCTGGGAATATGCTTCTTGCGGAACTTCTCCAGGAACTCAGCCCAGTTGATAACATGACCAGCTTGCTGAAGAGCCTTGGTAGTTTCCCACCAAGCTCGTGCAGGTCCAGTGTAGCGTACCTGCACTTAAAATATGGCGAGGTACCTGTGTATAGTGCAAACCCCTGGATCGTTTCATTTGCACACACAGTTTAAGATGTAATATCACAACAAAGTATCATTATTACATCGAATGATCCAGACTTGGTAAAATATTCATTACAACTTGCATAGCATATAGCTAGCTTGAAAGAGTAAAGCAGCGGAAATAAATCTTCATGGAGTCCTCATCCTTTGCATGTGCCACAGGCGAAAACATGTTGGTTGCAGACTCGAAACCCAAACGTAACCTTACTCATCGTCAGAAATTTCTGCAACAAATAAAATTTTGCAACAGAGTGGGTCAGAACCATTAAAAATGATTCTGGCAAGTGACACTATGTGGACACTTAATGGAATAACTCTAATAACATATATGCATATTTGGCTGGTGGAGTTTCAAGGCTATTTTGCATAAAAGCCAATTTTGCCTAACACTTTGTAAAACATTTTCTTCCGAAGTTGGAGACGATATGGTATATGACCATAGTCTCATCTACCCTTGTTCACCATCAAGTTTTACTTTCGAAATTGGAATGATGAAGCCTCCGTTGAATCCTTGATCAGCTGCTCAAATTGTCCATAACCGGGGACACGGCTAAGTACTTAGTTTTTAACTCTGCAGAGGTTGTGCACTTTCACCATTAGACCCAACAAACCCAAACTATCCTCAAGCACTCAATTTGTGCTAAGGAAAAGGAGAGAGTTGAGACGAGACTTTTCAGAAGCATTTCCTCATCTCATGCCGCCTTGACCCGTTCCCATTCTAAGCATCTACCACCACCTGTCAAGACGGACGAGTCCACGCAACTTAATCCATCAAGTCAGAGCCCATATGACTAATGGTTGCACGGTAAGCAATCTTCACTTAGAGAAAACATTGGCCCCTTAATACCCTGGGTGGCAACCATAAGTGACCATCCCTTAGAGGTCACCCCTAAGAGATGACACTCAACCTTTCCATCATCTTTTCATAACCAAGTCCACCCAGGTGATAAATTACTTAGTAGAATTTAGCTTTAAAGAAAACACATTTGCATAGCATCCAATAATCTACTAAGTTATCAAAAGGGATTCTAAACACAACTAGAATAAAGGTATGGTGGGTTTAGCATATAGCAATAATACTATCCAACACATGCATATAAAGAAATACACTAAGTCATGCATAGAAAAATACTTAGGAGATTTCATGGGGGTGTGCCACTTGCCTTGGCAGACAGAAGTACAGGTGTAGCAGTTGCAACCACCTTCGTCTCTCTCTTCGAATTTCTAACAAGTTAAACAAACCACAAATAAACATACAATCATAATGCATCACTTAGAAAAAAAAATATGATATGCATGAGATGCAGAATGATACAAAGAATTATGATATGAAAGACATGCAAACAAAATAAGGAAGAGACATAAACTAACTTAATCCATTTGGCTAAATCAAGGTCAAGGTAGAGTAAAATTAAATTTGATAAAACCACCACTTGAAGGTTGTAAGGCTACTCTAAGTCTTCACAAGTTTGGTCTTCAAACAATCTTCAACTCCTTTGCAGCTTCATGTATCTTCCATGGTCTTCAATTAGAACTCTATGAACTTAGTCTTAATCACCAAGGACTTGGTCTATGTCCAAAGTGAAACAAAACTTAGAAAGAAAGAGAAGATAGAAAGAAAGGAGTAGTTGAATTTTCTCCAGGCTTCCTTGTAGCTTTCTCCTTGGTGTGTTGACTTCATTGAATTTTGTAGACTTGATGGTTCTGCAGACTTGATGATGTTGGCAGCTGGTTGATCTTGAATATAACTTAGTCACCATGAAGTTTAAGGAAAGGAGGAAGAAAGGAGAGAAGGAAATGAAGAAAATGCAGCTGGTTTGTCTTCATGAACTTTCTCTTGATTTCTTCTAAGTCATTTCTTCTTGGAGATGCTTCTGCAGTCTTGTTTTCAAGCTAAGTCCTTCCTTGATTTCTACTAATTTCTAACTTAGTGGTTTTTGACTAGGAGAGTCATAATAGCTAACATGTATCCTCAGAATTTCTAAGGAGGAAGTCATGTGAAAGTATAAAATAATACTAAGGACTTAATATGCATGCCATGCTTATGAAATGCTCTAAGGAAAATGCAAGCAATAAAGATGATCCAAAATAACTAAGGACCAAGGGTCAAACAATAAATCACAAATAAATTCTAAGTAAAAGTTAATCAACATAAGAGAGGCTAAAATTCTCTAAGGAAAAGGGTTGTCAAAACACTTGTCAAAAAATTTCTAAGGAAGAAAATAGTTTTGTTTTGAGAGACAAAATATTTCTAAGTACTTTAAGTGCTAAAGTCTCCAAATATACTACTAAGTTATTTTACAACTCGAAAATAAGAAGAAAATAATTTTTAATACATTTTATTAATTAACATAACACCTAAAAAGCATTTAAACATTTTTACTCAAAAATCATTGAAAAATTATTTTACAAAATTAATAGAGTATTCCTACGGCCAATACTTAGGCATACAAAACTATAAAAAAAAGTTTGCTCAAAAATCTATTTTTAAACTCAAATTATAGCCAAAATACTATTTAAACCACTTTTAAAAATTAACTACATTAATTTCGACAAAACCCCAAAATAAGCATACCAAAAGTTTCTACACATTATAAGCTTTCCAAAAATATATTTTTCATAAAATTTGGATAAACGAGTAAAAATTAATAAGAGATTGAAAACACAGGGACTAATCTATGATGCGCAGGGGCTAAAACGTAAAGAAAACAAAAGAATCTTCGCGCTGAGGTCCCTGGGCCACGTGGCGTCCTCTGGTTGGTGCGGCGCTGCGCTGACGGTGCTGCTGACGATGGCGTCGACGTGGCATCACGTGATTTGCTCGTACCGCTTCGCCCGGGATCTAATCCTATGCGTTGATTATAGATCTAACGGCTGGGAGCGAAAGTGAGAGAGAAGCTCACCGGGCGGCGCTTTTGGTTGCCGGCAATGTCGAGGATGGCGGCGTTGACGCGTGCGGTGGACGGTGGTGGCGCTAGAGTGGTCTCCCGAGCGCGGAGAAACGACGACGACGTGCGGCACGGCTCGGTGAAGACGATGGTGTCCTCGATGGCGAGCTCCGCTTCCAGAAGAGGGAGGGGAAGACGGCCGGAGGTGCGGCGGTCCGGCGAGATCGGGCTGTGCTCGAACCTCGCTAATAAGCTGTAGAAAAAAACAAGGGATGGGGTCAGGGAGACGCGCTAGGATGTGGGGAGTGGAAAGAGACCAAAAGGAGGCGGCGTTGCTTGCTCTATTCACCGGAATCGAGGACGGACGGCGGCGGATCTCGGCGAGATGGGATCGAGGCGGCGGCGGAGGTTTAGGGTTTCGCAAGGGGGTGTTGCGGACGTCGAGGGCGCCTATTTATGGGCGCGGACGTCGAGGCGATACGGGCCCGGGGCGGCCACGGTGGCGCTTCCGTGCGCGGGGGAAGTCCGGGACGGACTCGTCCTCTTCGACGCGGAGACGACGCTGACAAGCGGGCCCGGCTTGGCAGTGGGAGAGAGGGAGAGGGGGCCGCAGTGGGCTGCTGCTGGGCTGCTGCAGGGCGCGCGCGCGAGAGAGAGGCAATGGGCTCGGCCCATTTGCTCGGTTTCTTTTTTTCTTTCTTTTCCTTTAAAATGACAAACTTTTATAACTTCTGGTTTATAAATTCAAATCGATTCTAACAAAATTCAATAGTTTTGTAAAATAAAACCCTTTGTGTTAAAACTTTCAAAAATCATTTTCCAACTTTTCAAATTTTGAAAATTCAATCATTACATAAAGGTTTAATTAAACCTTTATGTTAAATTTTTTAAATAGGATTTTATAAAAATTCTTTTGAACTTAAATTTAAAATCCATACCAAAATATGAATAATCATATTTCATATCACTCAATAAGATAATTGTGCACTAAAGCATTTTGTTTATAAAAGAGTTTGATAATTCAAAATGAATTCAAGCCTTATTTTAAAATCCAAATAAATATTTTCTTTTAAAAGCAAAACTATAAATTTGAAAATAGGGAATAGGTAAGTAATAGAATAATTCCCATACAAACAAACAATTCACAACCAAACACACCTTTTCAAATAGAAATCATTTTGATTTCCAAACAACGTTTTTAATAATCAATATGATACTTGATGTCAAAAATAAAATAGGTTTAAAAGAATCAAATGTGGCTTGAATTAAACTTAAATACCACAAGATAAACATTTTGCAAAAATATATTTCAACAAATACAAACAATCACAAGCAAACATTAAAAGAACAATATAGTTCAAAAGTCAAAAGAATTTGGAGCATAATTTGCTCTACTAATATATTTTCTTAAATATGTTTTCAAGTGGAAATTTATTTCCCACTTTTGAAATAACCAAAAGCAAACAATGCAAGATGAAGATGAATGCATGCATGAATTTTCTTTTCAAAGCAAAATACTTCATAGTTTTAAAAAGTTTTAAATTTTTCTGATTTTTTCAACTTTTTGAAAAAAACTTGGGATGTTACATCCAGCGAGATAGTGGGTTGCATACGACACTTTCTCATTTTCTCCCACAGCAGCAACTTCCAGATTGTTGTCGATGGTGCGAAGCCAATCATCGGCTTCCAGGGGGTGAAGTCCCTTGGAATAGGTAGGTGGGTTGGTCTTCTGGAAATCGCCTAAGGTGGATCGCTGGTTTCCATCACCATTGCCATTGCCATCATTGTTGTTGTTATTGTTGTTGTTGTTATAAGCGGCCGCGAGTTGCTATAGGGCAGCGAGATGAGCTTGGCGCTCTTGCCGGGCATTTTCACGTTCCTCCATGATAAGCGCGAGAAGTTGGGCGGGGTTGGGTCCGGTGGTGGTGGTGCTCCTCCTTCCGCACGACGGGGCGGCATCGTGAAGCACACCGGGTATAAGAGGCAAGGCAAAGAAAAGTTCAACTAAGGGAAAGACGATCTCGCAAGTGGTTGATTAATTTAAGGATTATATGAAAAATATTTCACACAGATCAAACAAGACAAACATACTTATATATTACCAACATCACATCAAGGAGTTCACAACAACATCAAGCTTACAACATCAAGCTTACAACATCGCCCTACATCTAAGATACATAACATCTGGTTTCCAAAAGAACCACTACTTTGACTCGACTAGCGATATGGGGGGTCAACTTAATCCTGCGGTAGTGATCAAGTCACTCGCCTACTGAGGTGGAAGCTCCAGCTCTAACACGTCAGCATCAGACTGGTAAGGTGGCTCCTCGGGATCCTCCTCCTCCACGAAGTCATCATCGTCACTGAGGAAAGCGTTGTTCTCCTTGCGGAGATCCTCGCCCTCCTCCTCCATCTCATCAGTATGGTGCTCTAGCTCCTCGATCAGCTGGTCATGCTCTGCCACCTTCTTGCGGAGCTTCACGACGGTCCTCCTCAGCTGGGCCCTCTTCGTGAGAAGAGCGACCTTCTCCTCCAGCAGTTTCTCCTCATTCTCGCGAATCTCAACAAGCGAGATGCGATCAAAGTGAAGCTGAACCTTAGTGCGCATTAGATCATCCTGGGTGTAGTGAAGTAAGAGCTCCATGTCCAGGATGTAGCTCCCAAACATCGGGTGGTAAAGGGTAGGAGTAGGGTGTCCATCGCTGTTGCGCCTCCCGTAGAACCGGAAACGGGAGTTTGCCAACTCCGTCTTGTGCTCCTCACAAAGTCGGGCTAGCAACCTCTGTGCGGCAGTACAGAGACCGTCAACCCAGATGGAGGCCTTGGTGGTGAAGATGATCGTCCTGGAACTGGGGGACTTGATGTTCCTGCGAACTGATGACTCGATGAGCCAACTCAGTCTCCCGACTCCGTGAACGTCAACCTGAGCTCCTTTGAACTCTGGAGCGGGGCGACCTAACAGCTTGCTCAACTCGAACAAGTCCCTCTCGAACGTCAGCTTGCTGTCCTTCTCAAGCTGAACGAACTCGGTCCAATGGAGTGCCATCTATAATTTTTTAACAAAATTTTAAGTTAGTGAGGTGACAAGTGTATCAAAATTTTAAATGTAGTAGGGCAACAAGTGAGTCGAATTTTAAGCTTAATGAGAAGTGTGCAAAATTTTAAGGATACAAGGGAAAATGTAATATTTAATGAGAGTAAAATTTTGCATAAGAGGATTGGAGATAAGCAGTTTTCGAAAATACTTCACTCCTTTATTTTTAGAAATTAATCTTTTGGTAACATTTGTCTAACGACCATGCTAACTAAGGTTTCCTAAAGTCAGGATGGCTCTGATACCAAGTCTGTGGGGACCCCGGACTAGCTGTCTGAAATACCCGATTATGCTTAACACAACGATCCTGTGATCAGTCTATCGTTGCACATAATCCGAATTGAATACCAAAGTTTACAACCATTACAATACCGAATAAAAAGTCTTACATAAATGGTCATTTAGACCAAGTCCTACATAGGTGCCTTCATGGGCCAAACCAAAATATCAGCGAAAGCTACGGCGTAGTAGACATCATATCCTAACGATGACAACCCGACAGGTAGCTGACTTGTGGAGATCCTTAGTTTGCGTAGAAGTCGTCATACTCCTGCTCGGCGTAGTGCTCCTCCTCGTAGTCTGGCTAGGTCAATAGCCAGGGACGAAACCAATATGAGTACATTTGAATGTACTCGCAAACTACCCCAACATGAGTATGCACTAGTTTTATTTACAACTTTTATTTACTTAAAACACCTCTACATCTTTATTGAAAAAGGTAAGAAGAGTTTTATAATGATCTTTAAAGAAATCACCATTTTTATTTGTTTCTCCAAAACTCCTCTTTTTTCCGACCATAGCCCGTCATGGTCTACTTCCTCCAACAACCTCATACCGATCCGTTGGTATAGGTGTAAGGAACATTCTCCACTTCATTTTCTTTTAAAACTCAAAGTCTTTCAAAAACTTGCACATGGTCTTAGGACAGCCTCCCAACTATCCATATCCGAGGACTCGGCTATTCGAATAGTTTTAACCCTCTGCAGAGGTAGCACACTTTTAGCCCACATTCATCCGGTAACTCATCGTGTCAGTCACGTCCCGCCATACGAGGTGTAAGCGAAGTTGAGCCACCGACCATAGCCTGTTATTTGCTCATGCTAGTATAGGATCCTTCCCATATGACACTTTCTATCCTAAGTGTGAGGACTCATAGTTTTGTCCGGCGGTTTATCGTGGAACCTTCTATCCTCCCCACCAACTTGTGTGAGGACCCGGGTCAGGGGGTAGGTCCTCGGACCATCCCCTCATGCATAACGGAGTGATCTTCGTCGATGAGGTATCCCATACTAATAAGAGCAAACTACATGACTAAGCCTCGTTCCCATATAGGGGTAAATGTGGTCGCACAAGGTAAGATTGGTAGTCATAGTACTAGGACACTGTGCATTTTTCATAAACATCACCATTCTCCATTTCTCCACTTCAACACCGACATCTCGGTATTCCATAATCACCCAAGTATTTCCAAAGGAGTTTTGAATAAACAACATTGTTTCCCATCGTACAGTTTATATAAACTACCTTATATTTCTACATAGGGTGGCAAAATAATATCCATATACTTTTGAAAAGGTTTTTGTAAACCATTGCCTTAAGAGTAAATCATTTGAGCAAAGTAGATGCATATGTATTTAGGTGCAAGCTCAGAGAGTAGCTTGCCTTGCTCGGCAAAGTGGACTTGGTCTTGATCTTCAGATTCAACAAACTCTCCTTCCTCGATAAATCCGACAGCGTTCTCGTCTAATTTAATAAACAAACAAATACAACCAATCACTAAACTACTCAAGCAATCATATCAACATAACAATCATAAACATCACAAATAGCTACTGCACACCTCAAACAATACAATTTGGTTTCAAATTAATTGAACTAAACAATATTTAATTAAGTCCAAATTATGGCAGAAACTTGTTAAAAATGTTTAATTGCACAACTTGAGTTCTGTTGGTCACAAAAATACAAACTAAATTTCTACAGAAAGCTACTGATGTGTAGAAGACAACCCAATTTGATTTGGATCATTTGGAGGTACCAAACTCCCTACACAATTGTTTGAATCCAGTAACTTAATAATCAAGTTTTAGCTACCAATTAAGTTTTGTTAATCCTAAAATTATATCCTTTTAGGGGTAACTAAACATGACTAAATGTGATCTAAAAAAATTGGTCCTAATTCATTTGGTTTAACCATTAAACATATTTAAATGTTTGAGTGCAGAAGGATGTTTAAACTTCAACTTAATACTAAACAAATACTACTGCACAAATAATTCTACCAAATTAGGGAGGCAAATACATGGCATTACTAAGCTAGAAAATTTGGTTTGGAATTATTTGGACTAACAGAGTATCAGAAATAAACAAGTTTAGAATTTAAACCTTCTGTAGTATTTTTAATAATAATTTTTAACTATTTATTTAAATGATATGAGACCACTTGGGTTGGTTAAAAAAATTCATAAGCTTTCCAGAAAAATTGAGTTTGATTTATTTGGATTCCTACATCTCGAGATATCGAATTTTGAAGTTAGGTCCAGTACTGATTTCACAGAGAGATTTAAATTCAAAAAGTTTACTATTCTGGATAATGTTCAAAAGTATGACATGTGGGGCCTATGCGTCAGCGACATAGTGAAAAATCCCGCGTTGTGGATAATGTTTAAAATGCTGACGGGTGGGGTCAGCCCGTCAGTCTCTCTCTAAACGAAGCGGTACGTGGCCGTTGGATCCAGATCCAACGGCTCACAGAGGCCGCGATCATCGACGACCAAAAACGGGCGGCGCCGTCGCGCCGGCGACGGTGCCGTGGACGGATTCTCACCTAGGGGGCTCGGGAAGGTGCGGAGAGGGTGCTGGAGAACGGCGGAGGCTCGAGGAAGGCGGTGGTGCGAGTTGTACTTGCTGGGGAGACTCCAGTCGACGGCGGCGAGGTCTCCAACTTCCACGGCCACAGGCACGAGCTCCGGCGAGGTCCTGGCTCCTCTCCTGTGCCCTAAACAGAGGAAAAGTGAGGCGCGTGAGTGCGGTGTGGTTGCAGAAGAGAGTGCAGGCCAGAAAGAAGAGAAAGGGAGAGTGTGGCGTCGCGGCCATGCTCGACCTCGATGTGGCGCCCCGACCCGACTGTTATACAGTGATGATGTGTGTCACCGGTTAAGCGATACAACCGGAGGTTACGGGTTTACTAATCCCCGGCCAAAACCTTTGGCAGGCGTTGCTCGGAATGGATCATCGGCAACGTAACTCCCTGATTGATGCCTTAACACAGGCACAACCCTCAATGTATAATAGAGAGATCAAGACTTGTGGAACAACTGGCACATCACAGACTCTACGACACAAATCATATAGTTCAACTCTTATATAGAGAAAGATAGCAAATGACAACCAGAGGTCACAGACCCAACATTACAACAAGCGGAAGCAAATTATGTTGTTCTAAACAACAAGATCCAGATTATGGCCTAAGAGGCCTACAAATAAACATCACAGCGCCAGCTGATCCGGAATGTCCCAAGCTGCCACCTAGGAACCCCAGACTACTCGTCGACGTCCACAAAGAACCCACCTTCGAGATCGGTGAAGTCCTCCTCTGAAACAAAACAAACGACGTTGAGTTTGACGAACTTGCAAGATTATATATAGAGCTTTAGCTCGATGAGGCTTTCAAAGTCGTATGGCTGTTTTGCATAAAGCTGATTTTATTTATGAAAACATAACTCAAAGGCATCGACTATTCAGAGTATTTTCAAAAGAGGTAAGAAGTACTCTTTCTTTCATCACCTTACTCAATACCAACCATCATCAACCACTGTACCTGTTCATCAAAGCACCTCCCCGAATCACCATCGAGGAAGCTCACCTTACAATCTTGAGTGGTACCTCTAGTACCCAGTTTTTAATCATTCCGTTAAGTTATTCTATGGTCTTATCGTCCTTTCCCAAGTTGTCCTTAACCGTGGACACGGCTTTTCGAAAAGATTTAACCCTGCAGGGGTGTACAAATGTTTGCCACGCGTACCGTCCGGCCCATTACCTGCGCATTAGCTCTCTTCCTTGGAAAGCCGGCTGGGTGGGAGCGGTGTCGACTTCTCCCTCGTTAAGGACTTTCCAGGATCATCAGTGGTGGTAGGACTGCCAGGATCACAACACCCCGCCCCACAGCCACTCATTTTCCTAACACCACCATCCTCATCCCAGTTCATACCACCATCATCACACACGCGCAAATGGAAACCCGAACTAGAGGACCCTGGCTAGCCCCGCTCGAGTTATTTAGTCTATGAGGGTTCCTGCAATTGCATAGGCCTCACGCATGGTTGCACGCTCAGTCTTGGTTCGGGAGGTAAAGAACTCGCACCTAGGCGGCGGAACGAGACAAAACACCACAACCACCGTGGCCTCTCATCCCCACCTTTAGCATTTTATTATCCGTCACCACAATTTCCTCCACCATCAACCATTTATCTCAATCACCTGTTTCCACCACAAACCATCCATCGTATAGCTATGCAATTAAACTAAGCATGGCTAAGCATCAACATAGCATAATAAGTATCTCGGCCAACAATACAATCCTATGGATATTAGGAGGGAAAACAGGTATTGGCATCGGAATCTTAATGCAACTATAGGATACTCTAATCCAATAAAATTGACATTTGGAACCGCATGCAATATTATAGTGGAGAAAATATTGCGGAAATATAGGATAAGACATGCTCAGAGGGGGATTACGCTTGCCTTGCTCAACGTGCTGGTAGTACGGGTCTTCGGGGTATTGTGGAGTAACCCCGTCTGTTTGACCTATCGAAACATAACGCACGGGAGACAACAATCAAACACCTCACATTTATTAACAAATGCAATGCGCAAACACATGATGGCATGACATTTAAATCCTCCAGAAAAGGATGAATCAAGCTAGTCAACTTAAACGGAGTTCGGATGCGAAAAGGGGCACATCTCGAATATACCGGGGAATTAAGTAATGCTTCAACTTTACTTGTTGATCACAATAGATGAACCCTATGGTTAACTTTGCATATTAATGACATGAACATGTGAAGATGCATGGTTTGGGGGGGGGGGGATTAAACATACTTGTAACCGGATTACAAAGATTGAGGAGAATAGGTTTGTATTAAAGTCAGAACAGGTCAGCCGGATTATCCGGTGGAAACAGTAACGGAATATCCGGTGTGTCGGATTATCCGATAGAGTTGGACTCGGATTACCCGATGCACAGCCGAAGCCGTGCAACGGCGAGCCTCGATGGATTTGAGCTAGAGAGCAAGAGGGAGCGGGAAAAAAATGGAAAGGTTCGCATGCTCACCCTGAACTCGTGGGTAGGCTTGCCGAAGGAAGGGAAGGTCGGAGTCGTCGACTTGCTTGGAGTGCGGCGCACGTCCCGGACGAAGAACGCGAATCCGGGCAATGTACAACGCCTTGGCTTGATTCCTTCGGTGAGATGGTAGAGGACGTCGAGGTGCAACTTCCTATGGTCTTCGATTTGCTCGGGCCTAGCTCAATCTCCGGCGGCGAGCTCGGCCATGGCGGGCTCGGTTTGGAGCTCGTGGGGAAAAAGGAGAGAGAGAGGAAGAGGAGCAAGTGAAGGGATGGGGCATGGGGAGAGGGGCGGCCCCGAAGCCGTGCTGAAAAATCCCGCAGCGGCGGTACTACCGCTTAACCCAGCGGTGGTACCGCTGGTGCGGTCTGGTTTCGCTCTTCCCACTTCGGCGGTACCGGCAGCGGTACTTGTTGGTACCGGTCAAGCGCGTCGGACGCCGATTCTGGCGGTAGCGGCTGCGGTAGCGGTGGCGGCAGCTCCCGGGCGGTAGTACCGCTTAACCCAGCGGTGGTACCGCCGCCTGGGTTTTTTCCTCTCTTTCAGTTCCTGAATTTTATTAGGGCACCAAAACATTTTATAAAATTTTGGGAAAATTTGGGGAGCCTCCCCATATTGAGTAGAAGCTACACAAAAATTAGGGCTCCAACATAAAATAGTTTGGTACCACTTTGTTCATAGGTTTCAATTCGGGCAATTTTCTAATTCCCCAAATTATAATCTTTAGCAAAAATTTAGAGCAAGTCCAAAATAACATTTTGAACTCTTAGAACTCCCTTGACCAATATGGATGTCCAAGTATTTTGTTTTGCAGCTTTGAGTGTCTTCTTTGTTTGGGGACTTTGTTGAAGCACTTTGGCATTTGGTTTTAGCAACTTCATATCATTTCGATATCAAGGTTGTATTAACTCAGAAGAGCCATGTTTATGCATGGATGCCATGATGCAATTAACACAAAAGTGAAAAATTTACACCGGTTTTTAGGTTCTCAGCTTTGGGCTGTTACAACTCTACCCTCCTTACAGGAATCTCGCCCCGAGATTCTAAGAGTGCGAAAAGAAGTCGGGATACTCCTCACGAAGACTAGACTCTCGTTCCCAAGTTGCTTCTTCCTCGGAATGATGTGACCATTGAACTTTGAGGAACTTGGTAGTCTTGTTCGGGTCTTTCTTTCAGCTTCATCCAAGACACGGATAGGATGCTCGCGATAAGTGAGTCTTCTTGTAGATCTAGCTCTTCATGATTGACCCCATGGATAGGATCCTTGAAGCACCGGCGAAGTTGGGAGACATGAAACACATCATGTACATTTGGGAATTTGACCGGTAACTCCAACTTATAAGAAAGATCTCCTCGCTTTTCTAGAACGGTGAAAGGACCAACATAGCGAGGGGCCAATTTTCCTTTGATTCCGAAGCGGCGAACGCCACGAAGGGGAGAGACACGGAGATAAGCTTTATCACCAATTTCATAGTGAATTTCCTGATGGTGCTTATCATAGTAGCTCTTCTGCCTAGACTGAGCAATCTTCAGATTCTCTCTTATGATTCGAACCTTCTCCTCAGCTTCATTGATCACATCAGGACCAAAGAGTGCTCTCTCTCCGGTCTCGGACCAATTCAGAGGAGTACGGCATTTTCTTCCATATAGAGCCTCGAATGGAGCCATGCCCAGACTAGCTTGATAGCTATTGTTGTAGGAGAACTCCGCGAAAGGGAGATACTTTTCCCAACCCTTGCCAAAAGAGATCACACATGCCCGAAGCATGTCTTCCAAACTTGGTTCACTCTTTCGGTCTGACCATCAGTTTGAGGATGGTAGGCGGTACTGAAGTTGAGACGGGACCCCATAGCAGTTTGGAAACTCTGCCAAAACTTGGATACAAAGATACTTCCACGGTCCGATATGATCCTCAGAGGGACCCCATGCAATGGAACAATACGAGCCAAATATAAGTCAGCAAGTTGACTTGCCGTATATCATCACGGACTGGTAGGAAGTGAGCAACCTTGGAAAGACGATCAATGATTACCCAATAGCATTGTTGCCCTTTTGAGATCGGGGAAACCCGGTGATGAAGTCCATACCAATTTCATCCCATTTCCACTCGGGACTGCAATAGGGCGAAGAGTGCCGGCAGGTCTTTGATGTTCAGCTTTACCCGTCGACAGGTGTCGCATTCAGCAACATACTTGGCAATTTCTCGTTTCATACGAGTCCACCAGAATAGTGGTCGAAGGTCTTGGTACATCTTGTACTACCGGGATGAATAGAGAGAGGAGATTCATGAGCTTCTTGGAGGATCACTCCCTCAATTTTTTTTCTTTGGCACTACCAAGCGGTCACCAAAATAAACAACTCCGGATTCATTGACAGAAAAACATTTTGCCTTCCCGCTAGCAATGTTCTCTTGATTTTGAATACCCTTGTCACGGTTTGAGCATCCTTAATCTGGTCTACAAGAGTAGATTTGATCTCCAGATTTGCAAGGTAGCCAGGGAACCATTTCTAAGTTCAAACGGAGAACTCTTCATGGGGCAGGTTGGGCCTTTCAATCATCAGATTGTTGCAATAGGACTTCCGACTTAGCGCGTCAGCCACGACGTTTGCTTTGCCGGGTTGATAGTTCAGACTCACATTGTAGTCCGTGATTAACTCCAACCAACGCCTTTGCCTGAGATTTAAATCCGGCTGGGTGAAGAGGTACTTCAGACTCTTGTGATCCGAGAAGATCTCGCAACGGTTACCAAACAGGTATGGTCTCCATTGCTTCAAAGCATAACCACAGCGGCAAGCTCTAGATCATGAGTAGGGTAATTGAGCTCATGCGGCTTAAGTTGGCGAGAAGCATATGCCACCACATGGCCATCTTGCATTAGCACACAGCCCAAACCTTGTAGAGAGGCGTCACAGAAGACGACGAAATCCTTGCTGTGTCCGGCAGGACAAGCACAGGAGCGGACGTGAGTTTGGCTTTCAGTGTTTTGAAACTCTCTTCAGCTTCGGCCGACCATACAAACTTTTTATCCTTCTTGAGAAGGTCAGTCAGGGCCTTGGCTATCTTGGAGAAACCTTCGATGAATCGGCGGTAATAACCTGCCAATCCGAGAAAGCTACGGATGTCCTTGACTGACATTGGAGTTTTCCAATCCAGAATGGACTGAATCTTGTCAGGAATGACAGCCACACCATTAGCGGATATCACATGACCAAGGAAATAAGATTATCCAACCAAAACTCACACTTGGAGAACTTGGCATAGAGGCGGTGTTCTCGAAGTCTTGTCAGAACCAAACGAAGATGTTCCTCATGCTCTTCATTGGTTTTGGAATAGATGAGAATGTCATCAATGTAAATGACGACAAACTTGTCAAGATAATCCATGAAGACAGAGTTCATGAGCCTCATGAAAGTAGCTGGGCATTTGTGAGACCAAAGGACATGACGGTATACTCATATGAGCCATAACGAGTAACAAATGCCGTCTTTGGAATATCCTCCTTTCTGATTTTTATCTGATGGTAGCCTGACCTCAGATCCATCTTGGAGAATACCGTTGCACCAGCTAACTGATCCAACAGATCATTGATGCGAGGAATAGGATACTTGTTCTTGATTGTCACCGCATTCAACGGTCGATAGTCAGAGACTAGACGAGGCACGGTAGAATCCCTCTTCTTGACAAAGAGTACCGGACAACCCCAAGGTGAACTGCTAGGCTGGATGAACTCCTTAGCTAACAGCTGATCAATTTGCTCTTTCAACAGAGCCAACTCTTCCACCGGCATACGGTAGGGCTTCTTGGAAATTGGAGCGGTACCGGGAAGTAGATCTATGACAAACTCCACACTTCGGTCAGGAGGCATGCCAGGCAATTCTTCCGGGAACACATCCGGGAAGTCACACACCACGTGTATGTCCTGGATTTCCGGAGGGGATTCGCCTTCCATAAAGCAAAGGAGGATCTCAGGTGAGCGGGTACGATGGCGGACGGAGGTATTGATGTTGCAGGCCAATACTTCACAATGTCACCGGAAGGAGCGGTCACAGTAATGGTCTTGGCGGCACAGTCGAGATTAGCCGGTATTTGGTTAGCCAGTTCATGCCCATATGACATCAATGCCTTTGGACTTCAGAGCTACCAAGGCATAAGGAAAAGACAAGGAACCTATATTAATCTGGACCTCAGGAGTAACCCCATCGGTTTGCCATTTGGAGCCAGGAGTGGCAATCACCAAGGGATGGCTCATTTTCTCGAACGGTATTTGTGGTCTTTTGCAAAAGCTATGGATATGAATGAATGCGATGCTCCAGAGTCAAACAAAACTGTAGCTGTATTGCCGTTGATTCGTAACTCACCCATAAGAACGCCGGGGTCCTCTTCAGCTTCTTCAATAGAGACGTGGTTCAGGCGACCACGCACAATAGGTCCAGCCTTGCCAGTTGGAGTGGCAGGGGCTCGTGCAGGAGTTATCGCGAGAGGTGCCTTCTGGGGGCACTCCCTGGAGTAGTGACCAGCCTGGCCACAGGTGTAGCAAGTGAGTCCAGGTGGAGCAGGTAGCATAGGACGGTACCCACTCCCGCCTATCCCAAGTGTCGAAGTAGTGGGCGCGGAGGAGGTGGCCTATATCCTGTGCCTCGGCATGAAGGGAGCACGAGGTACGGCGCTGTAGGGACAAACACCCTGCGCTTCTTGCTCTCAGAACCCGAGGAACTCTGGTGGTCCCCATGTGCGGGCCTCTTGGAAGCTTCAAGTTCCTTTCTTCCTTGCTCAAGAGTGAAAGCCTGGTTGAACAGCTCCTGATAGGTCTGGAACCTGAAGGGCAATAGCTCATAGCGGAGCTGCGGATCAGACCCTTGCGGAACAGCTCTTGCTTGTCAGCATCATTGGTCACGTCCCTTGGGGCGTAACGAGAGAGATGGTTGAACTCACGACCATAAGTGCGGAGGTCCATCCGTCCCTGTTGCAAATCCAGGAACTCCCTCCTCTTCAAGTCCATGATCGGCTGGGGAATGTACTCCGCACGGAAGGCAGTGCGGAAATCAGCCCAGGTGAAGACATGGTTGGCTGGAAACAAAGCCACATGGCTTTCCCACCAACAGCCAGCAGCACCAACCAAGAGTAGGTGGCAAAGTTGACTTGCTCCGCCAATGGGACATGAAGCGCGGAGAACTTGCGCTCCAAAGCACGAAGCCAATCATCAGCTTCCAGTGGCTCCTTAGCATCAGCAAAGTGGGTGGCTGGGAACGCAGGAACTCAGTGAGAGTGTTGCACTCGTTCCTCCGTGCATTCTGCTGCACCAACTGCTCAAGCAAGCGCTCATTGCGCCCACGGTTCTCCTCAATGGCCATCAAGACCTCAGCCATCGAGGGTGGTGGCGGCAGATCATCCTCATCATCATTGTGGTTACCGCGACCACCACGGCCTCCACGACCTCCTCGAGCCATTCTGGAGATTTGACAATGACACGTTAGTATCTTTCTCCGAATGGTCGAACAATAGCATTAGCGTCTACACAAGTACACAGACTAGGGACGATAATACATTGTACAACAAGGACAAGGAATCAACAAGATAGAACTTGGGTCGAAGATCAGCATCATGTGCTACTAGAGAATCACAACTTAACACACTCTAGTTGACACAATCCGGGACCTTATGTTCAAGTCCGTGGGTTAAAACCCAAAGAAAGGATCAAAGATTAACTCGGTAGAAACATCTGAGTTGATTTGGGATTGCAACGCAGCGGGAGCAACTGACACATAACACTAAAGGTCGAACCCACCCCGTTTCTAATCATTTTGAAGTAACAGACGAGAGTAAAACCTTTAAACTCAAATCGAGGTAAGATTGCTCCGAGATTAGAGGGTAACCAGATAAGGAGTAAAAAGAATCCTAAGATGGTTTTCACAACTCATTTTTAGGTTAAAAATATTTTCACAAACACTAGACTCAACATCGACCAGTAGAAGGGTTTCCTACAGGCAGTACTGCTCTGATACCAACTTGTGGCGCCCCGACCCGACTGTTATACAGTGATGCTGTGTGTCACCGGTTAAGCGATACAACCGGAGGTTACGGGTTTACCAATCCCCGGCCAAAACCTTTGGCAGGCGTTGCTCGGAATGGATCATCGGCAACGCAAACCCCGATTGATGCCTTAACACAGGCACAACCCTCAATGTATAATAGAGAGATCAAGACTTGTGGAACAACTGGCACATCACAGACTCTACGACACAAATCATATAGTTCAACTCTTATAATAGAGAAAGATAGCAAATGACAACCAGAGGTCACAGACCCAACATTACAACAAGCGGAAGCAAATTAGGTTGTTCTAAACAACAAGATCCAAATATGGCCTAAGAGGCCTACAAATAAATGTCCCAAGCTGCCACCTGGGAACCCCAGACTACTCGTCGACGTCCACAAAGAACCCACCTTCGAGGTCGGTGAAGTCCTCCTCTGAAACAAAACAAACGACGTTGAGTTCGACGAACTCGCAAGATTATATATAGAGCTTTAGCTCGATGAGGCTTTCAAAGTTATGGCTGTTTTGCATAAAGCTGATTTTATTTATGAAAACATAACTCAAAGGCATCGACTATTCAGAATATTTTCAAAAGAGGTAAGAAGTACTCTTTCTTTCATCACCTTCTCATCAACCATCATCAACCACTGTACCTGTTCATCAAAGGCACCTCCCCGAATCACCCTCGAGGAAGCTCACCTTACAATCTTGAGTGGTACCTCTAGTACCCAGTTTTTAATCATTCCGTTAAAGTTATTCTATGATCTTATCGTCCTTTCCCAAGTTGTCCTTAACCGTGGACACGGCTTTTCGAAAAGATTTAACCCTGCAGGGGTGTACAAATGTTTGCCACGCGTACCGTCCGGCCCATTACCTGCGCATTAGCTCTCTTCCTTGGAAAGCCGGCTGGGTGGGAGCGGTGTCGACTTCTCCCTCGTTAAGGACTTTCCAGGATCATCAGTGGCGGTAGGACTGCCAGGATCACAACACCCCGCCCCACAGCCACTCATTTTCCTAACACCACCATCCTCATCCCAGTTCATACCACCATCATCACGCACGCGCAAATGGAAGCCCGAACTAGAGGACCCTGGCTAGCCCCGCTCGAGTTATTTAGTCTATGAGGGTTCCTGCAATGCATAGGCCTCACGCATGGTTGCACGCTCAGTCTTGGTTCGGGAGGTAAAGAACTCGCACCTAGGCGGCGAGAACGAGACAAAACACCACAACCACGTGGCCTCTCATCCCCACCTTTAAGCATTTTATTATCCGTCACCACAATTTCCTCCACCATCAACCATTTATCTCAATCACCTGTTTCCACCACAAACCATCCATCGTATAGCTATGCAATTAAACTAAGCATGGCTAAGCATCAACATAGCATAATAAGTATCTCGGCCAACAATACAATCCTATGGATATTAGGAGGGAAAACAGGTATTGGCATCGGAATCTTAATGCAACTATAGGATACTCTAATCCAATAAAATTGACATTTGGAACCGCATGCAATATTATAGTGGAGAAAATATTGCGGAAATATAGGATAAGACATGCTCAGAGGGGGGATTACGCTTGCCTTGCTCAACGTGCTGGTAGTACGGGTCTTCGGGGTATTGTGGAGTAACCCCGTCTGCTTGACCTATCGAAACATAACGCACGGGAGACAACAATCAAACACCTCACATTTATTAACAAATGCAATGCGCAAACACATGATGGCATGACATTTAAAATCCTCAGAAAAGGATGAATCAAGCTAGTCAACTTAAACGGAGTTCGGATGCGAAAAGGGGCACATCTCGAATATACCGGGGAATTAAGTAATGCTTCAACTTTACTTGTTGATCACAATAGATGAACCCTATGGTTAACTTTGCATATTAATGACATGAACATGTGAAGATGCATGGTTTGGGGGGATTAAACATACTTGTAACCGGATTACAAAGATTGAGGACAACAGGTTTGTATTAAAGTCAGAACAGGTCAGCCGGATTATCCGGTGGAAACAGTAACCGGAATACCGGTGTGTCGGATTATCCGATAGAGTTGGACTCGGATTACCCGATGCACACGCCGAAGCCGTGCAACGGCGAGCCTCGATGGATTTGAGCTAGAGAGCAAGAGGAGCGAGGGAAAAACATGGAAAGGTTCGCATGCTCACCCTGAACTCGTGGGTAGGCTTGCCGAAGGAAGGGAAGGTCGGAGTCGTCGTCGACTTGCTTGGAGTGCGGCGCACGTCCCGGACGAAGAACGCGAATCCGGGCAATGTACAACGCCTTGGCTTGATTCCTTCGGTGAGATGGTAGAGGACGTCGAGGTGCAACTTCCTATGGTCTTCGATTTGCTCGGGCCTAGCTCAATCTCCGGCGGCGAGCTCGGCCATGGCGGGCTCGGTTTGGAGCTTGTGGGGAAAAAGGAGAGAGAGAGGAAGAGGAGCAAGTGAAGGGATGGGGCATGGGGAGAAGGGGGCGGCCCCGAAGCCGTGCTGAAAAATCCGCAGCGGCGGTACTACCGCTTAACCCAGCGGTGGTACCGCTGGTGCGGTCTGGTTTCGCTCTTCCCACTTCGGCGGTACCGGCAGCGGTACTTGTTGGTACCGGTCAAGCGCGTCGGACGCCGATTCTGGCGGTAGCGGCTGCGGTAGCGGTGGCGGCAGCTCCCGGGCGGTAGTACCGCTTAACCCAGCGGTGGTACCGCCGCCTGGGTTTTTTCCTCTCTTTCAGTTCCTGAATTTTATTAGGGCACCAAAACATTTTATAAAATTTTGGGAAAATTTGGGGAGCCTCCCCATATTGAGTAGAAGCTACACAAAAATTAGGGCTCCAACATAAAATAGTTTGGTACCACTTTGTTCATAGGTTTCAACTCGGGCAATTCTCTACTTCCCCAAATTATAATCTTTTAGCAAAAATTTAGAGCAAGTCCAAAATAACATTTTGAACTCTTAGAACTCCCTTGACCAATATGGATGTCCAAGTATTTTTGTTTTGCAGCTTTGAGTGTCTTCTTTGTTTGGGGACTTTGTTGAAGCACTTTGGCATTTGGTTTTAGCAACTTCATATCATTTCGATATCAAGGTTGTATTAACTCAGAAGAGCCATGTTTATGCATGGATGCCATGATGCAATTAACACAAAAGTGAAAAATTTACACCGGTTTTTAGGTTCTCAGCTTTGGGCTGTTACACTCGACGGCGGCAGTGGTTGCGGCAATGCACGCCCTCCTGGCGGTGCACGGTGAATTTGGAGAGGGGAGAGGGAGTGAGGATGGTGTGGAGTGTCCAGAGGGGCTCTGGGTGGATTTATAGCACGAGGGCTGGCGTATCGTGGACGAAGCGCACGGACAGCGTCCATGGCGTCGCCGGCGAGATATTTCTCGATTCCACCGCGACGCGTGCAGGAAGCTCAAGGCAGATGGGTCAGGGGGTCCGGACGTGTTCTAGAAGGTCGTGGCCCGAGCCTTGCGTGTCGAGGGGCAGCGAGGGGCTCTAATTTGGCCGGCACCGGCGAGCTTGCCACGGCGGAGAAATAGGGGACAGGAGCGGCATAGGGGCACGGGAGAGGCTCGAGTGCTTCTCCTCTGTGTGCAGAGGCTGCAGAGGCTGCAGAGGCACGAGGAGCGCGACTGGGGGGGCCTGGGCGGCCAGGAAAACGGCGAGGAGCGCCACGGCAACACGGTGGTGTGCGTCGGGGCGAGGGGGTGAGGTAGACGATGGCAATTTTGCCAAAAAAAACCCTGCCTCCTTTTCTTTCCTGCTTTTCTTTATTTCTTTTTTGTCCAGTAGCTTTTCTAGGATTTATTTAGGGCACTTAAACATTTTAGATAAATTTCCAAATAATTGTGGGGCCTCCCCATAACATGTAGAAGCTCCACAAAATTTGGCTTTGCAAAATAAAATATTTTGAATCATTTTCTTTCATAGGGTTTTAATTATGGCATTTTGTTTTATTTCAATTGTTTTTACTTTTGAATTTTAAAATAGGTGTAAAATATTATTTGGGAGAGATAAGTAGTAAGAATACAAATGAGGGGTTTCCTATACCATTCCTCTGAAATTTTGTTTGAACAAAATTTTCTTCTTACTTGGAGAATTGTGTGTCACTTGTCATTTTTATTTCTTTCTTTTTTCCACTTTTGTTTTTGCATTTCAAATTGTTAATTCCAGCAAACAACAACACAAGCAACAAGAAATAACCACCACAAGCAACAATTTGCAAACAACACATAATAATTAACAAAAGTTTTTGTTGGCCCACATTTTTGGAATAATATTACTGATTAAAATTCAGGGGTGTTACAAGATGCATCCGAAGGAGTTGCTGATTAAAGATGGGGAGTTGCAAGTGGAAGACGTTCAAGGCCCTAAGGGGGAGGGAAGTTTAGAAGCCAGGATGGAGAAGCTGGAGCAAGGGGTTTTCACGTATAAGAAGATGGCCGAACGTGAGTTGGACATCTTTAACAGGATAGTTTCCGGACTTGAGGCTGAACACAATAAGACCACCAACAAACTGCAGGCGCAACTCTACGATGTGCAGAATCAAAACTGTGAGTATAAAATCAGGTTTAAACGCATAAGCTCTGCTGCCAGTTTCAGGATACCAGAGACCAAGTCATCATTTGTTGACGGAGAACCTCTACCTTGGAAGTTCGAGGATGAGGACGTTTCACCACCGCCATCGAAGGAGTAATTCATCACTGGTATTGGCATCCCCTTGGCTTGTTCCAAGCTTGGGGGAGTGCCACGGTATCACATCATTATCTTTTACCTTTTTACTTTTCAGTCAAGTCATATCATGAGTAGAGAAGTTATCATATAGGATGGTTTGCAGTGTGGAAGTATCTCTCCTTTAGTTGGTTGTCTATGTATCCCTTTGTGTGAGTTGCCGTTATGAAATATTAATGAGAAGTTTCATCTTTTACTTTCTGCACTTCTTATTTTAGTTTGCAATTTCTGTCATATGAATGATCTTGTTGTTAGTATTGGCATCACTTTGGGAGTATTTAGTGAATCAATTTGGTTTTGGCAAACTTAGCATTGGTCAGTAGCAACAATACTTTGAGGCTTTAGTAGAAAAGAGGGAAGTGCATGTAGATATATTATTTCATTATCTTTGTTTCTTGTTGGCTAATGAGCTTAGTATTCTCAAGTTAAAATTATTTGTGCTTACAAGGAAGATTGCATGATTGTTTTTACTATATATATGTTTGTTTGCATCCCTCAACTCTTATGCTTGCTACCTAGCCTTGCTAACCGAAACCTGTACTGAGAGGGAATACTTCTCGTGCATCCAAAACCTTGAGCCAAACCCATGCCATTTGTGTCCACTATAACTACCTATTATGTGGTATTTTGCGCCACTCCAAGTAAATACTTCATGTGCTACTTTAAACAATTCAAAACCTTATTACTCCTTATTTTGTGTCACTGTTTATTAGCTCATGAGGGTTATGTAGAGTTTCTCTATCACTCTTGTCAGACAGACTTTCACCTTTGGACTAGTGGCATATACATCCGCTTATCTAATAACTTGCAAAAAGAGCTGGCAATTGGGGTGCCCAGCCCCGAATTAATTAAAGCTTTTCACCTTTTAATTCTCTCCACATGCTTCCCGATGATTTATCAGAAGCAAAACCGAAATGTTAAACTATCAAATAGGCACTCCTCCATGGTATGTGATTGTTGGAAGGCACCCGAGGATTCGGTTAGCCATGGCTTGTGTAAGCAAAGGTGGGGAGGAGTGTCAAACCAACTTATAAATATGCATGTGTAAACAAAAGAGAAGAGGGATGATCTCCCCTTAGGTAGAAATGACGTCCTTCATGGGAGCCGCTCTTGAAAGTCTGGTTGACAAGGGGATAGTGTTTTCTTTACTGTGATTCATTGACAGCGACATACATGGCTCAAACATATATTTTATACCCTCTATATGATTTCAAAAACATAAAAAGCTCTAGCACATGATTTAATCCCTGCTTCCCTCTGCGAAGGGCCTATCTTTTACTTTCATGTTGAGTCAGTAAACCTATTCCCCTCTATCTCAAGCAAGCATTTGAGTTGTTGTGATTCAATCATCTATATGTTACTACTTGCAATCATGTCTTTTATCCTTCCTTGTTTAGTACAAGTCTTTTATCTGAATGAATGCAACTTTGAAAGTTATCAATGATTGTAAGGAGACCGTTGTAGTTGAGCATGCAAGTTCTGCAATATAAGCTCTAATATAAAGACTCTGATCAAAAGATAAGTACAATCTGTTAATTGTTCTCTGACCAAGAACGAAGTTTGCCATCACCAACTATGATTTCCTTTATGCACCTTATTTGTGATCTCCCTTTACTTGTTTCAAGTTAATTTATATGGGAGGAAGTTGTTATCTAGAATGGCTTGTGTGTTAATAAATGTGATGCTTCTTGTCCGTATTTTATTTATCGACACTTCACTCCATAAACATGTGGTCTTGTTTACTGAGCTCAGTTTTCGCTTGGGAACAAGCGAGGTCTAAGCTTGGGGGGAGTTGATACGTCCATTTTGCATCACTATTTTATATCATAATTTACTGTTATTCATTGATATATTTCATATTTAGAGATGATACTTATGTTATTTTACTTGTTTTGCATGTTTCATCATTATTGGAGGATTATTCACCGGAGTCAGGATTCTGCTGGAAAAAACATCGTCAAGATACGATATTTCTGGAGTTCAACAATTCGAGGAAAATATACAGAAGCTTCTATTTTGTCAGATGACGGAGGGAGCCAAAAGGGGAGACCAAGGTGGGCCACCGTGGGCCCTCCCCACACGGTGGCGCGGCCCCCTATGCTACCGCGCCACCATATGGGGAGGAGGCCCAGGCCCACCTCAGCCGTCGCCCCTTCGCGTACTTCATCATCCAGAAACCCTAAGACTCGGGGGATCATCGAGGATAGACAGCGCTGCCTCCTCGAGGTGGAAAACACCAGAGAGAAAACCTCTCCGGCAGGGAGAAATCTGACGGGGAAATTCCCTCCCTGAGGGGGGAAATCGTCGCCATCGTCATCGTCATCGAGCTAGACTTCATCGAGATCATCATCACCATCATCGCCACCGCCGACACCGTCATCTCCACCACTCCACTCCGTTCCGCTGTAACATCTAGGGTTGAATCTTGTGTATTTCATAGGGGAAACTTTCCCGGTGTTAATTACTCCTTGTGGTTGATGCTATTGAGTGAAACCGTTGAATTAAGGTTTATGTCCAGATTTTTATTCATCATTATATCACCTCTGATCATGATCTATATGATGTCTTGTGAGTAGTTCGTTTAGTTCTTGAGGACATGGGAGAAGTCTAAATGTTAGTAGTGAACTATGTTGAGTAATATTTAATGGTTTGATATTTAAGTTGTGGTGTTATTCTTCTAGTGGTGTCATGTGAACGTCGACTACATGACACTTCACCTTTATGGGCCTAGGGGAATGCATTGTGTATTCGTTTTCCAATTGTGGGGTTGCCGGAGTGACAGCAACCTGAGCCCCCGTTGGTATATCAATGCATGAGGGATAGCAGGATCTCAGAGTTTAAGGTTGTGGTTAGATTTCTCTTAATTACTTTCTTGTATTTGCGGATGCTTGTAGGGGGTATAATCACAAGTATGTATTAGTCCTAGAAATGGCGGTGCATTAGCATAGGTTCACCCACACAACACTTATCAAAACAATGAAGATTAATCAACTATATGAAGCGAAAGGACTAGACTAAATTCCCGTGTGTCCTCAAGAACGTTTGGTCATCATAAGTAAACAAACCGGCTTGTCCTTTGCTGTAGAAAGGATTGGGCCACTCGCTGCAATTATTATTACCGCAATTTACTTACTTGTATTTTATTTATCTGCTATATCAAAAACCCCTAAAAACTTGTCTGTGAGCATTTACAGTGAATCATTCACCGAAACTGCTTGTCAACGCCTTCTGCTCCTCGTTGGGTTCGACACTCTTATTTATCGAAAGTACTACGATACACCTCCTATACTTGTGGGTCATCACACCACCAGGTCCTAACGGGGTGAAAGTAAAAACTCATCAATTCCGTCATCCCTTTCAAACCTTATCCTTTCTCCACTCTTCATGTCGAAGTCCTTCAACATCTTCTCATATTCAGCGCCATAGATGATTGTCTTGTCGTATTTCTTCTTCACATGGAACACATACTCATCTTCCTCAGGAGACAAGGCAATCATGATCTTGTCTACAATGTTGTTAATTTGTTCTCTCATGAAACACGGGATAGTCGGACCAAAAAAAGAAAATGAAACATGGAAACAAAAAAAATGTGAGGGCATGCATGAGGTATCTACAAAAAACATTAGAGTAGACCACAGTACATGCCAGCGACTGAAGAAACCCTTCTCCCAGATACACATGGAGGAAAGAAGCCTTCCTCTTCTTCTCTTGGCAAGGTCCATATGGCCATCTGCATGTTTCGCACTCCATCTGGGTATAAATGGGGTGAGACATAAGTTATTAAAGAGAGAGAAAGACAGTTACAGTCACAAAGAAAAAATAGGTAAAAGTATGCTTACTACCATCACTAAACTAGGACTGAGATATTTATATAGATGATCTAAAACTTTCCTAACTTCTGTTCTCGACATCTGGACTCAGGCATGAACAAAACAGTGATTATAATTTTACTTAAGCTACAGGAAGGTAGCACCACTAGAAAAATTTAACTCAAGCTACAGGATGGCAGCACCACTAGTAAAACCCGACTTCCCGACTTCCCCGACTTCCCGACTCCCCGACGACCCGACTTCCCGACGACCCGACTTCCCGACGACTCGACTCCCCGACGAACCGACTTCCCGACTCCCCAACGACCCGACTTCCCGACGACCTGACTCCCCGACTCCTCGACGACCTGACTTCCCGACGAGTAGCGAACAGACTTCTCCGACTTCCCGACTTCCCGGACACATTCATAGATATAGTTACTATGCTGAACTAAAACTAAAGCTAAAACTTAAAGAAACGGGTAAAATATCTATATAACACGAAACCCTCTAAAAACTTAAAGAAACAGCTGCAGTGGGTGATCCACTGGGTATATCTATTCATGTGAAACAATTGACCAGTATAGCCGCAAGTCAACTAATTAAACTACAAACCTATGCATCTTCTACCAAATGGATAGAAACTGAAACTAAAACTTATAGAAAATATAGAAGCATAGAGATTGATAGAGATATATATAGAAAGAGAGAGAAACTAAATAATGAAAATAGATACAAATATAGATATAACAACAGAAATATAGAGAGACCAGAAAAAGAGAGAGAGATAGAGATTAGAGAGAGTAAACAGAAGAAAAAAAGAGAGATTTATAGAGAAGGATATAAATTAAGAAAAGAGATGGAGAGTGAGAGAGAGAGAGAGAGAGAGAGAGAGAGAGAGAGAGAGAGATAGATAGAGAGAGAGACCAGATACAGAGAATTATAGATAAGAAAAGAGAGAGAAAACTGAAATAGAGAGAGAGATTTATAGAGAAGGAAATAAATTAAGAAAAGAGATGGAGTGAGAGAGAGAGAGAGAGAGGGAGAGAGATAGATAGAGATAGAGAGAGAGAGAGAGAGAGAGAGAGAAAAGAGAGAAACCAGAAACAGAGAATTATAGATAAGAGAGAGAGAGAGAGAGAGAGAGAGAGAGAGAGAGAAAACAGAAACAGATAAGAAAAGAGATGGAGAGAGAGTGAGAGAAGGAGAGAGATAGAGAGAGAGACCTTCTTCGTCACAGATTCAGCAAGAGGAAGAAGAAAGAGCCTCAACGTGGGAGAAGTAATGGAATCACATATGCAGCAGCTAGATAGTAAATGCCATGACTCAATAAATGAGGCAGTTGGGAGTTTGGCGTTTGTACTATACTTTTTATGCAGTGACACAAATAATTCTATACCTAATGTTTCTGCATGATTATTTTAGCAGGCTCAAGATGGAAATCAGAATAATAACAACAATGAAGAATGCAACACATATAGATGCGATTATGCATTTTTCCAGGTAATTTGTACAAAATTGTTAATTCCACAAATTATGAGAAAAATTAAAATATAGTTCCCTTATTATTGATATCACATAATGTGCACTTTTTATGCAGGATAATTTTACATTCACAGGTTTGCTAAATGGCAATTTTGACACAGCTTATTCATCCTCAAAACCATCATCTTCAAAACAGGTACGCAAAAAGTTAAGAAAATAAACATGGAGGAAAAATAACCCCTAAACTAACGGATAGTATGTACTAATGATCACAAAATGGTGAAATGCAGATTGGCAGTGAACAGATGGATGATTACACAGCATACCCCTTACAACAAAACAATGGAGACATACATCAATCAGGTCAAGAGTATGCAGGGGTTAATGACTACTTACAGGCATCACCAGGAAAAAGTGAACAACATGTAACTTGGGATGATGACCCGTGGGCGGAGAACTTGTTTCAGCAAATGGAGCTTGATGAGGTAAGACAACTGATATTCCTTCAAAAAAAATTATATCAAAAGTTAGACATGACTAAAAATTTACACTGAACATCAAAAAATGTGTTTTAATCTTACAAAAATAAAGGAGAATGCAGCAAGCAATGTTGAACAGAATGATGGAGTCACACACCAAGCAAAAGATGATGATGCTACAGAAAAAATAAATCCAAGTGAAGAAGGCGCGGAAGATGGAAAGGAAATATGTGAAGAAGATGTCGAGAACTTTCTGGAAAATGAAGAATCTAACTCCCAAGGCCAGAATGACTACACAATTGACAAAGAGATGATACCAGAAGTTGGGATGCAATTTGATTCTAGAGAGAGAGCTCAAGTATTCTTTAACATGTATGCATATGCAATTGGATTCTCGGTTTCTGTGGTGGCAGCTGCCATGACAACAAGCAAAAAAAGAAACAAGGAAGTTATCAGAGTGACGATGAAATGCAACAAGTATGATAGGGCGGCACCAACAGAAAAAGAGGATGAAGTGCAGAGACAAACTACTGTTATTGACAGAACAGGATGCAAGGTTGAGATGATAATAACTGAGAAAAAAGGTATTTGGCGCATCACAAACCTGTGTCTGGAACATAATCATGCTTTAAGCCCACAGAGAAGGTTCTTCCGTTCACATATCTACATGTCGCCTGAGGAGAAGGCAATGATAAGATCACTTAAACAAGCAAACATAACAACAAGCAAGATTGTATCAGTGTTGTCATATTTGAGAGGGGGACCAGAGAACATGCCGTACAACAGGCAGAAGGTTAGCAACTATGGAACAACAATAAACAGAGAACTCAAGAACAGCGATGTCATGCAAGTTGTGCAGTATTTCAAACAGAAACGGAATGAAAACGAAAGCTTCTATTATTCATTTCAAGTGGATAAGAATAACAAGGTGAAGAGCGTTTTCTGGGCAGATGGAAAATCAAAAAGCTTCTATGAAACTTGTGGGGATTGCATTAGTTTCGACACAACATTCCTGACCAACAAATATAACCTTCCGTTTGCTCCAATAGTTGGTGTCTCCCCACATGGACACACATACCTCTTCGTGTGTGCTCTAATTGTAAATGAGGGAGCTGAGACATTCAAATGGTTTTCAGGGAATTCATTTATGCTATGGGAGGAAAACACCCACAAACAATAATTACAGACCAGGACCGGGGGATGCACGCAGCAATAAAAGAAGTGTTTCCACACACAATTCACAAATGTTGTGTGTATCATGTCAAGAGTAAAGTAGAATAGAAAGCAGGCAGGACAATGCAAGTTAATGAGGGGTTATTTGAAGAGTTCCAAGACATTGTTGATAACTCGCTGACAGAGCATGAGTTTGAGACGCTATGGCAAAAAATGATAGCAGACTATGATGTCGGACACATCGAATATCTACAAACAATTTGGAATAGCAGAAAAAGATGGGTGCCAATTTACTTCAAGAAGAATTTCTCCCCCTTCTTGCATACAACAGCAAGGAGTGAGGGAACAAACTCACTATTCAAGAAAGGCATCGGAGCACAGTATAGCATGACAAGTTTCCTACGGGAATATCAAAGAATCATGGACACGATTCATTCCAGAGAGAATGAGAGTGACCACAATGCAATGCACAAGAAAGTGGCACCCGAAAAGTTCAAAACTAAGAACTACTTCGAGATGCAAGCACATGAATTGTACAACCTTGCTATATTCAGAGATTTCAGAGAGTCCTAACTGATGTCACAAGGCTACGGGTTAAAGAAGAGGAGATAGGGCGGCTGTACCTGGTATTTCAAGCACCAAATTATCCAATAAAAGAGCACAGACAAAGGAACTATGTGGTGAAAATTGACTTGGAGAAAGAAGAGTATCACTGCATATGCTACAAGTTTGAGAAGGATGGGTTAGTGTGCAGTCACATACTCAAGATAATGCTACACCTAGACATAGACAAAATACCAGACAAATACATCATTGACAGATGGCACAAGAAATATAAGAAGATGAATCCATTACCTGTGCCAACACAACTAGCTAACAATGATACGCTCCGGTACAATCTGCTTGCACGTAGGATGGTGACAATAGCTTCCAAGGGGGCGACACATCAGAGGAAGTATGAGTACCTGCAGATGGAAATGGACAGGTTGACAAAGGGCTAGAAGATATTGACAAAGAGCTTGAAGCAGAAATGAAAGCGCAATGTGCTGAAACCAGAACAATAGCAAACTTCGCAAACCCATCAAATGGGGATGAAGAAAACTCAATGATAGAACTATATGACCCAGATGATGCTCACACAAAGGGAAGGTCAAGACTGATGACCATAAAGGAAGCTATAAAAGCAGGGAAATTTTACAGATGCGGACATTGCAGCTATATGGCCACACTAGGAGGAAATGTATGAACCTGACAAAGTGTACAACCATCCGCCAGATAAAAGGACTTCTAAGAGGAAGAAGGATAGTTCAGGTGAGTGTAAATTTTGTTATCAAAAGATATGAACTGATCCCTCCCTGAAAAAATTAATCCATTTATTTAAGAAAAAACATCAAAATGCTGACACAAAAAGAGTAAATCAATGATCAGGCACAGAGAACGGAGATGATGGCTCCGCGACACCACCCAAAGCCAAGACACAGGCGAAAAGACCACCGTCAGGCAAGAAGAACTAGAAAGTGAACAATAGCATTCAACAAGACACCAACACGCATGCACCAGTGCCCGGGCAAGGTCCAGTGTGGATGCCAGGGCTACAAGGCTGAAAACATAAGCTAAAGTGCAAAAAAAGAAGACGAATAATTTTTGAGCAGCATGGATTAAAAAAATGTTGTATCTCTGAGAAATGCTTGTAGCTCTGAACATAATATTTCGAATACTGCTTGTTACTGTGACTATTCACAAATGGTTGAGTGTATACTGATGATCGATCTTTTTAATACTACGCTGCCATGTGTTGATCACAAATGGTTGAAGCAAAAATAACCACATTATTTTCTGTCTATTAAAGATCTTTAGATAATTATCTATTGTATTATAGAGACAAAAAATCTACTGTAACACAGTTCTAAACTGCAAAAACACATTCGCACGAACTAGCAAAAAGCGTAAACACTGAAGAAGATGTAGTCAATGGGCAGGGAAAAGGGTGGCTCACCTCCAGCTGCTTCTCTCCCCCGGGCAACAGCATGAACCTAAAAAGACTCTACCCCCCCCCCCCCCCCCCCCCGCTCTTACTTTAGGAAAAACTAGCTGGGTGGCCCGCGCATTTGCGCGGCCAGATTTATTCCATATTGTATCATGTTCTCATATCTTTCAGTGTTAATATGCCAGACAAAGGGATGGCTCTGCCGTTCTTCATACGGACATACTAATGGATTATTCGTAGCATAAGACTCATCCAATACTCATTTATTTATGAACTTCCACTCGAGTATGTACGAAGGCTAAGTTGCAAAATTTGTGCTATTTAAAAGTTATATTCTCATATTGCAACTACTAATCTTGACATAAATTTTATTTAGACATTAACCATATATAGACTTCATATGGATTACACAATGAATTTTTTCTTTTAAATTCCTCTATATTTTATTTCAAAAGGTGTGTATGTAATTAAGGTATTAGATGTCCCAATTATATTTATATCATACCTTTAAATTTAGCTTTGCATGCAATTCTGTTAAAC
Organism: Poa pratensis; assembly: GCA_947311845.1. Classification (NCBI taxonomy): domain Eukaryota; kingdom Viridiplantae; phylum Streptophyta; class Magnoliopsida; order Poales; family Poaceae; genus Poa; species Poa pratensis. The sequence continues at coordinate 64,127,412 of CAMZMU010000041.1, forward strand.
TCAAATGGGGTTCATATGAAAATTATTTTTTTCTTGTTTTTTATTCCACAATTCGTATATATGAAACTGAAGCGTCGTATTTCTCTTGTCTGTGCCTCTTATTTTAGCTATGTTGTGTGTGCATTTCTTCGACACCATTAGAGCCCATGTGCGTCATTAACCCATGCTCCTGCACAGTTTTAGAAATTTAAAATACGTTGCAGTGTCACCTGTCTACTCAACGGCAAAAAAAATTTATTAGCATTCAGAGTTCTTATTTAGTCCATACGAAAATAGCTTAAATCCACCATTTGGAACCGAACATTTATTCAGAACCGTCATAATTCTTTTTTCGGTTCATATCTGGGTTGGTAAACATAATTTTAAATCAAGCGGAAACACACAATCCGTCGAGTGAAAATATATAGGATTACGTGCACATTGATAATTCAGCTAAAATTTTCACCCTCCAAATAATCATGTAGTATCGAGTCAAATGGTATTCATAGTGGTGACGCCAGATCATTTTAAATTAATGTTTTTTAAACTTATATATGATCAAAATTTATATTATTGATTTTTATGGATAGAAAAAGAAAAACAATAGATGCTATTATTCTATCAGAACATTTGAAATGACATTCATCAGTGACGACTATAAGAAGCGCATCTTTAGTCATGCAATATTAAATATCTCCAGATTAAAATTATTGTGGAGACATCATAGCACCAATCATACTCAAGTACTTGCACCAAAATAATTTACCACTATATTGCTTTATATTCTACAATTCGACCAACTTTCAGCAGTTTATGAGTATTTTTCATATGGGCTTCATAATCCGGCTATTGTGCTCCCTAGAACTTGGCGGTTTCCAGTAGATACGCTTGAATCCTCTTGGATGCCTATTATATCAGTCTTCAGTTGACATATATTTCAAATATTTGTTTACTTCTTAAGTATGTATTAAATTTCTACTGTGTGTAAAATGAAGAGAAAAAAATAAGGAAAATCACTGCTGAATTTGCAAATCGAGCTTACCGGTCAGACCATTTTTTTTCCTTTATATTCCTAACGCGTCACTATTAAACTGTTAAAGAAAAAATCGTCCATGTTGTGCTTCATGGAATTTGCCTGCATTGTAAGACGCTCGCACTCTACAACTACTCCTGTAGATAAGAAGGAAAACACATTACATTAGATTCATTGAAACCTTCAATACTCCCAGCTTTCACGTACGGATAACAGACACAAATAATTAAATAGAAAGGCCATTCATCAATGGTATCAACAATTTAGAGGTTTTCATTTTATAGATACAGCCATATTAAGCAAATAATATGAACTGTGTTTTCTTGTGAGACTAATTGGTTATACATCCATCCAAATGTCTCTTAAATCATACACATTTTCCTAAGTTGATGATACGAATAAGAAGCTCGTGATTAGATACATATCGTTAAATACTAAGACATGTAAGTCTGAACTTGGAGATATACATTTGAGACATCTTACATAAAAGCAACAAAGATAGAGGGAACTTCTTGTAAGCATTTGGCAGGAGATAACCATGAAGAATATTAGTTAAATGGTATCTTGATGTGAGCTCAAGTGGATTTCAGTACTGAAAATGTCCTCGTCATGGTTAAGAAAGTTGAACTGGTTCATGATAAAATAGGAATGAAAATGAATCAGTTTACCTGGCACCTGGTGGTGCGATTTGCATATAAGTTCTGACCATGAAGGAATGTTGTTCTTCTATACTCCAAAATTTTACAATCAGTCTTGATTCTGTAAGTACCATAATATGAAAAAAGAGGATACATAGGGGATTAGTACCAGAAGTGAGTTCCTGTGTGAACTTTGGATTATTAATGCAGTCGTCTTGAACAGATATATCAATAATGTTCTTAGGATAACCTTACTTGCATCCAGAAATATTTGCACTTTGTACCAGAAGTTCATAAAGCTCAATTTCAGCAAGGTACATTAAGTAGTGGATATTTGAAACGAAATTCCATGCATATGCAAAACAAAAAGGATGCGTGGAAAAAATGAAGTACTCTATATACGTTTGACATGTAGCTTGGTTTCACGTGGTCTGAATAATGTTGGAAGCTAGTGCACAGCATGAGCCAAGTGAAGTTTCAGTTAGCAGCAAAACTTATCATCTCCAATGTATTGCTAAATATTCCAGAACAATCACCAAAGAGGATGTGTTTTCCGACATTCCATTTGTTTATTACTGAATGTGGTCGGCATACCCGGGGTGCTTCTCTGATCAGATGGCCTGCCTTCTGTACATCTCAGTTGCTCCTTTTCCAGGGATACATAGCATCTGCGGGGTCTTGCCTGTACATACTTCGTTTTGCACCTTAATCAAGTCCTCTGGATGACCAACGCATACACCAGCTGCCTGTACACTGTCAAGAGAAATTCTTTTAGATGCCTCAAGGAGAGAACCTTTTTTAGATGTCTCTTGAGAGAACTGAGCCTACTTGAATCGACATGATGTAATGGTTATTTTGATTGAAGCGGCCGCTTAACTTGAGTAAACGCGTCTGATTAGAAATTACCGCGGAGGAAAAGACTCCCTATAGTATGCAGAATTTTTTTCTTTGGATTGCTTTACATCTCCTTTCCATAGATCAGAACCACGATCAGGAGATCTATACACGCTAGAAGATGGGATCATACCTTTCTATGGATGAACTCGACAGAATACTTGACGATGCGTGTAGATGCCGTGGGTTACGGCGGACAAATTATCTGATGCACCGAGAGAGATTGCCGTCTTTTGGTCACCGTTCGGTGAAATCAGCAGCCGGCGGCGGCACCAAATAAACAGACACGGTTTCGCCTCTGTTGGAGGAAATCGATTTGGGCGATGCAGCGGGCCGGCTGACTCTTTGTTCGCTAGGCACCATATATTGGCGTACATACATGGGATTGGTTAGTGATTTTCCTTTCCTCTTGTGATTTCAAGAGGAACGTGGGGGAGATGGACACCACGCGGGCCGGATGTTATGAAAAGTAAATCTTGGCCGTTGTCTGTGAATTGATTATGTTTAGTTAATCTTAACCGTTGATTGTTTGTTGTTTTAATAATATAATAGATAGATAGATATTGCTGGTGATAAAGGTACGTAGTTGAATCTTACATTTAATGTGCCAGCCCAAATCAACATCATATGCGTTGTTGGCCGTCTCCAGCTCTGAACTGCCTACAAATACCGAAATATGAAAATCAGACCCTCTATTTGTCAAGAAAATATAAATTGGCCATCGTTTGATGTACCTGAAATTGATCTTTCAAATTGATGGTTCCCTCAAGATTATCCCCTGATGGATTCTGCATGTGGCGACGTTGTCACTACGTCAATTTGGTATGGTCGAACACAAATATTTCAGTTCATATCCATACACACATACATCACATCAATGAACGTATATATATCCCGAATTCTTGTCCAGTTGAGGTGGACTGAGGCAGATCGTCCCTCCGTGCGTCACGGCGTGGCATGGGAACTACACGTCCGGCAACACGACATAGAGAAAATCCCTGTCAGTGAACGCGTACCACACACGATGCCTCCTCAGGCATGGAGCCGAGAACGCCGGCGGCGGAATTCAGTTCATATGCATTCTCTAGCTACTTTAATCTTAGACGATCAAAACGGCGGACTTCAGTTCATATGCATAAACATACTACTCTGGCAAACAGTAAATAGCATGAGATGATTACATACCTCAATATCAATGAACTCATATGCATCCTGATTTCCTAGTTAGTTGAAGTGAACTGGCGGAGATTGTGCCCTTGCTGACGTCGCGGCGTGGCATGCTTGAGAAACTACATGCATGCAACATGGCATCGAGCAGGTCCCTGTCTCTCAACGCGTATCACACGATGCCTTGACGGCCATGGAGTCAAGAACGCCGGTGGTTTTGCTTTGTGAGGCCTAAAGCTTGATGTGGGAACTTCGGTCAGATGCGGTTTTGGCAATTATGTGCAGTTGGCCGGGTTGAAGCCTCAATATGATTCTAATCTCGGCTGCTACAACGGTGTCTAGCACGTGATGCCGCTTTCCGCTGTATACTCAAAGATAAACATAACTGGAGAACAGAGCTGCAGCAACGACAACACAAATTCATAGGATATATGTGACGGCCAAAGAACTACACAAAAAACAGCGGCGATGCATCCTTTGAATGCAAGCAGTCAGGTTCTTGAGATGGTCCAATGCTGCAACCTCCATCTAACTGTAACCGGAGCATCGAGATAACCTGGATCAATCAGCGCATCAATGTGCGTGGGTGATTGCTTCGCGAGCATGCTCCGACGGCTAGAACCCTGCCCCTATCCCCATGTCGTGTGTCGACATGGACCAACCATCATGAACACCAGCAACAGCAACATAGATCGATCTAATCGTCGGCATCCAGCAGAAGATGACCCAAGAGTGCACGCGGCTTCAGTGGTGGGTCAATCGCCGAAGATGGCAGAAAGTCTGTCGGCAGCGTCGGAGGTGAGTCTTATTGTCGCCCGCCATGGCCTTCAGAATCGTAACTGCGAGGCAAGGAAGACTTGTGGCTACGTATGCCTTGGCGCTGAGACGGCGACACCAGGAAGAGAAGGCAGACCAGCTATGCCATGGCTTGGATGGATCGTACATGAGGTCTGGGATATCTCCTATTCCATTGCGATGCTAACTCCTCTCTGTGCACGTCATCTTGTTTATTTTCCTAGGCACACGTGATTGTTTTCATGTACAGACGTGTTTAATTGTGACTTCTATTTATTGCCTTCGGTCGTTTTTGATCTTCGCGTACGTGAATCGTTACGTGTGAATCTTTTCCATGTACATACGTGTTTAATTGTGACTTCTATTTGTTCCCTTCGGTCGTTTTGATCGTCGCGTACGTGAATCGTTGCGTGTGAATCTGAGTCGTTCATTTTTTCATGTTAGATGATTGATTAATCTGAGCCGTCTTTTGTCCTGTGTTTTAATTATATAATAGATTTCAGAGAGACGTATGAACAACCAATCAAAAAAAGAAAAAATATGAAAAATATAGCTGAATCTATTTCATAAGGGGTGAACGCATAACAAGTATTCTCCCTTTGCTTTTAAAATGACAGGTATTGCAAGATTGTATGACACCATGACAAAAAAGAGCTGCAGACACTGTCGTACGAGCTCAAACTTCCCATGAACAACAGCTTGACGACAAAAGTTCAGGTTCTACAAAGTGGGTGCCAACCAAAGGGCTAAAGAAAATGAAAAAGAAAAAAACAAAAAAGATCAATTCGTCCGCCATGTGCGAGTAGAGCTCCAGAAGAAACCAGCTCCTCTCAGACAATCTCAAACTTTTTCACCCCCTAGGCTGCAACAGCGATCCATATTCATCCCTGTAAAAAAACTGAAGTGTGAATAAAAAAAATGTAGTCTCCATGAATTTCCTCATGGAAAAAAGATGGGCTAAAACAGATACCGCTGAATAAAAGATACAAGATAGAAAATTACTGATGCATAAAACTCGGTAACAAAGCTCTGATCAACTTGGTTCTTCGCATGGAAATAGAGCTTGTTTGCGTAGTGAATTCTTATGTTGAGTATGTCCTGATAAGAGAAAATGCTTCGAGTGTTGAGATCAGCCCTCCAAGTTTCCATCAACTTTATCATGAACACTCTGCAATCTTTCCTGTTCACATGAACACATGGCTTAGAAAAACGCTAAAACACAAAAAACAAAGCAAGCAAAAAGAAATATGTGCTAGGTTATGAGATTCATACGAATTCCTCTGCTTAGGTACTGCAGGATACACTGTTTGGAACTCGTTGAAGTTGTGATTCTGACTTATGATCAACTCCCACAAACGTATGAAGTTTTCTACCTGAAAAATCAAGAACAATGAAACCCCAATTTCAGTATTGGTGTTGTTGTAAAAAAATAAAGTTAAAATGCAAAAAAGAAAACTAACCAGACAGTCCTTTATTGGTACACCCCAAGCTGAATCCTCATCATAGACTGAGTCCAAGAAAGCGAAGTACTTCTCTTCAAAATCAACAACAAACCCAATCCAATGACCAGTATTCACAAGGGGAAGAACAACTACACAAAGAAAAAGAAGAACAATCTAAGATTTGATAAAAAGCATATCAAAAGGGAAAAAAATGCTGGGATGTAATAAGAAACAAGTTCAGGTATCAGAAAAATAAAAGTCATTTACTTTGTTATCTCGGTGGCCTAGTTTTCTCCCCTTGCTTGCACTCATTGCACCTTTAAATGATGTGCGAACAGTACCCTCTTGCTGCTCCCCTTCATATTTCAGAATAGCATCCTGGAATGCGAGATAAAAAATTGAGAACAATGGATATAAGAACAAATAAAGAACAAGCTAACAAACAGTTCAAAGCAAAACAGTTGCTAAAAACTAGAGAAAAGGGATGGTACAAACCCCAATATTTGGAAAGAAGTAATGCCTCCCGGATTTTGATGGGTGTCGCTCTTCAAAGAACACACGGCAGAAGCAGGGGATTATAAAATTATCTACCTCACCCTTTGGCATTAGCGACTCACCCAGAGACTTGTAGCTGCAGTGAACTTTTGGGTATAGAATACCGTATTCTCTACAGAAAACAAACAAAGAAAAACAGGTAAAAAAGACATTCACTACCATCACTAAACTAAGACTGAGACAATGGGACTCATAGATTTAGTTATCATTAACTAAATACAGAGATGTAATAAAAACATGCCGAAACAAAGTGAGAAAGGAACAAATGGTCATACTTTGCAATAGAGCTGTGCGCTAGCTCAACAATTGCTGAATAATGAATGATATCCTCTTGAGAAACAGGAAATCTGGGGTTGGACTGCAATGGAGGGGTCTGCCCAGAAATAAGCCAATTAACAAACATGTGCTTCACATGCACTCGGCGTTTTCGGACATTCTGACCATCATTGGTAACTGCTTCACCATCAGCAACATTGGCGTTAGCTCGGGCAATCGGCACAGCCTTTACATCCTGCTGATTGGGCATTAACAATTATCGTAGGTGGTGTCTGCCTCCTTTGACAACTCAAAACACCTCCTCTGAAACTGGTTAGAGCCAACTAGATGAATACCACCATCTGCCACGGTCTACAAAAAATAAAAAGGAACACACAATAAAATAACTGACAAAAATGAACAACTCAGTGTCACATGAAAAGGAGATACTTACCACTGATGGCTTGGGTGAATAATCCTGAATCTTAATAGGAGCTATCTTTGATCCAAATTTCTGAATAGGTTGAGGCCGATGTAACATGAAGAGTCCAGTATGTGGCTACAGAAAACATAGAACATATTCAGAGAAAAGCACGAAGCATGAACCCAAAAAAAAAGCATAACCAAAAAGGGGAAAAGTGTTCCAGCACATCGCCAAAACTAACCTGCACGGCTGGGGAGTCCGGCACATCTATAACAGGAACTGGTCCTTTCCCTGCAGCTAAGCTTGACATCGTTTGGCAATTCCTAGCTTTCACCTTTCGTAACAGGGGCAATGCAGGGCTGGTGGAAAAGGTACTGGTAATGTTAAGATGGACCATAAAACACTTAAAAAGGAAAACATGCCAAAAATGCAAGCAAAAGGGTAGATACCTGTAGGGTGAGTTTGACCCTGCACAACTTTGGTAATCTCACAATCAGGGGTGACTGCACGGGTGATAGAGAAGAAAAAATAGATCAATGACAAACTTATAAAATAGCAAAAAACAAGAAGACATTTTAGAAAAAAGAAAAAAGGAGAAAGAAAGTATAATACCTGGATCAGGAGTTCTCTTAACTGCAGACCCGCTAGGTTTAGAAGCTTCCCCGGCAGTGGGCACAAACTTCTGTTTAAGCTCTACAGAATCAACTCTAAAAGTTGCACGCTCCACATTTCCTGTGGCCTGCAGAAATAGACACAAAGGGTGAGATTTATCAGACTCATATTGAAAGAAAAAAAAGGATATCATAGTGCAAAAAACTAGTTGGATATATCATACAACGAACTGTGGCTGTTTATCACTGCTTCGATCAGCTCCACTCTGGTTGGCTACTGCTTTATCGTGAATGATGTTGGACTTGCCAAGAAAATCAAGAACATTTTGAACTAAGACTTCCAACTTCCTTTTACTGCTTGAAGACTTCATTGATAGAAAATTATCTCCAATATTGATCATACCATCTATTACCTACAGCACGAAAAAGAAGAAAAATTGAAAAAGATGCCACTGGGATGAACAAACTCGACCCATAAAAAACACTGAAACCTGAGATAGCACAAAAATAAAACGTACATCAGCTTCAATGAGCTACCAAAAACTTCTCTCGCTTTATTCCTGAAGTCATGAGATAGTGGCGACGGCACAGGCGAGACTCTGCGAGATCCATTTACTTCAGAGGAACCCAAAACCTGCAGGGAAAAATAGAAGATAAAGTAGCTAAAAAAGGGATATATAGATCTAGTTCCTTAATAACGACTCCAGCTAAGAAAACACAAAGCATGTATCGACAAAAAAAGGAAGGAGACCTACAGTGGGATTTTGGCCAGCAGTCCTAGCTTCTATAAGGTTCTTCTTCCCAAACTGATGTTCACTTTTTTGGTCAAGTTCAGAGAAAACATGAATCATGTCTCCCTTCCACACATAAACCCTGGGAGTAACGTGAGAGACATTCTTTATGCCAAAATCCAAACAATCAAGATAACGGACCTGGCAAAATCAAAAGAGACAGACATAAATACAAAAAGATAGAGTAAACAGTAGTAACACAATCAAAAACAAAAACAAAAAAGAGGCAAGGATGCTCACTTACCACTGGCACATACATGCAACACAAAGGCGACTTCATCCGTCTACCTTTGGATTTTGCAAACAAGGTGAACTCATTCAAGCTATTGAGACAATGAGAATAGACTAGCTTGCTGAAGTCGTAACCTCTAGCAGCAACAGGATCCTTTAGCACTGACAAAAACTTGATATTGACAGAATAACTCGAATCAGGGCAGAGGAAGCAAGATATTGCCACCGACATGAAACAAACAAAAACCTCAAGCTCGCCCAGCGGATCAGCACTAATTAGCTTGTTACCAAAAAAGGTGATATGTGGCAAATCTGGCAACTTGAAAAGAGAAAGAATGAATGCCCTGCCGTCCTCACAGTTGGATGGAACCTCTAGACCTCCTATGGGCAATCCTAGAACAGTGCGGAACGTCTCCTTGGATATACTGATCGACTTCCCACAAAAGAGATCTGAGAGCATACTGGGTCAACACAATCTGCAACCCACCTACAGAATTCCGAAGGAAGCTCTGGACAATCAAACAACAGTAAACACCCGAAACCAAACTTCTGGATAATAGCTCTTTGATCAGGAGTCAACTTCTTCAGAACATGCAAAAAGTACTTCAAGCCAAATCTCCTAAAGGCACTCCTATCAACACCATCTAGAGTCCTAGACTTTTCAACAGCATTTGATTTATTCTTCTTAAGCTGCAAAAGAAAATGAGTAGGAAGAATCAAAAGATACATATAATCCACTGGATTGCTTGAACACAACGCAAACCCATAAATAAATGATACAAACAAGTGAAGAGCTAACCTCACTTCTCCCAAGTGTATCCTGGCAAAAATCAGAGAAGTTCCTCTTCAAGCTTTCCAAAGACTGCAGCTCGTGGGAAAAGAAAACATATGTCAAACTACATCCAGCCACCAGAAAAAGAAAAAATGCAAACCCGTGATACTGAAAAAAATAGTGTAGAAGAGGTAGGAGCACCTGCTTCTTGAAGAACCCAAACAATGCATCGTCTAGATCCGGGTTTCTTCTTCCATTGGTTATAGGCTGAAAAAATAAACCAAAAAACCAATTAGAAGCATAAACGGCACGGTGTTTATCACATACAGAACCACAAAAAATAGAACCCTAATTGACAAAAAACCCACATAGACATGGCCGGGTAGAGTGGACCCTTCACTATGATACATATCATCATCCCCGTTGTCAGTGCGTAAGCGCTGAGATCTGCACATCCACAAATAAACAACATAAAGAACACAGGGTTATAATCAGCATGCACTCAAAATAAAAAAATGTGCCGTTATGAACCAAACACCTCATAACAAACAACAACCATCCCTTCTGCATTAACCATATAAAAAATAACCATCCCTTATACATTAATCCTATCAAACAACAACCATACCTTCTACATTAACCTACACGTCACTCCTCCTGTTTGTGAAAGGTCATATTACAATAACAAAACAACATTTGGGTGATATCAACCATAGCAGCATATGGAATTGATTGAGCTAAGATGAACTACTCTAAAAGTACATCATGGACTGAAAAAACACATGTAACAAAACACAAACATCAGCTAAAAATGACGTACTGCACCATTCCTGCTCATGTATAAGTAGCTGTATGCAACACATGGCATAGATACACACTGAAAATGCTCATATTGCAAAAGTAGAACAGTTTTTGGGTGGTACCAACAGCACACAGACTGTGAAATTGCTTCTACTGATGAAGTAATTGGTAGAACCAATAAACACATCAGCCGATGGATTTCACACAGACAATAGATTCAACAACAACCAATAAACCTGAACATCACACCACATCGCACACAGAAGATTCACCCATGCAGATAGAAGCTAGATCCAACGAAACACATCCGCCTGCTCGTCAACGCTACGCTAGGGACCTAAAATACGCACCGCCGCAACCACATCCGCCTCCGGCGACTAATCGAGAAACCCTAGGCGCACGCGCGGACGCGAGCTTGCAGAGACTGAAGGCGAACAGAGGAAGCAAAAAGGCTGAGTACCTGTCAAGCCGCCGACGACGAATCCGTCCTCCCCGATTCTCCGCCATAGCGCAGGCAGCAGGCGTCGCGCGAGCAGAGGATAGCGCCCCTCAGCAGACGCCGGCGAGCTGAGGATAGCGCCGGCAGCAAACGCCGGCGAGCTGAGGATAAGCGCCGGCAGTAGACGCCGGCGAGGGAGCAGATTTGGTTCCGCCGCCCCCCTTCTCTCTCTGCGTGACGAGGACGAAGACACGCGGTGTCGAATGAGAAAAAAATTCAAAAAATCCCCCCCACCGACCGACCCAGCTCGAGCTCATCCGGAAAACGCAAAACGGGCACAAACCCGCCCACGACCGACCCGCTAACGTGAACCCGGCCCGGCAGCGAGGACAGAGCCACCACGCATCTTGGCGCGCATCCAACGGTGGAAAAACGACTGACGACGAATTCTATTTCAGTCGACTGAAACAGAGCAAAATCCTACTCCGGACACAATAATCCACGGTGATGAGACTTACGATTATCTTCTCGATAACCCCCCCCCCCCCCCCCCCCCCAAGAAACAATTCCTTCTGATCAAAAAAGATGTGTCAAGCTTCACACGCTAACCACTATTTTATAAGACCGAGGACAATCCACTTATACACTTAACACCCCTCCTCACATGTGACGGTCACAGACAGGTCCACATGTGTAAACTCAGAGGTAGGCGCATGAAGAGAAGGGGCCTTGTACGAGGACAGGGGCATCAACAATTTTTGAAAATTGCACGCCACACAGGACTCGAACTCAAGATCTTGGCTCTGATACCACGTCAAGCTTTATGCACTAACCACTATTTCATAAGACTGAAAAGGGAGGACAATCCACTTATACGCTGAACACGATTGACACAGCATGCGATGTAACATAGAATACATTTCATTTCCTTTTCGTTCCTTCATGTCGAAACATAGTCTCACTTAGTTCTGTCGAGTGTAGATGCTGAGACACCATATGCAGAGTCGCTAGAGACAATACCTAAAAAATTAATTAAAAAAGGAAAGACCATACATTTTTCTCACGTAACTAAATTGCAACTAGACTGCGTAGCCTCATTCTCCATCTTTTTCCGCGAATGGAATTCATAAGTTCATCCACATCATTCCGCGCTCTTCTCGCTCAGATAGCCATGAGCTTTGAGCGACTCCACAACGTCATCGAACATCTCCTCCACTCCTCTGAACTCGAGGCCCAGCTTCTGAATCTTGGATGTGTTGTAGCCATACGTCTGCACCCCGTAAATGTTCGGTAAACTGCGCACAGAAAATCAGTGCAATGCATTCATATCTTCCCATTCGAATCAGCAGAGAAGAGCACAAACTAAAGCTGGCTGAGGTCATCAGCTAGGCATGAACAACAGCGGGCTGTATGTTTTCAGTGTGGTGATTGGTAATTAACTGACCTCTTTGGGATGTCGAACCCTGGCCCTGGGAACCGTTTCGCGAGGAAAGTGACCAGGTGGTTGCTATTCAGAACCGCCGAGTTGCATATGTACCTCCCTTTCGCGTTGGGGGTTTCATAGACCAGGATGTGGCAGCTCGCGACGTCGTCGATGTGGACGTACCCCATCCTTCCAAACATGGTGAACTTCTCTGTCTCTCCTGCAAAAAATGATACTCGCTGAAGTTTAGGACCTAGATATGCTATACAGTATACAGTGTGTGATGGACCTATATCTCCAAAACATGAACAGGCAAACCAGCAGATAACTTACCTTTAAATAAGCCAAGGACATCTAAAACAGTGGGGCCTAATTCAGAGGAGATGTTAGGTCCAATCACGAACGTTGGAAGAACAGTCACGAGGTCGATGGTGTTCTCCTTGGCAAACTCCCAAGCTGATTTCTCAGCAAGGATCTTCGCCACACCGTACCATACCTACCAGGCACATCGAAAGAAGCAAACCCACTCTTCAGACAAATATATTGGCATAAAAACGACGCATGTTATTTCGATCGCCCAAAATCACTACCTTGATACTTTCACAGAACTCCACAGAGCTCCATGATGTTTCATCCAGCAAAACGTTGGGTGGGAATTCAGCTTCATCTCTCAGCCTCACGGTTGACGATGATGACGTGAGAACAACCCTCTTGAGAAACGGATTCTTCTTGCATGATCTCAGCACGTTCAGAGTGCCGTTTATTGCAGAATCAAGCATCACTTCCTGCAATTGAAGTAGCATCACATGTGAACTAAGATCCATCACCACATCACATATTTATCTACCAACATAGAGCAAAGAAGATGGACAGTCAAGTGATCATAGTTAGTAGTACAGCATACCTTGGAATCAGATTTAGTAATGATAGGTGATGCAGTGTGGAAGACGCCCTCACAGGCCATCACAGCATCATCGAAGCTCCCTTCCTCCAAGAGGTCAGCTCTCACAAGCTCCAGCCTTTCCTTGGCCCCTGCTAAGTTCCAGAGGTGTGCTACCTTCTTCTGATTCCCTATATCCAATTAGCAAATATGTCACATCACTGTCACTTGAAAGGATTGTGCAGTAACAACAAGCAATTACAACAGATTCCATCATTAGCAGCAACAGGATGAATACAAGAGTGGATCATTAGATGGAGAGGAGAAGGACCTGGGTCTCTGACAGTCCCCAGAACATGATAACCGGACTCGAGAAGTCGTTTGACAAGCCAAGAGGCAACAAAGCCAGAGGCCCGGTGACACACACCTTGCCCTTGGAAGTATTCGCCATTCTCTCAAGCTCGAAGTGCTCCTGCAATTTAATTCATCGACTTATATATATGCACTAGAAGCAGAACAAGAAGGAAGGGATATTGGTGTGTCATGCCCTTTTGGTGATTCTGTTGGGCAGGTAGAGAGTAGGAAGTAGACCTCGAAACAGGTAGGCAGGTTCAGAGCTTCGACGCTTCAGTCCTGGAAGAACCCTTGCCTCGCAGAAGCTATTCCGTGACCTGGAGGGGTGGAGGGCCGACGGGCTGTCGGCGAGTAGACGGTAGCGATGGTAGAGAGAGAACAGGGATTAGGGAAGTTGTCGGTTATTTTCTCCTAGACTTCAACGTGTCTGCCTCATTATATAGAGGCTTGCCTTACAGACTCCAAACACAGAACGACCCATACCTTCCTAATACAAACTCTGGATCCTATACGTACTGAACTAGGACTCTCCTTGTGCCTCAAGAAAAAAACTAGGACTCTCCTTACGTGATCATTACTTTGATAAACTGGGACTAAATCCTTTCCCTAAAAAAAAAAGGGACTAAATCCTTAACTGGGTCGGTTGCCAGCCCTAGCCTGGCTCGGTTGGCTTCACCCAGCGCCTAAGGAGATGCCCCACATAACACTTTGGTCAAAATAGTACTCCCTTCGTTTCTAATTATAAGATATTTTAGATATTGCAATTATTTGCAATGTTGACAGTTGACTACATACGGATTAAAATGAGTGAATGTACAGACTAAAATGCTTAGATGCGTACGAATCTGAGAAAACAGAGAAAAAGCTAAAACACCTTATATTTAGAATGGAGTGAGTACATTACAAAAGATCGAACCTTAGAAGTCAGTCAACCAAGGCACAGCGTACCAAAAGTCTTACCGAAATGACATTACATCCGCTGATTCAGTTGTGATAATAAGCTCCCTCCAATTTATGCAAGATCGAATGGTGACAAACCAAATATTCATGGATACCTTATTCTGATTACATTTTCATGATAGCCTGTCACTTTAAATCAATCAAAACAAGAAGGAAAAAGAATTACAGTCAATGTACACAAAAAATATGAGGGTGGAAGAAAATTCCTCAGAGTTGAGAGTATGCAAAACAGATGTTATACACTCAATTTACACTGCTCCTGTTTGGAGTAGATCCCAGATCCCAGTAGCTCAGAGGAACAATGAGGAAGGCATATTCGGGAGGAGGGTACAGCTATCGGGCAAAACTTTTCTAGGTGTATCAGAGCAGCCATCGTCTGGAAGCCCAATGTCCAAATCACTTCTAAGGAGAGAGGCCAAAAGAAGATTCCATTTCTGCCAAGTGCTGCCATGTTGAATTTGTAATGAATGCTATAGGAACTACAGGCTGAAATATATATTCATCACCATCTAGTTCAAGGTTATACGATGTTTTGAGTTCCAGTGCTTTAGATTCTGCGGCTTCAGCTTCTTTGCGTAATATCTCCACTTCTTCATTGTCATCTGATTCAGTTGCAGCAGTCAATTCTGCTCTAGCAGCAGAGGAGTCCAACCAGAGCCTTTTGTAACTTGTCATGGCTGACTCTTGTTCTTTGAGCACAATAAGCCCTTCACATTCCTGTATCTTGTCAGTGGTTGCTGTGATATCCTTTTCTATTATCTCCAGATCAGTACCAGCTTTCTCCAATTTAGCATGCAGTTCTTCCTTTTCAGAATTAAGTGCCTTTGCCTCTGCAGCTATCCTTCCGGCTTCCTTGAAGTTCCTTGCAGCAGCAGCGACCTTCTTTTCAGCCTCTAGTTCAGGACCCCTTTTTTCAATAAAGCTCAGCTTCTGCTTAAATGTAGCTATCTCTTGCTGTATGCCTGCTCTCCTTGAAGATATCCCCTGCAGACCCATCAAATAAGACATATTTAGAATGAGGAGATTATTAGTACCGAAAAAATATCTTGGTATATAAAACTAACTATGGCACCCAATGTTTCTATTAGCAAAAGGAAACCAATTGCAGAAGACATGTTGTACCTGAAGACTAGTTCTTGCGTCAGTTGTTTGTTGCCTGAGCATTTGGATGTCTTGCGAATTTTCCTCCTCCCTTTTCAATAACCCGATTCTAGCCTGTCTTGACTTCAAGATCGATGATGCAAACTTTCTTCTGATTTCGACTGATTGCTGACAGGCTTTTGCTTCAGAAAAACAAGCATTAATGATTTCCCGCAAGTCCGAGTCTTTCTGTTCTGTTGAAGAGATGAATTTATCAATTTCGTTCTTTTTTAAGACAAGCATTTCAGTATCTTTATCAATTTTATTTTGGGCCTCCTGCAATGAATTGATCTTCATGTCAATATCTGACTGGGAGCCATGAAATCTGGAGACTACCGCACTGATCCTTTCTTGAACCTCCTGGATCCGAACATTATTTTCAGCTATCTCAGCTTCTTTCAGCCTCACCAACTCCAGAAGCTCAGCCAATTCCACTGTGAGGGTATCTCCTTTCTTACTTAGCATATCCTTTTCTCTCTTGTCGTCCTCAATCAAATGCTCTACTGAACCTTCCAACCCCAATCGTGCTGCTAAAACCAATTCTGTTTCAACCTCCATCTCTAGCTTCTTTATTTGTAGTATCTCCATTGATGTCTGCCACCCTTCTATTTCTTTCGAGGACATTTCTTCTGATTGCTTGCTTACCAAATCAGCATGGTCAGTGGCATCCTAAGAAAGACAGAGCTTGAATGTTAATGAACAACTAAAGAACAGAAACCAAAATGCAGCAACTCCTTTAAGTTCATAATTGGTTGTTGCTAAAAGCTCTTGCAGCGTAGATTACTGTAGCTGTTCAACTAGTATTGTATTCCTTCTGATCTTATAGAACTGCTTAACTTCATCACTTGGGTTAGCATAAAACTTCAAACCATCCATTCCTTTCACGACTTTCTAGTTGTTCGAACATTTCAATACCTTTTAGATGCTTATAATGGTGGTCACAAACCAATTCTTTTTAAGATCATGGCAATGGATCATGATGGAAATTTCAAAATAGCGACAGTGGCAACAACACTATGCATGTATCATGATGTCACCAAACGAAACGTTATATCTAAAAAATGAGACCCTTGTTTTAGAAAATAATAAGACCCTTGTTCCATCTAAAATAAGACCCTTGTTACATCGTGATTCTAAAGTTAGTTTCAAATAGCACCATAGTAGTTGTGGCTTATGTCATCCAATAACTAGTATAAGCATCAGTAGATGCTTAGTGTGGATACATGCTTGAGTAGCTCTTTACGAATACTACGTTGATGCAATGAAACTTTGTACGACCATCTATTTCGAAGCAATGGTTCTTTACAAGGATGCCTGAATTCAAGAAAGTACATTTCTCATCGACATTACAGTTTTATGCAAGGTGAGGAAAGGAAACACACAGCTGATTTACCTTTGCAAATTGCTCCAGAAGGGCAGCAGCTTCTTCCTCCATGGAAATGCGTGACTCGAGCACATCCTGCAACTCCAAGTCCACTGAATCATAAGCGAGCTCCGCATCTCGCAGTGCGGTCAACAACCGATTTTTCTCCTTTTCCAGAGCTGCAAGGGAGTCGCTGATCCTCTCAGCTCTCTCGAAGTCCTCGGCCTCGCACGCTTCCTCCAGCTCCCTCTCCAGATCCTTGTGATTGGACGCCGCGGAACCGACATCCTCCGCAACCTTCCTCTGCCTACCAGCCAGCTGCCTCCTCTTGGCTGCAACAGCTGCAGCTCTCTGCTGGATCGAATCGAGCTTACTGGACATTTGAGATCTCAGAAGAGCCAACCTCTCCTCGATCCCCACTGCCGCAAGCCCAGCCCCTCCACTAACCACATTCTCACTAACATCTTCTTCTTTGGCCTCCTCTTTCACATCCAAAGAATTGACCTCCGGATCCACCACTACTGCATCTTCCTCATGGCCATTATCTAGCTGATGATCAGGGTACAGACTGGGGATAGCGGGAGCAGCGTCATGCGGCAAAGCGTCGGGAGGCTACCACTACTACTGGAAGCAGGAATGTCTGTAGCTGCAGCAGCAGTGGCTGTAGGGATTGCCACAGCAGGCGGCAGAGCAGGGGCGGTTAGAGACGAGCGGCCGTACCCGATGCGCACGCCCCGCTTCTTCTTCCGGAGCGACGAGGAGGACGGCTGCCGGGAGAGGACAGCGGAAGGGGGAGGCGAGACCGGCGAGGCGGGCCGGTGGCTCTGATCTTGGCCCTGGGGGTGCTGGTCCTGGTCTAGCGGAGGCTGGGGGGCTAGGAGGGTGAGATCGGAGAAGAGGTCCTCGTCCAGAGGGTGGGAGGCCGCGCCGGTGTCGGCGTCGGTGTCAGCCGCGGCGGCGGAGGCGGGGCGAGGGGTGGGCGGCTTGGGGGGCTCGGGTGCCTCGGCGGCGGGGTCGACGGAGGGGGAGGGGGCGAAGAGGACCATGCCCTCGAAGAGCGAGTCGCCGCCGTCGCCCCACCCGCCGTCCTGCGACGCCATCGGCGGCGAGCGAGCAGGAATCTGCTGCGGCTGATGGGTCGCTGGAGGCCGGAGGAGGAGGAAGAAGGAGAGGGTGGAGCTGACTAGCTGGAGGCTGCTGCTCTAGTAGCCCATCGTGATTTGGCCGCGATGCGAGAAAGAACTGGGTTTTGTTTGTTATTTTTTGTCGCGCAGAGAAGAAGATTAGACGAAGAGGCCAAATCGATGACAATCCAGGAAGCAATCCAAGCCAGCAGGTGATGAATCGGAACTGCAAACTGAGTCATTATCGTTATCGGGATTATCTACCGGTTTCAGTCGAGGGGGTGCGTGTTTATCAAAATGGTTTGGCGAGAATTTTGCAGCATACACTGACTGCATGCTTACTGTCCGTCAAAAAGAGAAACTGCACGCTTACTACCAAATTCACTTGGAATTCATGCTTTCTAAGTGACTCTTTGATTTAGAGAAATTCTGTAGGATCTCAACAAACCTGGCCATATGGGCCCGTGCTAGCGGGCCAGCCCGCCATGGGCTTGGCACGACACGTGGCTCAGCGGGCTGTGCCCGGCCCGTCTCTGAGCTGGGGCCGTGCTGGGGCCTGGCAGCCGAGCCCGCGTGCCGGCACGGCACGGCCCGTTTACGGCCACGTACGCGGAGGCCTGCGAGCACGTGCAAAATAAGCAAAATATTGTGGTCTGCAGCGTTCGAACGCGAGACCTCCTCCTCTGGAGCACAGCGTCATTACCACTGCACCTTTTGCATGCTCTTGTCGAGAGCGTATATCATTGCCTATTATTCAGGTATTGGATTTTTAGTTAACTAGAATGTACATATAGACGAATATTTGTGCACTTTTGCACGCACGCACGTACACACATTTTAGTTAGATAACAAATATGGCAGCTCTATTTTATCATGTATGACAATTTACATTTTTTTATTTAATTTTCGACTTTTTTACATTTTTTAAACAAAAAACAGTCAAAACTGCCTCGTGGGCCAAATATGGCCCGTCGTGCCTAAGCGGACCCGTGCCGGCACGTTTAAGGCAGGGGCCGTGCCTGGGCCTTAAGGCCAGGCCCGCGTGCCGACACGGCACGGCCCACTTACTAAACAGGCCTCCACGTGACGTGCCGTGCCGTGCCGTGCCAGGCCCGCCAGCAGTGAAGTGGGCCTGGGCCGTGCCGTGCCGGCCCGCTGGCCAGCTTTGGATCTCAACCTACAAAATCTACGTGGCACTGTTCATCTCTTTTGGTTTAAAAAAGCAATGGAACAAACTAAAAACAATGAATTTTCCTCTGATCTTAGTATCAAAGGAAAAACCAAATGACTTCAAAATCCACTTAGACCTCCTTTTCAAAATTTACGCGTGAAGAATGAGACCGAGGTCTCCAGTGGCTTAATAACATCCTAATTATACGGTATCATGTGGTTTGACATTGGTTTTACCATATTTATTAGGACACTTGTGTTTTTCTTATTCCTGTGAACCAAACAGAATTCCCAGCGTTTCCAGTCTTCTGATTTGCACATACATTCCTATGATATTCCTATGTTTTTCCTGTTCCTGTATATTTAGAATCCTCCAAACAAAACATGCCCTCTACAGGATCTCAATTTTTCTTGTGCAGCAGGACTGTTCGTTATCATGCAATACAGATGCAGTAATGCACTTGATCGACAGAAAAGAACAGCGGCAACAGAAGCGCAAACCTGTAAACATCAATGTTACCAAGAGACATCGGCTCAGGAAAATAACACCAAATCATGTACAACAATTGTGACCAACTGCTGCTGTAACAGCAGCGTTAACACAACTGTACACAAATACACGGCTGATGCTACACAACCGTTTCTCTGACTGACTGACAGGTTTCCCCGTTTATACTCTACCACAGGTACAAATGATGCGCCACGCACAAGCAATATTACACGAAATAATTGACGGTACACCGAGTCTGGCATCGGCTGTCAAGGCATCGGATCCCTCTGCGCGCCTGGTGGAGCTGTCGGCATTGGGAAGTTAAACGAACAATAGGTTCCACCGAATTGGGGAGCCTCCACATATGGACTCTGGTACAATAGAAGAAAATCATTTCTCGACGTCTTAAGCCATTTGCAGAAATTTCATCAATGTTGAATTCTAGGGGCAACTACCTGGGTGAGAGAAGGGTTAGGGATGGGATTGAATGATGCCTCCCGCTTTGGTGACGAATCAGGGGAGCTGCCGACATTGTCATCCATGATATCTATATTCCTCATTTGCGACCCTTCCCCCTCAACACTGTTGAGCTTAACCCCCTATGTGGAGAAGATAAGAAAACTCAGTCATGGAAATGTTACACCATAAAATAGAACAAATGAATGAGCAATACCTGGAAAATTTTCCCTAGAGTTTTCAGGCCTTTGGCACGAAGACGCAGGTCTTCCTTCCTTGCATTAGCATCTTGAAGCACCTGTTATCATACACGTGTCACAAATCACTGCTAGTACGCTACATCAGTGATATTTTTTTTATAGTACTCAAGAATACAAGGCACATAGCATGCATGAAAGGTGGCAGGTAAGCTGGACAGACCATCTGGCAAACATGTGATATTGTGGCTTCTATGTCAGCAACATTAAGCTTCCACAAGGAATCAACCATAACTTTCTTGTGGTTCTGCATGTACATTTCAAGTTCTTCCTCTGTGGTTTGGCCCTCAGCACCTAGTTGCTTCTTCAAGTCTTCTTGCAGCTGCATAAGAGCTATCGCACCTGCAGAAAAACGGTCAATGCCCAAAGCTGCATCATATGCTTTCAAGATACACGTATTAAAAGAACTCGTAAAAAAATTGATGAGATAGTTTTACCTGCTGCAGCTGTTACTTGGGATTTGATAAAATGGCCTTTGTCTCTGAACCATTCAGCTACAAATGGAACCCCCAGATATATAGCTTTCTTTCCAAGTTCTTTTGCAGCTTGTCTTGAATACACGTAGCCAATAGTGTTCAACATAACAAGCCCATATGCTGTAGAACAAGGAAAACGGGACCAATAAAGAGATAAACTTCAGATTACAGATATCAAGGGCATAGCCAACAGAGAGCATACGGGGAACAGAAGCAAAAGCATTGAGTATTTCTGAATAGGTTTGATAATATATTTTAGTCTAATTATAAATTATCATGTAGGGCCAGCTTCGATAGTTTGTGCAACATTTGCTTGAGATCAGATAACTCCGCCTATGTCTTCTAGGCATAGCCGGTCCCAAGCCCGGATAAAGGAGAAGGGTTGTGATAGGCTTGGCGAGCCAACGTAAAAACGAGACAGTCCCATGGGTATGAAACCCATTTGGGCGAGAGTAGTACTAGGCTGGGTGATCCATATCTGAGGGTTGTGATAGGCTTGGCGAGCCAACGTAAAAATTAGCCAGTCCCATGGATATGAAATCCATTTGGGCAAGATGGGTGACCTCCTGGGAATTCCTCGTGAAAGGGTTTCATATCTAGCCTACCCCAGCTTGTTTGGGACAAAAGGCTTAGAAGAAGAAGAATTGCTTCAGACCAGATGGAATACAATTCATGAAAGACTATTTTTAGTTAGGCGAGAGATAATAAATTTGATAGTTTTCTACAGCAAGGTATATCTGTTTTCTTTTCAAGTGGATGATTCTAAGAATGCCATCACAATCACATAAACTATGTTCACGAAGGTGTGAAATAAAAAAAAATTACACATCGAACTATAGAGTACAGAAATTACAGCTCCTTCAAATATATCAACTGCCGGTTAAATTCTTACAGCAACAGGTAGAGCAGGAAGGGGACTGACGGAAAAGGATCAAGAGTTGAAGGAGGAAGTGAGCAAACCTGCATCACTAAGTCTGGACACCTCGGCCTCAGCAAGCCGGACGAATTCTTCTTTATTTCCTTGAACGTACAGGTGTAGCCGGTTTTTAAGTATCTCTGCAAGTTTCTCTTCTCTTTCCTTTTGAACAGACTGCAGTTGTAGTTTACCGTTCAGCAGAAGAGTCGTAAAAAGAGTATGAAATGGAATAAATATGGATAGAAAGGTGGCCAATAACAAAACTAGTTGTCATGGAGTCTTTGCATAATGAATTATAACGGAAATTTTATAAACTAAACTTGCCAAAAGAGCAACCTGCATTTTCTCTTGCAACTTTTTTGTGTCAATATTTTCATCGTCGCCAAAATTATCAAGTGAAGCCATTGATGCCATTGCCAGTTGACCAATATAATCCTCAAAAAGCTCACTACCAAATAGCATTGCGAAAATTGCTGCTGGATCAATTATTCCTTCCCTGTAGAATGTTGACAAGCAAGCTGATTATAATATGATTCTCGGAAGTTTCTTTAGAACACGTGGTGAAACTTGCATCTTTGGATGCAAGAAAATTAGCTCCAACTAACAGTGCGGAACTGCGGTTGCTGCTGCCTTGCCGAAAGTGGCAAGCCCACATGGCCACATCCCGAAGTTTTAAGTATGTTTCACAGCCTTTAGATAATTTAAGTGTGAAAATCAGACATACGTTGAGATGCCAGATTTCCCATGGGCATCATAAGCTTGGCGTTGGGCAGGGTCACTAAGAACTTGGTATGCCTCCCCTAGTTCCTGCAATAAGAATTTCTGTGAGCAAACAATAGTCTTATACACATGAAAGGTATTCACACATCATACTGATTTTCTCATGTAGTCAATAGCATCAATTCTCATATTAAAACTACCATGAGGAATAAATGTAACACTACTATATCAGCTATGGAGAACGTTATGTATTTACAGCTAAGTAGAAAATACTTAGAGAAAATCTATAAAAAATAGTATAAAAATCATGTGGAATGATATCACCATCACAGCCTCGTCGAGTCGTGGCCATTAATTAATAAGATGCTACAACCATTCATGCTTTCAGGCTTACACCAAGATATGCCCTAAGCTATATTAGAAGTTTATATTGTTGGGCAAGTTCACATGGTTGATTCAAGCTTCTTTCGCATCGAGTCACGACAATATGCAGGGTTTAGAGCAACTCTAGCAGATCCCAATTAATGCCAACCCAAAAAAAACCAGTTTCGTGTGCCCCTGAAACTCGTTTTACGGGTTAGAAATTCGTCGCGCACAATAGAAACGGTAAATTTGAACCGGAAATTTGAGAAAGTACTTCGCACTTTCATTTTAGCAAACATAGTTAAATAGTTCAACAAGGTCATACATATAATGCATACATCCAACATAGTTAAATAGTAAATCATAACTAAAACCTAGATCTGCGCCTCCACCCTAGTCTCTGCCGTCCTGGTTGCCGGTTCTGCGGCTGAGATCGCGAAGGATGATCCGCTGGCAGCGCTACTCCTTCTCCAACATCCGTTGTTGAGCTGCTGTTTGGCGTTGTACCCTTCGACCAACCGGCCGGTATACTCGATGCGTGCGAAGTTGGGAGTGCACGGACTTCTCCACGATGGGTCGGACAAGCTCGGCCTCGTCGGTGATTGCGGCGAGATCGGCATCATCGTCGGTAGTGATGAGCCTGGACTTGGCGGACTCGGAGTTGGTAGAGGAGTCTCAGTCCAACGCCGGCACATCGTCAAGGCCATCACCCTCATATGGCGTCGAACTAAAGAAATCCCTTAACGGCCGGCCTGAATGATTGATATAGTGGTGCCCCTGACGCTTATCCGGTGGCCTGGAAAAATATTTCCGGGCTGGGCCAATATGCGGTGCCTGTTCGGGCTGCAACAATGGC
Source organism: Poa pratensis (assembly GCA_947311845.1). NCBI lineage: Eukaryota > Viridiplantae > Streptophyta > Magnoliopsida > Poales > Poaceae > Poa > Poa pratensis. Next base: position 64,151,187 of record CAMZMU010000041.1, read on the forward strand.
CGAACCGGCATATCTGCCAGAATTTTCCGGGCCAGGGCATTATAGCGGATCTGCTAGAGATGCTCTGAAGGTGCCAATACATTTTTATGTTAGATGGCATGGCTTCTGATTTCTCAAATTGCATACTGATCCGCTATAATGCCCTGAAGGTGCCAATACATTTTTATGTTAGATGGCATGGCTTCTGATTTCTCAAATTGCATACTGTGCAAGCAAAAGTACATATTTCTGAAATCTTCTGTTTGGTGTAGGGACAAAAGGTATCATTTGAAAGATGGTGATTCACACTTGACCGCCATGTATTTAGGAATTTTTCGTTTTTATCATGCCTCAAAGGCCAAAGCAAGTTATTACAAAATGGCATATCAGTGTTTTCATAAGGTTCACTTATCTAATGGCTATGATTTTTTTACTGCAACAGTATATTTTGATTATCTCCTTTAGTTCGATGAATGTGTCCTCGAGGTGAACACTTAACAATCAGCACAGAAGGCAAAACACCATTGGCACCAACACAGTAGCCAAACAAAAACACCTGCTCACAAAACCCAAATGGAGGCAGTTGGCATTGGCATCAACAGGTATGCCTCTAATCGGATTCAATCAAGGATTCTACAGTAGTGGATGGCTGCCCGAGTTAGTTCGCTACAGCAGCTCAGCGGTGAGCTGAACAAAAGGTAGGTACATACAAAGTTACAAACACAATCATGCAAGGAGCAAGGCGATGGCACAGAACTTTACTTGGAACTTCCCCGCCGCCTGCGGATCATTTGGGTTCTTGTCTGGATGGACCTGCCTCGCCTGCAACACCACCAACACCGGCAGGAATCAGATATTTTGAAAAGAACGCAGCTAAGCTAAGCAAAGCAGCCGCGAGGAGGAGCCGGAGGACTACCTTGACGTAATATGCTTTCTTGATCTCGGACTCGGAGGCGGTCGGGGTGACCCCGAGCACGTCGTAGTAGCCCGTCTCCTTCACCATGGCGAGCCGGCGCCTCTCCTGGAGCTTCGATCTCCTCCCCTCGTGCTCTTCTCGATTCGGTTCCAGGAACGGCGCGGATCCACCAACTGGCTGACTGCTCGCTCGCAAGGAAGACGGGGTGCGTCGTCCGCCGTTGGACGGACGGGCACGCCCTGCGACGCCGACGGCGGAACGCCGGTGGTGGGGGGAGAGCGAGAGGACGGAGGTGCTGTGGTGGTCGGGCTTTTGGATTTCTGCCACCTGCAAAGCGCGTGGTGTCGGGTTGCTATTTTTCGCTGGAAGTCTACCACGAAACCACGAGGGCCAGCAGCCAAGTTGGATTCGGGTCAGGTCAGTCGACTGCTCAGGCGTCGTCGATCCTTTCTCAGATCGGCGGCGTAAATCGCGGGGGCGACTTGTACAGAGTCTGATTTAAAATTATAAAATGAATCTGTTGTTCTTTACAGTTTACATCTTAGAAGTAACACAAAAAGTTACAAAGAGGTCCGGAAAGATCGAGATACGACAACTAAGGGGCAGTGAATAGAACTTGTCAGAAAATGACTTCCAGTGAAGATAAATAAGAAGATACCAGGTTCTCGAAGGGCGATTTCGCCGCTCCCCTCCGCCTCCGGCCGCCGTTCTGGCACCGGGAGGCGGGGGGAGCTCCGGCAATCGTGTGTGTGTGTAGATAGGTTCTTCTACTAGGTGTGCGTGCCTCCCGGCGGCCTCGAAGACGGTGGCGATGGCGTCGGGGCTTCGGGTGTGGTCCTTCCCCTCCTTTCCCCGTTTCGGCGTCGTCTTCGACGTCGGGGAGGTCGTGAAGGTGTTCGTCGGTTGCGCTTCTCCGTGTTTGCTTCTCCGGCCGGCCGAGGCGGCGAGGGGAGGAGTTGCCGGAGCTTGGCGTTTCCGTTTTGTTGTTGTTCCTGCAGGTGGTCTCCTTCGATGTCTCGGCTCCGGCCGGCCGTGGTGGCGAGGGGAGCGGCGTCTGGAGGCGGTTGTGGTTGGTGGGCCTGGGCGGCGCTGCGTCGGCGGGAAGCAGGGTGGAGCAGGGGAGCAGGAGTTGTGGCCGTATCCGTTCATCGAGCCAGATTCCGTCGCACGGCGGCGGATGGATCTTGCGGCCGTCTACAGCGCGTGGTGGCGCCTCCTCCCCAGCGGCAAGTGGTACGGCGATGCCGGCGGCGTCTAGGTTTCTCGGGAGCGCGGTGGTGGGCCTGATCGTGGTTCTTCCAGGATGCTCAGGGTGTTTCGTGCAAGTTGCAGGGGTTCGGGTGTTTTTTCTTTTCTTTGCTGGACCTTGTTGTAATTTGTACTGTGCATTTCTGAATATATGGATCAGACCCTTTCCTCAAAAAAAAAATACAAGAAGATACTTGTCGAAACTGCGGTGTACAATTACGGCTGATAGGCCGCCCCGGAGGGTTGGTCTCTTCTTCTGTGTTGGAGTGTCTTCTGCTCCTGCCACATTGTACTTATGGTTTCTTCTCTCCGGTAGATCGCTAAGGGTGAAAACCTAGCTGGATCTTTGAGGAGTGGTGGTTTGAGCTTGACTTTAGGTGTTCTCAAGCTGATATCAATGTATGGTTTCGCCCCGTTTCTCCCGCAGATTAACTCGGCACCTTTCTTTTTAATCAATGGATAAGGCTAAGGTTTTACCTTCGTTCTAAAAAGTAGATAATTTAAGTAGTTTGCTAAAAAAAGGTGAACACAAACACATACACAATGATAGATGATAGGTAGTGAAGCAACAAAATACAAAGAGAAATAGACAGATCTTATTGATGCTTTAGAAAAGAACAGGAATACAAAGCAAGATAGTTAGTAAAAAACAGATATGAACTACAAGTATATAGATGAAGATGGTGAATGTAATTTATGAAGTTCAAATTATTGGAGACATCTCCAAGTCTTTGTTTGAAGAGGCTATGCATTGCACCTAAGTTCTCGAGCATGCTATTTTGTCTCTGCTAGCTCAAAAAATTAGGAACCCACCTCAATGTTTTGAGGTTGTTATTAATGTGATGACCAGATCTTTACAAAATTGTCATGGTCAATCCCAAACTTGAATGCTCAACAATAACGCCTAGCTAGGTAGGAGTTGTCAAATCTTTAAGAGTAACCATCAAATATCCAAAGGACAGAACATACTTGTGTTTGATTCTCAAGTAAACTCACTCCTTTTCTCTCAGAGGATTGATCAAGTACACAAGAGAGACATACTTTGTATGGATAAATTCGTGTGTATCTTAGATCTTAATATTTTGCAACACTAACTCATTGACTTTGTTTTATCAACCGCTCAACCGGGCCAAAGAAAGCAGTCATAACTCGAACATCACTAATGTTGGAAATCTGCACTGGAGCCGAGAATAAAAGCTTTATCATTCTATGGTCATCTCATTTTTTTGCATGGGGTAAAACCTTTGAAATAAGTGTAAATTTTGGAGAAACTATTCCCCCCTCCCCATCCCACCCCCTCTCTCTAAATTATCATCCCTATCTGTTCGGCAGCGCCGTTGGAGTTGCCTTTACTAGAGCCTTGTAAATAATACTCCCTCTGTTTCTTATTATAAAGTTTAGATTTTTCCTAAAAAATCAAACTTGACTATATTTAACTTAGAGTTTAGAAAATATTATTAGCAATTACAATATCAAATCATTAGCATTAGATTCATCATGAAGTTTAATTTCATATTTTTCTTTAATATTTCAAATATTGATGTTTTTTATCAAATTATGGCCAAAGATAGTCAAGTTTTACTTTCTCAGAAAAAACTATACACCTTATAAGAAGTAACATATGGAGTATAAAAACATTGCGGATCTATGAAACTATGAGAACACTTTAAGAAAGAGCAGTTTTGTGACCTAGTGTTCTTTACTTCTTTAAAAAACACTTGGTTTCAGGTATGTTTTCATTTTAAATTCCATTTTGTTGGCAATTCTCATTTTGAAATCCGAGATGCGTTCACACAAGCTACACACAAACAGGTTTCGGCATCCGAAAGCGAAATGCCCTGAAGCAAATGACGCCCCGGAACAGCAGACGGGCTCTTCCGTCGACGGCCACCAACCAGCTTCCGCACTCAGAGAAGACAGAGTAGCACACGCCATCCGCCCTGAGGCGACGGCAATGAGGATGGGGCGGGCGGCGCCGTTCCTTCTTCTCTTGACGCTGCTGGCGGCGGCGGACGCGAGGAGGGAGAAGGGCGGCGAGAATGCGTGCGACAAGGGGTGGGAGTGCAGCGGCAGCGGGTTCTGCTGCAACGAGACCATCAGCGACTACTTCAGCGCCGACCAGTTCGAGGAGCTCTTCCCCAAGCGCAACGACTCCCTCGCCCACGCCGCCGGCTTCTGGGACTACCAGGCCTTCATCACCGCCGCCGCCCTCTTCCAGCCTCGCGGGTTCGGCACCACCGGCGGCAAGGAGATGGGCGTGAAGGAGGTCGCCGCCTTCCACGTCGGCGCTAAGACCTCGTGTACGCCTCTCTCTGCTCCTCAGTCTAATTCACCCTGATGTGATGTGCCGGGGTCTTCAAGAAATGGGGGATCTGTCGGTAACAGTTTTTTTTTTGCGGAGAAACAGGTGATATATTAAACCACAGCTCTTACAAAAAGGCCCAGGAAAAAGATAAAAATACAACGAAGCCCTCTATCTTCTTCTTCTAGGTCTTGCCGACGCCGACGCACGGAGGCCGTCGGTGGCGCGCCGCTGCCGCTGCTCCTTAACGCATCTTGGATCGGAGCCAGCCTCGTGGACAGCGGGAAGTCGCCGAGCAAATCCACCGGAGACGTCGCCGACGACGAAGAGCAACACAAGAACACCTCCTTCTTCATTTTCTGGGATTTCTCACACCGGATCCGCCGCCACCAAAGCAGCCACGAACCCCCACCCTCATCACGGCACCTCGCGAGCCCACCACCGCCCCTGGGGAAGAGGACGGCGCGGGGATGACCAGCTCGCAGGACGGGAACTCCACCGCAGGCAGCCGGCGTCGTCGCCTTGCCAGCCCCCAGCACGGAGTACATCAACTCCCCTTCCTCCCCGACGAACACGCCGCCGGACCGGAGAAAGGAAGGGGAACCTTTATTCTTCACCAACGCCGGCGTCGCCTCCAGACCGAGACCGACGAGGAAGCAGCACAATAAACTTAGAAATAGACCTAAACTACTTCCGCACGACAGATCCATAGGCTACCCCCACCTCACGACGCCACGGCGGCGCCGGAGACGGAGGGAGCCATCGAACCCGCCGGCGGCAACTCGCTCGCTTTTCGCCTCTTTTCTCCGCTCTGAACTGTAGCAAGGGGATAGGAACTGAAGTTGGCAGAAGCTATCTGTCGGTAACAGTTTTAGACATAGGCTTCAGGAACACTAGTCTGCGGGGGCTGAACCAGATTGGGGATTTTCGGCTGTAACCAGACGTTGATTAGGTGTTTAGTTTCCATTTCAATAGTTTTCTCGTCGGAATAGCTTCACATGTAGATTTGATGCTTGATATCTGCAATTTTGCATCTGAATACGGTAATAATTTGAAGGAAACCAGTGCATTTTAATCTGATTCTAAATCCATATTGGATTCGTGTAGAATATCATTTTTTTTTTGAAATTTCCACGTATATTCAAGCACGTACCACATACAAAGTACACAGTACAATTACAGAGTACAGAAAGTAATACGTAGAGGAAGCAGAACCAGAGGAAGCATCATCAGCTTCGCCGGCGTCGAAGACGAAGGTCGCCGTCCACCTTCTAACCACAGCCCGAGGGATCTCCAAACCTGAAACGCGCCGCAGGACCCAACTCCCACACGGACACGGCCCGAGGACCATGTGCGGCGGAGATTAAGGCGGTGAACGAACACGGCGCATCCCCTCTCGCGCCAGCACCACCCCTTGCCGCGGCCATCTTCACCTTGGCGCAGCTCGAAGTTGAGAAGCCCTCCTGGCCCCGACACCCACCCGCCAGATCCGCCGCCAGCACGGATCCGGCGGCAGGCAGGAGAACTCGAGCGCCGCGCCGGGCCCCGAGCTCCCGCAAGTCGCGCGCGGAGACGCCGTGCCCGTAGGAGCAGCCTCGCCGGAGAAGCCCGCGCCGACACCAAACCCCACACCAGCCGCCCCTCCTCCTGAGCGCCGCCGGCGAACTCTCCCCCCTATCCTACCATATATACAGACCGGAGCCGGGGATCCACCACCCTCCCGCCGCCGAAGCGGCCGGCGGAGGAGGCGAATCCCGTGGCTCAGCGGCCGCACGGGGTGGATCGGCGGAGTCGCTTCAAAAATCGCCTCCTCTCAGCTACAGTGGCGGTGAGAGGATAAGGCTCGACTTCGTGTAGAATATCATTAGTATAGTAGTATAATCTTGTAAAAGTGATTGGAAATGTAGAGCAGATTCATTCTAATTGTGTATAACACCTATAATTATTTAACGTAGTGTCAAATATCGTAGAAACCTAAAGACGATAGTCAAGAGTAGAATCTCATAAATACTGGAATGGTTACTCCTACAGGTGGATATAGCGCCACCACCGGTGGTACATTGGATTGGGGTCTTTGCTACAACCATGAATTGAGCCCAAGCCGCCAAGCTACTGTCACAGAAGCCCGAGCCTTATCCTCTCGGCTACAGTAGTCTCAGGCGGAGAGAAAGGCGACTCGTGCGTCCAGCTTCTCGCCGGCGAGTCCAGCGCTCCCCTCTGCCTCCGGCCGCCGTTCCGGCGCCGTGAGGTGGGGGGGGAGCTCGGGTACTTGCTCGTGCGTGTAGATAGGCTGTAGTTAGGTTCTTCTAGGTGTGAGTTCCCCCGGCGTCGTTGAAGACGGAGGCGATGGCGTCGGCGTGGGTGTGGTCCTTCCCCTCTGCTCTCCGTTCTGGCCTTCGTGCTGGGGAGGTTGTGAAGGTTCTTGGTCGGGTGCTCGCTTCCTCTTTCGCTTCTCCGGCCGACCGTGGTGGTGAGGGGAGAAGAAGGTGGTCGTGGGCGTTCCGTTTTTGGTGGTGGTGTTGCAGGTGGGCTTCTTCTTCGGTGGTTCTGCTCCGGCCGGCCGTGGTGGCGAGGGGAGCGACCGTGCGGAGGTGGGTGTTGGTGTTGGTGGTCCTGGGCGCTCCGGTGACGGCTGGAAGAAGGGCGGAGGCGGGAAGACGACGCTTTGGCCGTGCTCCTTCAGCGAGGTTAGATTCCGTTGCTTGCGGCGGATGGCTCATGCGGCCTTCTACAAGGTGGTGGCGTCTTCTTCCCGGCGGACGGCGGTACGGCGCCGCCGGCAGCGTCTAGGAACTTGGGGCAAGACGGTGGTGGGTCTGATTGTGTTTTCTCCAGGCAGCTCGGGGTGCTCTGTGCAAGTTTCGGGGTCCTTTTTTTGTAATTTCCTTTTCTTTTCGGACCTGCATGTAATTTGTACTGTGCTTCCTGATATATGAATCAGATCCTTTCAAAAAAAAAATGAATTGACCCCAAGCCAGAGCTACTGCGACGACAGCAACGAATTATACCGTTGTGCCGAAGGAGTCGAGTACTATGGTCGAGGCGCCCTACCTGTTTACTGGTCAGGCCGATATGTTCTTTTCTCAGTTTTGTTCATTAGGAACAAGTTATTGATAATGTATCTGCTTGTTAATTATTCTCAGGAACTACAACTATGGTATCGTGGGTAAGGGTATAAAGCAGGATCTGTTGAACCACCCAGAATTATTGGAACAGAATGCCACCCTAGCATTTGAAGCAGCAATCTGGAGGTGGATGACTCCAATGAAGAGGAGGCAGCCATCAGCCCATGATGTCTTTGTTGGCAACTGGATTCCAACCAAGAAAGACACTTTGTCCAAGAGATATCCTGGCTTTGGTGCGACCATGAACATCTTGTATGGTGATCTCATCTGTGGTAAAGGGTGGCCCATTGATCCTATGGACCGTCGGATTTTACCCTCCTCGGCTAGGGTGGCGCGGGGCAGCCATGGCCGGGGAGGTGCTGCTCGGCGACGACGGTTTGGCACGGCGGCAGGGTTCCTGGTGCTGCGCCGGTGGCCGAGGTGGTGAGGGCGCTGCCGTTGGTGGCCGTGGCGGCGATGGTGGAGCTCCGGCCCTGCAGGCCCAGATCTGGGCCCTTCGGGCCGATCTGGGTCAGGGCGGGCTCTGCCCTGCTGCCTCCGGTTGGCCTGCTGAGCGGCTTGCGACGAAGATGGCAGTGGTGACGCCGCGTCTGTCTGCAGCGTGGCGGTGGGAGCTTCACGGGCCTGTTTGGGTCCGGCCGAGCCTATGGGCCGATCATGAGGGTAGCGGCGGCAACGTCTTACGTGCAGCAACATGGCGGCGGGGACTTTACGAGCCCCCCGGGGTTCGGCCGGGCCTGCCCGGCCTGGTGTGTCCCTGCTGCCGTGTCCGGTCGGCACCCGCTGATGGCGGTGGAGGAGGTCCTCCAGTTGGCTGTGCTGCTGCCGCCCTCCGGTTCCAATGGCCCGGTGTGCTCCTGTTGTTGCGTCCGGTCGGCTACCGCCTATGGCGGTGGAGGTTGTTCCCTCCCGCGTGATTGTGATCCTGCCGGACCTTGTCTATGGCTGCTCTGTTTCGGGCTGGCTGGCCTTGCAACGTTTGCCGTGGTGAGACGGCGATGGTGACTTCAAGACCGTGGTGGCGTGTGCTAGTGGATGGCAAGTTTGGTGGAGCGCTTCAGATTGTCTGGGATGTGGTTTTTTGGGGGTCGGGAGAAATCCTTGCCATTTGGCACCGACGCGGTGACGCTCGAGAGTGTCACCCTTCCTTCCTGGAGGGTGTCGGGTGTACCTCTTCCCCACACCTCAGCGCGTATCGGGAGAAACCCTAGGATCAGTCCGGGCAGCAGCGTCGTTGTCGTCGCCTTCCTTCTTGAAGGTGCTGCTTGGTACGCGGCGATTCAGAGTGCTAGTTTGTGGTGGGATTACTCCGGAGAGGACGCAGCGGTTGCGAGTCGCTTTCGTTTTCGTTGATCCGCCGTTGTTGGCCTTGTTTTCTTTTTTCTTTTCCTTTGGGCTTGTTTGTACTGTTTTGTCCCAGCAGTGGACTCAAAGTTGTACCGTGTTTGCTATTATTATAGCGGGGCTACGGCCTATTTCGTCAATATTATCTTGATTTGATGGGAGTCGGTGTTCAGCAATCTGGATATAACTTGGATTGTGCTAACCAAGTGCCATTCTCTCTGTCATCAAAGAATCCCGACTTATAAGCAAGCTGCATGTCAGATCCATGTAGATTTACATTTTAAGTCTCATCCATCTTTCTTCCCGAACTATAGAAATCGTGTAGGCTAATCTGTAAGGTATTATTTAGTAGCTCTGAGGACTAATATCGGGTCTGTGAAGTTTGTGGCCTATCTATGTAAGCTCGTCATCTTCTCTCACTATGTGATTTGTCATGCATATTACAGTAGAAAATTTGCTTTCGGAGAAGTTTGTGGCCTATCTATGTAGCTCTGAGGACTACTATTGCTTCTGTGAAGTTTGTGACCTATATATGTAACCCCGTAATATTCTCACTATGTGATTTGTCATGCATATTACAGCAGAAAATTTACATTCGAACATGTGACGACTTTGTTACTAAAGTGTTTTGTAAATGAGAATTCAGTGCCCTTTTTTATTAAATTTATTACTGCTTTGCTACGGTTGTGGATATCAATTCACCTCAGCCATTTCTCTTGTTCAGTGAACATGATTGCTGGCGAAGAGTGGTAACGTAATTGATTTGTGTGGTGGGGTCTTGCCTTGCTTTGTTTTCTGAATTCCCCTCACAGTTTTTTCTTTTTGCATTTTATTTATTTGGATTAATATTGTTATGCTAATTTTTGGATGCACAAACAGTTGTTGTTATTAAATTCTAAACATATGGAAGCATTGTCGTGGAAAAAAATCCACAAAACATTAAGACAGTCAAGAACTGAAAATCTATTTAAATTTTTACTGAGATAATATGTGTATAGGTTCAGAGGCAAATTCTTGCAGAACTACAGATGGGCTGATATTTACCACTGAAACAGCTTATCCAATTGCCTTCCTGGGGACCGTCAGCTGGACACCACACATGGGCCGGGTACAGATAGACTTACTAGACAGTTGTGTCTTTTTCCTCTTCCATTTCAGGGCAGTAGCACTGGCGTTCAAACAAAGCCAGGAAGGGGATGGAGCTTACCAACACCCCCCATCTTGCCTCCTCCTCCAGCTTCATCTTCTCCAGCCGCAATCGCTGCGCCTGCAGGTAATGCTTGCATCCCCTCACGCTCCCATGCCTGCGAAGCAAATCATGTGTACAAACATGGAAGGCAAATACCATGTACAAACTGTGATTCTCCAGGCGTAGAAAAACTGGGAAGGCGGTGATAACAGCGTTTGCTGCTGGTAGTAGGTGCAGTGCTGATTCTTCATGTTCAGAGCCAATTGAGAAGCAAAATGTAGATTCCCTTGCAGGTACGTCACAGTTGCTAATTTCTAAGTGACACTATGTCAAGAGCAACGACACATTCCTAATTCTGTGTTGCTTTGGGGAATCTCCACCATGAATGTTATGTGTATGCTTCCCACTAGGAGTTTGAGTATTGAGTATTTTTGGGAGGTTAAGTAGTGCTACTTATTGGACATTATTCACTGGTTTATATTCTTCTCTCTCACATTGAATTTGTCTTTCCATCCAATCATTCGACAAAAACAATATATGCAGCAATAATGAAGAAGATCCTTTCAGTCTGTGCTAATGGATTGCTTGCCAAATTAAATTTTCTTTGTGTATAGTGGCCTCAGGTCCTGCAAATACGCACTGTTATAGAAGGAGAGACTTTGCTGCTGTTGCTATGCTCCCTTTTCTACTTCCTCATGTTGATATGGCGAGTGCGTAAGTACAATATTCGGTGACTATTACATTCCTATTTTGCACTTATTCCCATAGCTATGAGTTCAGATATTAACCTATGTGTGATCATTTACGGCCAATTTGTTTAACTATGCAAGCATAGACTAAAAAAAATGAAATCGATCATAGGCCTATCAAGTATACCCATAATAGTGATTTGCAGAAAAGACTAAAAGAGTAACCTACTCAAAGTTGTTTCTTTCTCTTTTAAACATCACGTCGAACTTTGAGATAGTTGTTTCTTGATCTTTAAATATCACTATTACCCTATAGAAGTTCCATAATTACGGTTTTGATCTACAGGGCTGAGTCATATGATGGATCAGTTATTCGAAACGGTGTGAAGAGTGTTTTATCCAAGGCCAAAGCTGCTGGCGTGCTTCGTTTGGTTTTTCATGATGCAGGAACTTTTGATATTGATGATAAATCAGGTTAAATTTATTTTTCTGTTATAAAAGTTTTATAAAGTTTCTGAGCTTAGGCTTAAATCTTATTTGTCTGTTATCAAAGCTTGATAAAGTTTCTGAGCAAGGAGTGCATATGCTTAAAAGTGTAATGTTCAGAAATCGGGGATTCAAATTTGCTATAGTGCGGCTCACAATATCTAAAATATGGATTTTTATTCTCGAAAAAAATATATGGATTTCTACAAAGTAGAAGTAGATTAAATTGATGATTGGTGACAACATCTTGCAGGTGGCATGAATGGCTCAATAATTTATGAAGTTGACAGACCTGAAAACACTGGACTAAGTAAACCCTTAAAGGTTTTTTGTTCTTCAGAAAGTACCTTTACAGCACATCGTTCTTCTTTGCTTGTAGTCATAGATAGTGCCATATCCTACTGAAGGACACCTAACATGACATATCTGTTTAATTGCTTTTGCTTCTGAACTTAACAGGTACTACGGAAAGCAAAAGAAGGAATCGACCAGATTCAGCAAGGTATGTGCTTTACATGTGTTATCTGTATTTAAATTAGCTTTTCCTGTAATCAACGGAAATTCGCATTGGCACCCGGGAGCATATGCTCCCGGTATTTTCAAAAAAAATTCAAAATTTGAAAACTTATCAAAAAATCTGGAATTCTTTCCAGATTTTTTTGATAAGTTTTCAAATTTTGAAAAAAAATTCAATATACCGGGAGCATATGCTCCTGGAGCGAAAACGGCGCTCTCATTCCGAAGTCAAACTTATTACTTTTTCATGCTAGTGTCATGGGCGGACTTGATTGCAGTGGCTGGTGCTGAGGCAGTTGCACTCTGTGGAGGGCCTGAAATTCAAGTAAGACTGGGCCGATTAGATTCCAGGTGCAACATAGTGAGATATATACAATTTATTTACATTATTAGATTCCATCCTATTTAGTGTTTTCCAGTATTCTTCTCAAATAACGAGTTTATCATGTAGCACTGCTGATCCTACCGGTAAACTTCCTGAAGAAACATTGGATGCCGTTGCCTTAAAAACTTCATTCAGCAAAAAAGGCTTTTCGTGAGTCCAGCTTTTGTTTAACAACTTCAGTGATTTTCCGTTGTCTTTTTAATACTACTAGAAGAATACCCCGCGCGTTGCAGCGGGAATCTATTTAAAAATTTAGTATGTAAATGAAATGGGTATAAAACACATGAATATTCAATTGTCAAGATTCAGTTGATGACAATAATACAATAAATTTAATTCATGTGAAATTATTGAATATTTGAGGACTAAATATTAATGACGTGGACAATTATATGGTTGAAAAATGACATGGATATTGAGCACACACAAGATGTACTATTATTAATTATTGTTAGTGGAGATGACATGTACAATTGATTGGATAAAATAGTGGGTGATGTGGATACCTTGCATGTTGAGATAGAAAAATAATTAATACACTTAGTGGGGTTTTACTTTATAAGAGGTATAGATTGCCTAATAAAGCTTGGCCCTAGTGGTCAAAATTGTATATCTGCCCATAATTTCCCCAATTGATACTTTGCAGGACACAGGAGATGGTCGTCTTATCTGGAGCACACACAATTGGGGGTAAAGGGTTCGGGAATCCAAATGGTTTTGATAACACCTATTTCAAAATACTCCTTGAGAAGCCGCAACCAACTTCATGTAAGTGATTATTACCATCATGCCCTCTAAATCCATTTGTTAATCATCCCGATGCAAGGTACTTATGTGTGGTGTTCTTGTATGAAGCTGGTATGCCGATAGGGCTGCCGACAGATTGGGCACTCACTAAAGATGATGAATGCTTAAGGTATTCTCTTGGACCAGACACCCGGCTTTGCATTACATATCCTTCGTAGGGTTCATGACAATCTTAGAGCCCAATTATATGAATAAAACTAAGAAATAGTCCCGCGGAAGTCCTAGTTTATAATATGCTGCAGATCATTCACAATCTTCGGAACACCATTCGCTTGACCCTCTGTTAATCTTTGCTGTGCTCGGTCAGGGTGTAATAATCTTTAAGATACAAGTATCGGGAATTAACAAATTTGTTGTTAGATTGAACTTGGTGTCAAGTTAAACAACCTAGGCCAGATGGGCTTTTAGTAATTTTGTTTACATATTTACATCAGTGGTCAGTTCACTGACATTGAAGATACAAACTGCTTGCAGATGGATCAACATCTATGCAGAGGACCAGGATAAATTTTTCGCTGACTTCAGGGATGCGTACACCAAGCTTGTAAATACCGGAGCCTCATGGAGAACAACTTAGTTAGAAGTATCCAAGTTTTTCCTCTCGAAATGGAGTTGCCATTTAGTGCTCACAATCTAGAATTACCAAGTCTGTAAAATTTTGCTCACAGTATGTGCGCTTGTGAATTTTTTTGGCACTGCCCTATGTATTGCCGTGGCTCTCCTTTGGAGAATAGGAAATTTGCGGCAAACTGAATATAATCTCTCATGCCGCTCACGCACGCAATTGCATGTGGTACATTGCCGTTTGTCGATCCTTCAAATTTGCAGCATTCTCACACAAACGAAATTGTGCCAAAATCCTGTGAAAAATGCACGAGATAACAGTTCAAATTTCGGCACTGTTCTGACCGCAGAAATGAGGCACAAGCCGGTACTAAGACGACAGCAAAGCACGTCAGGGACCACACACTGGCGTCCATGTGTACAGCGGCCGCGAGTGATTAGCAGCGAGATGAAAGAGACAATATCCATGAAGGCAGAAACCAAACGATAAGCTTGATCAGTGGCTGGTCCTCTCTCTCCTTCTGTCCATGCACAGCTAGAGCTGCAGCAGCCAAGAAGAAGCGGCCGATGGAATGAGGCCCACGGCGGCAACCAGACATGCTTCCTTCTTCCTCGCCAGACAGCAGCGACCAATCCCCACTTCGTCGAGGACAGCTGGAGCAGTAGCAACCGATCCATGCAACCGGACCACGAACAAGAAGAAGCGCGCCGGCCGGTCATGGCGAGCCGCGCAGGCAGGCGGCAACGACGGCGCCGGCGCTGACGATGAGTACGACGGCCAGTCCGTGTCGACGGTGGCGACGATACCGGCGAGGAGGCGTGCGCGGCTGTCGGCGAGGCGGCGGGAGAACATCAGGCTCCTGGACGTGCTGCCGGACCGGCCCGGGGCGGCGGAGGGCATAGGCGAGTTCCTGCGGCACCCCGCTGGCGTGGAGTCCCTGCTCAACACCAAGGCCCTGCAGAGCTTCGCGCCGGTGGAGTCGGGCTCGGGCACTTTCAAATGCACGCTGCACCCCATGGGGTTCCTTGGCTTCCAGGTCGCCCCCGTCCTCGACCTCCGCGTCAACCCGACCCAAGACGACTGCACCGTCGAGATGCTCTCCTGCAGGGTAAGAAGATGCTTAATTGTTTTCATGGATCATTTCTCCTTGTGATGCAAATTTATGATCGCTGTTTGTGTTCAACTTTGTCTTTGTTGGTGGCAGTTTGAGGGTTCAGACTCAATCGAGCAGCAGAATGAACTCTTTTCAGGTACACTTTGTATCCTGGATCCTGCTGAATTCTTTTTAAATAGTGGAATTATGTGAGACGGGGTGAAATGTCGCACGAGAGCTATTTCAGCCAACGATGTTGCATTGCAGACAAATAAGCTCAAAGATGTCGCATAGGAGCTATTGACCCCTTTTTTACCCCTTTTTTTGTGCTAGAGACTAGAGAGCTAGTTATTGAAAGAAAATTATCTCTGTCGGTGGTGCAATATCAGTTAGTTATGTACGTTTGCATTTGTGCAATAGTTTGGGCTACATGTCTCCGCCCAATTGTGTCATCCATGATCAGTTGGCTTTTCTTTCAGGAGAAAATAATAGCTTAGTCCATGAACAACTTTATTCGATACAATGTGCCTGAGATGTAGTTTTCACTGTTGGCAGCGGTTATGAGGAACCACATAACATGGGGGGACAACGGTGATCAGGAGCCATGCTTGGACATCGATGTCAATTTGGAGGTCACTCTGGAGGTGTGCATTCAGTTCAGCAATACAGTGGAGCACCTAGATGAGAAAGAGATCTCAATTTCCACAGTTTTGTAGTGTAAAATTTTCAGCCCGATGTATGGGACAAACTACTATGAGAATAAGAGATGCCTAGTTGGAAATTAAGATCCCAGGGATGAGTTAAATGACATGGTTTTTCGTACAATACGAACCCTGACATTTCTTCATATGTTGATTTTCAGGTGTACACGAAGCCATTCAGCTTGCTTCCGTTGTCAGCAGTGGAGAAACCAGGCAACTTGTAAGGCCCTGGCATTCTTGTAAACTATCTGAAATTTATAACAAATGATACTGATGAAGCTAGTACCTTTTGAACGATCGGTACGCCCATCGAGATGCTTAAGTGCTGATGATCGCCTCAGTTTGCACCACCCAATTCCATATATTGTGAAACTGATTTTTTGTCAGTGTCACTTTGATTTCACTAACATCGGCATGAACTGCATGTTTTGCAGGCTAATGCAAGGCCTCATTGACAGACTCGTCCCTTTGCTGGGTGAGCAGCTGCTGAGGGACTACCATTCCTGGGTTCAGCAGCAGCCTCAGTCCTCATCATGAGTGACTGCAGAAATTCTGGAACTAATACTGCTACGGCAGCACATTCCTGGGTTTATGGCTGGATGACTTCATAAACTTCAGCCGACAGCAGCATCTAGAATCTTGAGGAGGCATTCATGAATGCATGAAGTTGGTTATTTTATGGCTGTGGGTAATTCATTTGTTACCGGTGTATCTTCAGCCGATCAGGAATAGTGATGTTCATGCTGCAAATCTATGAGAATTCCTGAATCCCAATGAGCAATAATAACAAGGTTGTTACTACTATCAGCGGCACCGGCACCTCAGGTTCAAAGAAAGATGGATACTCGATTTTCCTTCAGAATTGTCCCAGAACACAACGGGAAAGAAAATTATTATTTCAAAAGCTCAACGGGAAAATAAAGTTCATCGTTTCAAATTATTATCAACGTCGGGCAAAAATTGATAAAATTCCGTCGCCGGGACTTGAACCCGGGTCTCTCGGGTGAGAGCCGAGTATCCTAACCACCTAGACTACGACGGAAGAGTTGGTATTTCATATTATCGTAGCATACTAATCATTTATGCGAGGACGTTAGAACGTGAGTACACACAAGGATGACATCGCGTCGTTGCATAAGAGAGATATAGCCGAATGGTTTTTGCGTTGACACTTCGCATGCACCAAAAGTGCTTGCAGCTTAATTTACGTTATATGTATATGTGCAATTTGCAAGGGGATGGCATCATTCCATGACCTCATGTCCTCATCACATCTCCAACCGTACAAACCTTGGACACATCTCAACTACTTTTTGACCCAAATGTAGGTCATGGTATACATTGACGTCGTCCATGATATACATTATAACTTTTGACCACCAAATTAGTGTAAGCATGTCGCCTCAACAAAAGGAATATGTTATAGAAGAATTTTACGTAACAAATTTGGTAATACCAATTTGATGTTTTGGGCACTAGTATTTTTTTTTAATATTTCTTCAGTATCAAATTTAGAAAATTTTGACTGATGAAATATAAAAAGGCTTACATTTTGGATGAAAGGTACGTAAAGCCCGACATCCTACATGTTGGTTGTTCTTGTCTACTCTGGTTAGGTTACCTTGGTGCATGGATTTTAAAAATAAACTCGTATCTCTTAGATTGTTTTGGTATATTTTGCTTCCTTTTCACATTCATATTGAAGGTGTTATAAATTTGCAGGTAATATGCAGAAATCATTTTATGAATGGTAGTATTTTTCAAATGAAATTGCTGACGTAAGTGTTCTAAGCTATTATGGAGGATTGCTGAAAATCCTTCTTTGAAATGACTCAGAAACCAAATATTATGTTTGTAGTTCTTTGGAAATAAGTTCTGCAATGTGGGGGTATTTATACATATAAAAAATGTTTTAATCCATCATAGATATGCATTGTAATTACTGGACCTATACTAATAGCACCAACCATAAAAATGGGTAATCATCCCATTCGGCCCCTCTCTGATTAGATCATGAATAAGAAAAATGTAGTATCATAATGTTATGCTTTATTCCATACAATATTAATAAAAGAATGCTAGATTGCTAGATTGCTCGTAAGAACATGTGGATCTTTTCCCCCAAAAAATGGAGACAATGAAGAGTTTCCTTTAGAATGTAGTGCAAGCGATTTTGGTTTTTAGTAAAGCGGTTAGTGTATGGAGAGAATTCTATGGACGAACAACCAGCATAGGAAAAAAAATCATTGGGACTAAATGCCCCATAGTTCTTTTAATTACGCAGAATCCCAAGCACTGGCACAAAGCCTTCATTAGTATTACCATCTCCAAAATCAATATATGTTTGTAAGCATAACGATTGTGCGCAGAAAGATATCTATGAAATTGGAATATTAATGGTGTTTTCTTATTTTGGATATTGAAAATTTGAACCTTTCGCGCCTTCCGTCGTTTTCGCGCCTTTTCTTCTTCTCTCTTTCTTTCTTTCTCTTTCTTTCCTCTTATGCTTTCTACTACGACATCGGATCCATCACCAAAGAAATTTTGATAAAAATTCAATTCCGTCTCATACAGAACACAGTCCCCTATTTAGTAACTGATTAATGTATATCTTATTTACGGTTAAAACAACGAGAACACACACATGACCAGATCAGTCTAGTCTTTCTTCCACTGCTATACTAGTGTACTTGCGCTGCCAATCTAGGACGGCACGGCATGAATACACGTACAGTAAACAGAACACCTACATACGAGGTGTAGTAGCTACACACGCCATTGATCCATGGATCGATCAATTAGTCGTCCCCCTGCATGATAAAGGCCATCAGGTCGGCTATCTCGTCGATGGAGAACTGGCAGTCGGCTGCAGCCAGAAGGTCATCCATGTCGACGTAGTTCTCGCCGCTGCTACCATGTTGATCAGTAAAAGCGACGCCAGCGATGTTAGTCGTAGTTGCATCACCAGCGGCGTAGTTGGCCGCCATAGCCTCATAGGCGACAGGTTCAGCAGCTGCTGCCGCGGGCACGTGCCTCTGAGCGACGAGGTCGTAGAGCTGAAGAGCGTGCCTCTCGGCGATGGCCTTGATGTTGGCGCCGGTGAGCCTGGCGCGCCGGTCCTCCGGGATGTCGGGGCGCGGCGCGGCTGGGAAGTTGTAGTAGCGCGTCGGCGGCAGGGTGTCGCCGTAGAAGCAGAAGAGCGTGGCGTCGTAGGCGAGCGCCGCCTCCTCGGGGTGGCTGAACGTGCCCAGCCACAGCCTGGCGCGGGCGCAGGGCAGGCGGATCTCCGCTGCCCACCGGCCCCACGGCCGCTGCCGCACGCCCCGAAGCCCCAGGTTCTTGGGTGCCGGTGACATAGTGTGCGCGCCGTGGAGGTGGGCGTGGCCGCCGGCTTCCTCCCTCCTCATGGCTCCCCAGTTCGCCTCCATGGACGAGCACCTGCAAGAAAGACACTCGATCGTGCGCGGTGAGGAAGGAAGAACTGAAGAAGAGAGCACGCTGCCGGTGGTGGGAGATGTACAAGGGGACGGGCAGTACGTACGGTTTTAAGGTGGAGCGACGACGCCGAAGAGCGGACACGGCGCGGCGCGCATGCATTACTCATTAATAAGGACGTATGCATTACTCCTGCTGCTTACATCCTATAATCCTTGTGTCCGCGCGCCGACCTTGGCAAGATTTACTCCCACCTTGTTATTAATGAAGTCAATGCATACTGAGGATATGTGGTTCCCAACTCACTGGAGCATGATTTTTTGAAATTAAAATCAAAGATAGTTTGGGGTTTCAAAAAAGTCTATTTTTTCTTCTCTAAATACATACACAGGTTATATATACACTATAGTTGTGCAAATGTTTGGTTAAAAAGTGCTATTTTGGGCTACAGAAAAAGAACAAATTTGAGAATGTATAAAGTAATTAAAAACTCTTATTTTTTCCTCAAAATTTGTCATTTTTGTGTGACCCACAGTAACACTGTATGTTTTAATGAAACTCGTGGCATAAGTACAATTTGTATATGTATATGGACCTTTTATTTTAGTATATATTTTTGCGAAATATTTTTAGTATTTTTTTGATACGTAAAAATACCATCTTATAGTTTTTTTGGAAAAATAGGAGCACCGGTGCCCAGGTGCAAGTAACAGTTTGCGTGCCTATTTGTATATATGAAATTTTATAGACAAAACGTAGTATGCGTCCCGGTTTTGAAGTTGAGGCCAAATCCACACTTCTCATGTAGTTGAGTCTTCTAAAAGGATTATAGGCTGCCACTATGATGTAGATTTCAAAGATTCAAATATGGTATGTTTAGCAAACTACATCGATATATATCTCGATTGATGAAACTCCAAAAAGTAAAGATAGATGTAGGATATGCACACACACACACACACACGCACGCACGCACGCACATAGGGATTAACAAGTTTATCCCACACGGTATGATTAATTTGCACAGTTGTAAAAACCTTCAAAGAAGATGTTCAACGACATGACGTATTTGGACACCCTCTTAACTAAAAACACATATAGTGATGTGGAGGAGGGTGAACAAGACAAGGGGCGCCCTCCACGTGGTCGCTCATGTGTAATAGGACCAACCAGGTCAAGTCAATGCCAGAATGCTACTTCGAGTTACAGACATGGGTGGAAACGGATAGGATAATATCCGCACCAAATTCAATTTCGAAACAGTCATGAAGACTTCACATCGGGTTTTAAAGAAATCGACGGATAAGGATACCCAATTTCGAAGAATACAAACAAATCACAAATTTTTTGAGCTAATAGATACATATCTTGAAACATATATGTAATACCCAGGATTTTGGCTAGAATAATTAATTTGATTAAAATGAAATTAGTTTTTGATTGTTCTATTTTGGGTAATCTCTTGTATGCTTGTATTTAAAATTAGATGCTTTTTTTTGCATGCAATAGAAAATAGAGGAGTTGTTTAGCTTGACTTGCTTGTGCATGTTCACTAGCTAGTAGCATTTCCTGATTGTCGATGGAGCTGGTTTAGAAGCTGTACGTGCATGTACTGATGACCATGCATGCACTTAGCTTCCTCTAAGAGTAGTACTAGTAGCATGGAAATCACTAGATGAAACGTGGCAGTACTTTAGTGGAAGTGGAGACGTGGTGGACATGGTAGTCGGCAGATATTTCTGCAGGCCGTGGTGTGTTGGCAGCATCTAGGAGCTGAGTCAGCTTTGCTTTCCTACGTGGAGCTGCGCATGACAATGAGCCATTAGGGTGATGCCACGTTCAGACTGATCCTTAGGATCGAAGCATGCTAGATATTTTAGAGGACGCGCTCCTGGCCTATAAATAGGGCAGCTCTGCTGCTGTTCATCTCGACCAATCGGTCAAGGAGAGTGAATCGAGAGAGCTAGAGAGTAGAGAAATAGAGGACTGCTGCTGTTGTCCTGCTTCTCGACTGATCGGTCGACCCGAGTGAGGCGTAGAGAGCCAGAAGAGAGAGTTGAGAGCATGAGAGAGGGAGAAAGTAGAAGGCGACGGCGGCAGAGCTCTCTGACCGCCGGCAGTGGAGGGCTTGATGGTGGTGTTCTTCGGCGTCTTGGCGTACGTATATGGGATCGTATGCCTATACTCGCTGGTCTTGGAGCGGTCGGTTTACAGTATCGGACCTGACTACATGCGATATAATTTGTTAGCCACGGCGTGGCTTAATCGAGGTAAGCGATTCTTATCTCTCATATATTTTGTATGGTATGCTTTGATTGAATTTGTGATACCCAGAGTGGTACGAGCTTTGTGTTGATATACGGGGCTAATGCGCTGGTGTCGTTACGGTGATGGATCCGTAGGAGCCACCGGTACGAGCCGGGCTTAGCGCGTATTTTTGACATGCAAATGAACTCAACGTTTTCATAAAGTAAACTTGGTGCTACGAAGGTGATCGTATTGTACCGGTCACAGTATAGGTATGGGACTGTCTGAGTTCTCCGCGAGGGGCGGCCCTTGAATGGAAAGTGTCGGTGATGGATCCGTAGGAGCGACCGACATCGAGTAGGTCAGGGTGTCCGGTGTCCGAGCGGGTGAAAGGGCTCTGCTCGTTCTGGAATCCTGTGTGGTTCTGGGCGAGGCTGTCGATGTCGGAGTACCCCTCTTAAGAGTGTAAAAGCGTGAATATTCACCCCTGTGATTCCCGGGTAGGGAAACTCACTTTCATGTGTGGCACCATGTGTTTTAATCTGATTAAGAACTTAACCACACAATGATTGATTTACTGGTATTTCGAAAACTTAGTGTATTTTACAAAGTATATGAAAGTGTATGAATTGTTTGCTGAGTATAACTCCTGTTGTACTCACCCTTGCTTCTTCTGTTTTTTTATGTTATCAGAGTTCGCAGCGGAAGCCGTCGTATCCGACGAGTAGGCTGGACCAGTGGTGGGAAACGACTAGAGAATTTACTCTTATAATTGTAATAATCCTGTAAAATGAATAGAATGAGCTGTTTGAGATCCACTGTGCTGGTTTATGCCTGCTTTTCTAGCCTTGCGCGTGTATAGACTTTCGGGTCTATAGGCGCGCGGCGGCTGTCATTCTACCGGGCCGGGTCTCGGGGCGTGACAGTTTAAGTGGTATCAGAGCTCAAGGTTTTAGGTCACGCGGGACTAACTGGGTAAAGCGGTAGTTTAGTGTTTGCAACTGACCTTGTTTGATATGTGTTGCTTGTGACTAACACGGAGGCATGTTTTTTCTTCTTCTAACATTTTGTTATATTTGTTAGATTTGTGTGGTTTGATTGCATGACAAAATTCTTTTGGTTTTGATTTTTCAAAATCTTGCTAAGTTTTGAAAAAAATGTTTTGTGAGGAATTTCGGGGACGAAATTCTTATAAGGTGGGGAGGATGTAATACCCAGGATTTTGGCTAGAATAATTAATTTGATTAAAATGAAATTAGTTTTTGATTGTTCTATTTTGGGTAATCTCTTGTATGCTTGTATTTAAAATTAGATGCTTTTTTTTGCATGCAATAGAAAATAGAGGAGTTGTTTAGCTTGACTTGCTTGTGCATGTTCACTAGCTAGTAGCATTTCCTGATTGTCGATGGAGCTGGTTTAGAAGCTGTACGTGCATGTACTGATGACCATGCATGCACTTAGCTTCCTCTAAGAGTAGTACTAGTAGCATGGAAATCACTAGATGAAACGTGGCAGTACTTTAGTGGAAGTGGAGACGTGGTGGACATGGTAGTCGGCAGATATTTCTGCAGGCCGTGGTGTGTTGGCAGCATCTAGGAGCTGAGTCAGCTTTGCTTTCCTACGTGGAGCTGCGCATGACAATGAGCCATTAGGGTGATGCCACGTTCAGACTGATCCTTAGGATCGAAGCATGCTAGATATTTTAGAGGACGCGCTCCTGGCCTATAAATAGGGCAGCTCTGCTGCTGTTCATCTCGACCAATCGGTCAAGGAGAGTGAATCGAGAGAGCTAGAGAGTAGAGAAATAGAGGACTGCTGCTGTTGTCCTGCTTCTCGACTGATCGGTCGACCCGAGTGAGGCGTAGAGAGCCAGAAGAGAGAGTTGAGAGCATGAGAGAGGGAGAAAGTAGAAGGCGACGGCGGCAGAGCTCTCTGACCGCCGGCAGTGGAGGGCTTGATGGTGGTGTTCTTCGGCGTCTTGGCGTACGTATATGGGATCGTATGCCTATACTCGCTGGTCTTGGAGCGGTCGGTTTACAGTATCGGACCTGACTACATGCGATATAATTTGTTAGCCACGGCGTGGCTTAATCGAGGTAAGCGATTCTTATCTCTCATATATTTTGTATGGTATGCTTTGATTGAATTTGTGATACCCAGAGTGGTACGAGCTTTGTGTTGATATACGGGGCTAATGCGCTGGTGTCGTTACGGTGATGGATCCGTAGGAGCCACCGGTACGAGCCGGGCTTAGCGCGTATTTTTGACATGCAAATGAACTCAACGTTTTCATAAAGTAAACTTGGTGCTACGAAGGTGATCGTATTGTACCGGTCACAGTATAGGTATGGGACTGTCTGAGTTCTCCGCGAGGGGCGGCCCTTGAATGGAAAGTGTCGGTGATGGATCCGTAGGAGCGACCGACATCGAGTAGGTCAGGGTGTCCGGTGTCCGAGCGGGTGAAAGGGCTCTGCTCGTTCTGGAATCCTGTGTGGTTCTGGGCGAGGCTGTCGATGTCGGAGTACCCCTCTTAAGAGTGTAAAAGCGTGAATATTCACCCCTGTGATTCCCGGGTAGGGAAACTCACTTTCATGTGTGGCACCATGTGTTTTAATCTGATTAAGAACTTAACCACACAATGATTGATTTACTGGTATTTCGAAAACTTAGTGTATTTTACAAAGTATATGAAAGTGTATGAATTGTTTGCTGAGTATAACTCCTGTTGTACTCACCCTTGCTTCTTCTGTTTTTTTATGTTATCAGAGTTCGCAGCGGAAGCCGTCGTATCCGACGAGTAGGCTGGACCAGTGGTGGGAAACGACTAGAGAATTTACTCTTATAATTGTAATAATCCTGTAAAATGAATAGAATGAGCTGTTTGAGATCCACTGTGCTGGTTTATGCCTGCTTTTCTAGCCTTGCGCGTGTATAGACTTTCGGGTCTATAGGCGCGCGGCGGCTGTCATTCTACCGGGCCGGGTCTCGGGGCGTGACAATATATCTCCGCAAAAATAAATCGATGTAGGATATGCACACGCGGTTTTCTAAAACAAACTTGACATCTTAATTTTAGTCTATTTTTATCATGAATAGAATGTCACAAATCATGTCTCTGAATGACTTATTATGTAACACCACGGTGTCGGTGCTAAAAAGGAAAACACGCGTGTCCCTATTGCCAGTGTTGAGGCGGTGGCATTTGGGTAGGCCAAATATGAGATGGTTGTCGGCATGGTCACTAAAGCCAAGATATATTACAAGGACTTGGCAAGTGTTTCTCGAGCGCTCGGATTCATTTTTGAGTCGCCAAGACCCCGAAACGAAGATGCACGGGACATGACGTAGTTAGAAACCCTCTCAAATAAAAATACATATATTGATTGATACCCACGATTTTCATGTTAACTTGCACTTCAATTTGTCATAGATGTCTAATCTACCTTAGCAATTTTGACCAAGTTTAAAGAAAAATATTAACACTTAAACACCAATTTATATTCACCATATAATATGGTTGTAGTATATAAATTTTGTGCTGTCGGTCCCGAAGCAATTTTCTTTAAATAAAGTCAACTCGTAGAAGTTTTAACGTAGGAAGCATCTAGAAGTTCAGTCATTTTGCACTACGTTCTAGGGAAGATTTTAACGCCCATACATACACGTATGCATACGTGTAGGTAGACGCACTGGGTACAAACGCACCTTGGAGCGTTTCTCTCCCCCATCTACAGTGTCGGAGAGCGACTTTTGGATCCAGCGGCGCGCACCACATCCTCGTCGTCGATCCGGTTGATTCCCCGCCCTCCGGCGTCGCTCCGGCGGCGGGGAGGACGGGGAATCGCCGGATCCGTGTACATAGGTAGTGTAGGTGTGCGTTGCGTCGCTGCCGGAGCCGCCATGGAGGAGGAGGCGGTTCTGGTGGCCCTTTTGCAGGTGGGAGTCTTCCTCTGCGGCGGCGGAGCTCCGTGGAGCTCAGGCGTCGATCTCCTACCGCACCCGTGCTCGCAGCCCTGCGGCGTTGTTGTGCATGGTTTCCCCTTCGCCGCAAGCCGTGGGATGGCGGCTCCGGCGTCGACGCTTTTCGTGCAGAAGGCTGGCGAGGTCCAGTTCGACGACGGCGACAACCGTTGGTGTAGGCCCTCTGTGGCCGGCGATCGGCGACTTCCCGTCCGCTCGGGGGTGCTCTTGATCCAAGGCTTGAAGAGCATGAGCGGCGGCGCGCCACCGACGGCGCCGAGGTTGAAGACGAAGTCGAGCTTCTTCAGGGTTTGGACTGTAATTTCTTTCTTTATGTGGACCTTGTTGTAAGTGCTGGATTTTCGTTCAGCCCCTGTACTCGCAAAAAAAAAAACGCACTGGGTACATGGACAATAGGGGAGGCACGTGAATGTTTTCGCGTGGGGGAGACTTGTCTTGGACAGTCAGACTCGGACCGCGCCGGATGGAGAGATGCATGGCGTGTGCGCCCGCGCGTCCCCCGCACCACGTCACACCCGCGACGTCGTCGTTCCCACTCACTCACTAGTCACTAGTCACTCGCGAGCGCGTCGGTACCAAAGTCAGCGCCGCGCCGAGCAATATCGATTCGTTATTTTTTTCTCGACATGCAAGATCGCATCGCATCGACTTAACTTTTCTAGAGCATCTCCAGCGCGGGGCCTCTAAATCATTGTCCGGCAACCTCAATTGGGTCCTCTTTGGGAGTGCCGGACATGTGTCCGGCCAACATTTGGAGACCCTCCACAGCGGCACACCTCAAAGGCCTGATAACCCACAAGTATAGGGGACGCAACAGTCTTCGAAGAAGTAAAATCCAAATTTATTGATTCGACACAAGGGGAGACAAACAATAGTTATAAGCCTTAACAGCGGAGTTGTTAATTCAGCTGCACCTGGAAAAGCTCTAGTAACAGGGGTGAAGTGAAAGCAGCAGTAATATGAGAGCAATAGTAATAGTAACACAGCAGCAGTAGCAGTAACACAGAGTCAATGACACCAGAAAATAGTTGATACTACTTCTAATGGCATATAGGACCGAGTGAGTATTTGATGATGACAGATGGACCGGGGTTCCTAGCTATCTACACTAGTGGTAACTCTCCAAACAAATAATAAGTGTTCGGTGAACAAATTACAGTTGGGCAATTGATAATTGTGAGGGCATGACAATGCATGTTATGATAAGATAAAGTTTATTGTAGTATTTAATTGGGCATTACGACAAGGTACACAGATCGCTATCCAACATGCATCTGTGCCCAAATAATCCACCTTCAGGTTAGCATCCGCACCCCTTTCAGTATTAAGTTGCAAATAACAGATTATTGCATTAAGTAAAGTGCATAATGTAAACAACACATATGACCGTAGACATAGCATTGTTAGGTTATCCCTAGTGGCAACAGCACATCCACAACCTTAGAGGTTGCTGTCACTCCCCCAGATTAAATGGAGACTGAACCCACTATATAGCATAAATACTCCCTCTTGGAGATACAGTCAACTACTTGATCAGGGTAACCACAAGTACCGGAGAGCATGCAAGATCTTAAATAAACAATAGTATGATAATATGATGAACAATCTGATCATAAATCCACAATTTATCGGATCTCAACAATCACAACACCAATTACATCATATGGATCTCAATCATGTAAGGCAACTCATGAGATCATTGTATTGAAGTACATGAGAGAGAGAGTACCAACTAGCTACAGCCAAGAACCCTAGTCCATGGGGGAACTACTCACAAACCATCATGGAGTCGAAGTGGAGGCGGTGGAGTCGATGGAGATGGCTCCGGGGGTCAATCCCCGTCCCGGCAGGGTGGCGGAACAGGAACTTCTGACCCCAAAACTTGTCTTCGATGGCGGCGGCGTTGCGGAGCTTTTTCTGAAATATCACCGATTGTTTTAGGGTTTTCACGTCGGGGGCAATATATAGGCGAAAGGACGATGGTCGGTTGACCCTCGTGGGCTCCTCACCACGTGGCGGCGTGGCAGGGGGCCCACCTGCGCCATGGCATGGTGAGGAGGCCGTGGGCCTCCCCCAGGCTTGCCCTTCTGGCTCCGTGTACGTGTCGGGAAAATAGGAACTTGGCTTTTTGTTTCGTCCAATTCCGAGAATATTTTCAGAACAATTTTTCTGAAACCAAAAACAGCAAAAAACAGGAACTGACACTGTGGCATCTTGTTAATAGGTTGGTCCCAGAAAATGCATAAAAATGATATAAAGTGTATATAAAACATGTGACATTGATATATAAAACAAGCATGAAACATCAGAAATTATAGATACGTTTGAGACGTATCAAGCATCCCAAGCTTAGTTCCTACTCGTCCTCGAGTAGGTAAACGATAAAAACAAAATAATTTCTGAAGTGACATGCTACCAACATAATCTTGATCTAATAATGATGTAAGGCATGTGAGCTGAGATCAAATCATTCAAAGCAAATGTCTATAATTGATATTAAATAAGAGATAATAAAGCAAGATAGTTAAACAAGCTAAAAGTTTTCATGAATGATTGCTTTAAAGACATGAAACCGTACAAGGTTCATTAAATATGTTTTAAGTATCCAGTGTAGGAGTTCTATCCTTCAATTCCAAGCATCAAGCAATTTTTCATAACATAGAAGGATTCAGTCAAGTAAAAATAAACATGAACGCCATGAATCAACTGTTTCGAAGCCTACTCAACCGGTGAGCGTAAGCATTTGGTATTGGCACCATGATGTTATGGCTAAAAGAACATTAATGTGGTTTGGAAGGCCAATGGAAGAAAGTCTCACAAAGCTATAAGTGATCATTAGACAAGAGGAAGTCTTATAATCGAAACTATGTAAGGAGTAGTGATTGCCATGCAACGGATACACATAGAGCTATATGTGTATGAAAGCTCTCCAATGGAACTAGTGGGGGTGCATCCAACTTGGTTGCTCACGAAGACCTAGAGCACTTTTGAGGAAGCTCATCATTGGAATATACAACCCAAGTTCAATAGTGTAAATTCCCCACATAGTTATACTAGTAAAACATAAAAACTCTCTCACATGGAGTATAGGTGCTAAACATGAGCACAAATGATGACTATGAATACTGCAGGTGCTGAAACATGAGCACAAGTGTGGATAAAGGATAGTAATGTTGCCCCCTTTTTCTTTATTCTTTTTTTCCTTTTTTCTTTTTTTCTGTTTCTCTTTTCGATGGCCTCCATGGCTCTTTTCACTTTTAGGGGCAACATTCTAATATGACAACACACTTTTTGGTACAAATAACTCATAATGAACAAAACATGATGTATCAAACTGTATGCCTCTGACAGTGTAGCAGGATGTGCAATGATCTAGCGTAACATGGGTAAACCACACATCAGCTGTATAGAATCATGCAAAGCAATATATAAATGATAAATGACAACAAGTCATGTAATGTAAGATGGAAGTTGCATGGCAATATATCTCGGAACAGCTATGGAAATGCTATGGTAGGTAGGTATGGTGGCTGTTTTGAGGAAGATGTATGGGCTTATGTGTAGGAGAACAAGAGAAAGTCCTCCCACGGGTTTGGATGTACTGGCGAATTATGCACAACTCTCAATGTGAGCAGAAGGCAATGCACAGCACCGAAGAGGCTAGCAAATTTGGATGGTGGAAGTGCCAAAAACCGTAGCTTAACATTAGTCAAAAAGAACTCACAAGCTTATTGCAAACAACTAGCAGGTTCAATATTAAGAGCATGATTAAAATTCACTCCAAGAAGGGCCGTTCACGGCGGTACAAGTACCCCGCTAGATCCCTCAACCTTCAGCACAACTCAGTTATTACGAATTAACTTTAGACATGGAAAGTTATCAAGTCCAACTACACCTTCAACAATTTTAGTAGAGTTTGCGGTATGGTACAAGCTTAAAGAAAACAATCCACTAATGATTTTAACTTAATTAACCAGCAACCTTTACCATCTAAATATCTCAAAACGTTTGCAAAGAATCAGGTTATCAAAGTTCAATGATCTACAAGATTATGCAAGTTTTTCATTATACCACTACCACATGCAACATTTTCTGAACCAACGCATCAACCAAGCAACTCTCAAAACAAATATAAGTGAAGTAAGAGAGTACTTTCTATAAAAGAACTAATAGCTCTGAACAAGAGATACATGAAAACCAAGAGCTAGAAGCTAAACAGTGCGAAAACGGAATACTCAAAAGATATAAGTGAAAAATAGGAGTATTCAAATGAAAAAGCGGAGCGTGTCTCTCTCCCAAACAAGATAGATAGGATCCGACATTGATATGATCAGAAAATAAAATAACAAACTAAAAATAAAAGCACATAGACGCTCCAAGAACAGCACATGTGATGTGAAAGAATTAAAATATAGTTTCACTAGAGATGACCTGATAAGTTGTTGATGAAGAAGGGGATGCCTTGGGCATCTCCAAGCTTAGACGCTTGAGTCTTCTTGAAATATGCTTGGGTGACCCACGGGGGCATCCCCAAGCTTAGGCTCTTCACTCTTCTTGATCACATTATATCATCCTTCTCTCTTGATACTTGAAAACTTCCGCCACACCAAACTTCTCATAAACTTCATTAGAGGGGTTAGTACTAAAAAACTTTAATCCACTTTGGTTCTGTAGTGACACATTGAAGAACTCAATAAAACATTAGATACAGCCCTCCACGTCTAGAGAGCCTTACTTAAAGTTCACAAGAGACAATGCAAAAAACAGAGACGAATCTGTAAAAACAGAACAGCCAGTAAAGATGAATTTTTTCGAGGCACTTCCCTTGGTCAAATCAGAAAACTCAAAACTAATGAAAGTTGCATACATATCTGAGGATCACGCGTGAATTTTTTTCAGAATTTTTCAATTTTTCTGGAGTGCGTACAGCTCAAAATGGTGGACAGCAATAATCTGTCCCTACGCAGAAATCCAAATCTAGCATCAACTTTCTATTAGAGACTCTTCTTGGCACAACAATTCGAAAAAGTAAAGATACAAAGGAGTTGTTACAGAAGTAGACAAGCTCCTTGACTCAAAAGGCAAAGAAAATTTTTAAAAATAAAACATGGGTTGTCTCCCAAGAGCGCTTTTTTTAATGCCTTTTAGCTAGGCTTGATAATTTTAATGATGCTCTCATGAAAATAGAAAGTGAAGCAAAAGGAGCATCAAGAAGCAAATTCAAAACACATTTAATTCTAACCCACTTCCTATGCATTGGAATCTTGTACACAAATAAATTCAAAAAGAACAAAGTGACATGCATAGGAAGATAAACAAGAATAACTTCAAAACTTTCAACTTATAGAGAGGTGTTTTAATACCATGAAAATTTCTACAACCATACTCTCCTCTCTCATAATAATTTTCAGTAGCATCATGAATAAACTCAACAATATAACTATCACATAAAGCATGCTTTTCATGATCTACAAACACATAATTTTTATCAAGCTCAAAAATAGTGGGATTAAAACTTTCAAACCCACTTTTAACAATTTTATAATAAGATGATTGATCATTCTCAAAAGGTACGGGACTCCTAGATAAATTCAAGACCTCTCCAATCCCATTTTCAATAGTAGTACAATTAATATTATCAAATAACATAGGACCATCATCTAGAGCTTTATCATAAACATTTTCCAAGCAAAACTCTTTAGTACCATGCATTTCGAAGTTAGGCACAAATAAAGGATTATCATAAGATTTATCAAAATAGCATGGATTATCATAGATAACAGTAGCATAATTATTATCACAAGTTTTACTCATAGGAAATATTTCAAGAGAAATCACAGGAACATAACATTCATCCTCCTTTGGTAAGCATGGGGGACAATCAAATAGTGTAAGAGATGAAGAGTTACTCTCATTAGAAGGTAGGCATGGGTAGCTAATCCATTCTTCCTCCTTTTGTTCATCACTCGCCTCCTCTTTTTCATCTAATGAGCTTTCAACTTCAGCAATTTCTTCCTCCACAGGTTCCTGCAATTGGTGAGTACATTCTTGTGCATGAATGAGTCTCTCTTTATAATCAATGATATAAGAATTATTGCTGAAATTTTCTATGCAATAATCAAAGATAGAAGAGACCATATCTTTAAGGTTATTACAAGCAACACAGGTTTCATAATTTTTAGACATGAAGGATTCTATTTCAGAAGCTCCCATAAATAAAACAAATTGTTCTACTTGTTCAGCTCCCAGATAAGCATAGTTATAACAATGATAGCTCATAATTATATCTTCTTTACTAAAGCCACATTGAAATTTAAGATGTTTAGTATCATGTTCAGAGCAACAATTTATATCATGGCGTTTAAGCAAAATTTCAGCAATTTGATTCAACTTTTCTAACACGCCTCTCATGACTTTGGCCTTTATTGATTCTCTATACTTCATATATAATTCTTTAACTTCCATAGAGGTTGTAGCATGTTCTTCCATAGCAACAGTTTTTTTTTAGATTTTCGGTTTTTAAATTTTTTATAGATTTTCGGGTATATAAGAAAAATAAAACAAGACAAAAATAAACTAGACAAAAGTAAACTAGACAAGACAAAATAAAATAAAAACAGAGAGACAAGTAGAGTGTACTCCCCAGGTGAACTTATGAGTAGAGCTATGCTCCCCGGCAACGGCGCCAGAAAATAGTCTTGATAACCCACAAGTATAGGGGATCGCAACAGTCTTCGAGGGAAATAAAACCCAAATTTATTGATTTGACACAAGGGGAGAAAAAGAATACTTATAAGTCTTAACAGCAGAGTTGTCAATTCAGCTGCACCTGGAAAAGCACTAGTAACAGGGGTGAAGTGAAATCAGCAGTAATATGAGAGCAATAGTAATAGTAACACAGCAGCAGTAGCAGTAATACAGAGGCAATGGCACCAGAAAATAGTTGATACTACTTCTAATGGCATTAGGACCGAGTGA
The DNA here is from genome assembly GCA_947311845.1 of Poa pratensis. Classification (NCBI taxonomy): domain Eukaryota; kingdom Viridiplantae; phylum Streptophyta; class Magnoliopsida; order Poales; family Poaceae; genus Poa; species Poa pratensis. The sequence goes on from CAMZMU010000041.1 coordinate 64,183,173, forward strand.
GTATTTGATGATGACAGATGGACCGGGGTTCCCAGCTATCTACACTAGTGGTAACTCTCCAAGCAAATAACAAGTGTTGGGTGAACAAATTACAGTTGGACAATTGATAATTGTGAGGGCATGACAATGCATGTTATGATAAGATAAAATTTACTGTAGTATTTAATTGGGCATTACGACAAGGTACACAGACCGCTATCCAGCATGCATCTGTGCCTAAATAATCCACCTTCAGGTTAGCATTCAAGTATTAAGTTGCAAACAACATATTATTGCATTAAGTAAAGTGCATAATGTAAACAACATATATGACCGTAGACATAGCATTGTTAGGTTATCCCTAGTGGCAACAGCACATCCACAACCTTAGAGGTTGTTGTCACTCCCCCAGATTAAATGGAGACTGAACCCACTATCTAGCATAAATACTCCCTCTTGGAGATACAGTCAACTACTTGATCAGGGTAACCACAAGTACCGGAGAGCATGCAAGATCTTAAATAAACAATAGTATGATAATATGATGAACAAGCTGATCACAAATCCACAATTTATCGGATTCCAACAAACACAACACCAATTACATCATATGGATCTCAATCATGTAAGGCAACTCATGAGATCATTGTATTGAAGTACATGTGAGAGAGAGTACCAACTAGCTACAGCCAAGAACCCGTAGTCCATGGGGGAACTACTCACAAACCATCATGGAGTCGAAGTGGAGGCGGTAGGGTACCAACTAGCTCATGAGATCATTGTCTTCGATGGCGGCGGCGCTGCGGAGCTTTTTCTGGAATATCACCGATTGTTTTAGGGTTTTCGCGTCGGGGGCAATATATAGGCGAAAGGACGATGGTCGGTTGACCCCCGTGGGGTCCTCACCACGTGGCGGCGCAGCTGGGGGCCCACCCGCGCCATGGCATGGTATGGAGGCCGTGGGCCTCCCCCAGGCTTGCCCTTCTGGCTCCGTGTACGTGTCGGGAAAATAGGAACTTGGCTTTTTGTTTCATCCAATTCCGAGAATATTTCCAGAACAACTTTTCTGAAACCAAAAATAGCAAAAAACGGGAAATGGCACTGTGCATCTTGTTAATAGGTTAGTTCCAGAAAATGCATAAAAATGATATAAAGTGTATATAAACATGTGACATTGATATATAAAACAAGCATGAAACATCAGAAATTATAGATACGTTTGAGAAGTATCAAGGCCCACCCCTCAAACGGCCCAAAATTTGAGCAAACTGTCGAACACCTTGCTGGGCACACGAACCGCCACCGGTTCGCCGCCGCGTTGCTCCGCATTACGACTCTTCGTGTGGATTGCAACCGCCGCCGCGTCGATTCGGGTTGTGGTCGCACCGCTTGGCACCAATATAACAATCCTCGCGGCCGCACATCGATCTCATTCTTTCCGCCCACAACTCGCACGCCATGTCGTCGCCTGAGAAAAAGGCAGTGTTGTCCGATCAGGAGGAGAAGAAGGAGGCGATGCTGCCCAATCAGGAGGAGAAGAAGGAGGCGGTCGTGGTGGTCGATCAGGAGGAGGAGAGGGAGGCCGTGCTGGTCGCCGATCAGGAGCAGCATGCCGTGGTCGTCGCCGAACAACAGCAGAAAGAGGACGCGGCGGAACAGGACGGTGAGCCCGCAACTCCATCCCGTGCGGTAGGGGCATATGCAGGACCGGCCATTCCCCAGTCCCCAGAACCAGAGTGGCAGCCGGGAACTACTGACGCGGCGCCGGCGGACAACGTGCCTGGGACACCGCCGCCTAAGGCTGAGTCCGATGACGACGAATAGTTGTAATCATATGTAATAAGTACATGCATGCACTAATAAAGTTTGAAAGTAATAGGTCCTATTACAACACAAGTTCATATTCGTTTACATTGTTTAAATTCGAACTCAACTTAAAAACATGTCACTCATCTGCTGCCCCCGCCGGCTGATTCGCTTTGATAGCCCATGCGTGCGCAACGAGATCATTGTGCAGTTGGTTATGCGTAGCTTCATCACGAATTTCCCGAATTATGCCAACAAATTCACGATACGCCGTCGGCACGCCCGGCTGTGGATTAGCCATAAGCCCCTAGAAATCGAACTGTTCGCCGACCTGTTGCCTCCTTGTAGGACGCTCGTCCTTGATGATCATGTTGTGCATGATGATACAAGCATTTATGATAGCATCCATTTCATCTGGCGACCATGAAAGACAAGGGTAGCGGACAACAGCCCACCTGGCTTGTAGCACACCAAAAGCCCGCTCAACTTCTTTGCGAACATACTCTTGGCTCTTTGCAAAATGGCAATCTGCCTCGCCGAGAGGGTTGCGGATTGACTTCACAAATGTAGCCCAACTGGGGTAGATACCGTCAGCAAGATAGTACCCCTTGTTGTACTCATGGCCGCCGATCACATAGTTGCATGGTGGAGCTAGGCCATCCATAAGTTTCTTGAACACAGTGGACTTGTAGAGCACATTGATGTTATTGGCGGCACCGGTGGTGCCGAAGTAGGCATGCCATATCCAAAGTTCATGATCTGCCACGGCTTCAAGTATAACACTGCACTTCTCGTGATGCCCTGACTTGTACATCCCTTGCCACGAGTAGGGGCAGTTCTTCCAGTTCCAGTGCATGCAATCTATGCTTGCACTAGTAGGAAAAGCCCTACAGCCGCCAGCCTACCACTGGCGAACACAGATACGTGCTCGCCAGTGCTAATATCGCTGGCAATCCAGGAAAGCTGGTCGCCAGCGCTTCCTCAACTACCGCTGGCAGCCAAGGAGCCGAGATGGCCAGCGCTACGAGCGGGCGGGTGGGGGGCGCAGGGCGGACTAGCGCTGGCCACCTCAAATCTGTGTTCGCCAGCGGTGCGTGCTCAGCTCTGGCGATCCCTGACTTCGCCAGCGGTACCTGGCCTAGCGCTGGCGAAACAGTTCTGGTTTCCCGCCCCCGCCAGCGGTGCGCGCGCGAACCGCCAAAAAGCGCGCGTTGGCGCCACGTTCCCCCCCCCCCCCCCGCGCTATAAGTACCCCGGGCCGCGTCTGTTCGTGCTCACACCACACGCGTCTGGCTCGCGCTCACACACCGCACCTCGCAGGCCCGTGCCTCGCAGTCCGCGCCACCGCTAGCTCTCGCAGTCCGCCACCGCACCTCGCAGTCGACGCCACCACCGCCGCCGCCATGCCTCCGCGCCGCCGAAGCATCTCCGGGTACCGCGGCGTCCGCCAGCGCCCCAACGACACCTTCTACGCGGAGATTCGCTCCGGCGATACGCGCGTCCTGTCGAGGGAATGATTAATCCGCGACTTATTCGAACAGCGACTTAACGATGCGCTATCATTATTGGGCCTCGAGGAAGACGGGCCAATCTCGCATCGTGATTCGATAAAGGAAAGTTCCAGAAGGTCGGTGCAAACTTGCCTTGGAAGACAAGAAAGATAATCAGGCTTCGTGTAGAACTCTTGTAACCTGACGAGCCTCTGTGTATATAAAGAGGACTCGCAGGACTTAGACAGGGTCAAGCTATCAAGCCTAAACCCTAGCTCATACGGCGAGTACCAGATCGGATCGCCTCCATTGTAACACCTCGATTATCATATCAATACCAATCTAGGGTAGGCAGGAAGTAGGTCTTTTACCTCACATTGAGGGGGCCGAACCTGGGTAAATCTGTGTTGATCTTTGTTCCTGCGATCCCAAGCTCGGAGATGCTTGACTCGCGTAATCCCACACCTACGAAGTCATCTATGACACCTGACGTGACAAACCCACGACAGTTGGCGCCCACCGTGGGGCCTGCGGTCAAGAGCGTCACGTTCCGCGCAGGATCCATGAAGGGAGCTGAAGATCTTGTTGTTGGCCGTATCATCACGGTCAATGGCACACCCTCATCGACGATTCAAGCTGGGGGCCGGAAGCAGATTACTTGGAGACCGGCCACGTCATCCCGTTTGGATCCATCAACGTCTTCGTTGGCTTCATCGGTGGCAGGTCCATTAGATCGGTCCAAGAAGGCGATTCAGTAGAAGAAGTCGCCGATGATGGGGAAGAATCCGTCGAAAGCATGGACTCGCAAGAGTTTGGGTCCATTATACCTGCCTTTGAAGAAAGTTGCTGGGGTTACCCACCAGAAATCGCATTATCACCAGATCGAGAGATGGCACGAGTCGCGGTTTACACGACCGGAGGAGCAGGCGCATCAGGAACTGCTGGAGAAACCGAGGCATCGGCACCCCCAAGCAACCCACTTCTTGTCCCCGTGTCAGCCACGAACGCCGCCCTCCGTGCAACAGAAATTGAGGCCGCCAGGGCCGAGCTCCTGTATGAGGTTCGAAGGATGGAAGAAGAGCGCCGCAGGCTCGATCAGATAAACCAAGGAATCCAACAGGAGCGGCAGAGAGTAGCCGCGCTGGCTGCGACTCAACGACAGGTTGACCCGCAAACACAACTGCGCGCGACTCAACCAACAGTGGAAATCCCGCTCACTCCAGCCGCGGGAACGGGAATCCAGACGACTGCGGAAGGAAGGGTACCAACAAATCAAGAGACCCAGCAACAACCAAGGAGGTTTCACACCCCGCAGGGCCATTACCAGAACCCTGTCGATAATATGTATGCTGCGGCTAATATCTTGACTCAGATGGTACCAACAGGCGATGACCCGGTCAATGCTGAGGCGCGCGCGCGATTCAGATGCTAAGTACGGCAGTCCTGCAACAAGCCAATAGGGCGGAAGCCGAAGCACAGCTGCCCCTCGTACCAGCCAATCACAGGATTGCAGCAGAAAGAAGCGTCCAAAGCAGGCCACCAGAGAACGTATCAGGAGTCGCACAGAGGCAGCAGGAGCAAGTCGCAGAAGCGCAGGCGAATATGCCAGTGGTGCAAACGCGGCCCGCAGATAACCCCGCGGGCGCCCACAGCCCTGTCCTCGCGACTCAAGGGACCGGCGTGTTTCACTGAAAGGATCAGATCGGAACCTTTTCCTGAAGATTTCAAAGGGCCACGCAAGGTGGCAAACTACAACGCCAGCATGGATCCAACCACCTGGCTGAACAATTACGAGATGGGGATGAGCATTTTGAACGCCTCAGAGGAAATATGTGCAAGGTACCTCAACATGATGCTAGAAGGTGCAGCGCACATATGGCTGCAAAATTTGCCTCCCAACTCTATAAATACTTGGGAGGAACTGAAGGATGCCTTCGTTAAGAACTTCCAAGGAACTTGCAAACGACTCTGCAATATAGAAGATCGAGCGTTGTGTCCAGAAGGAAGGCGAGTCAAGTCGCCATTGGATGAAAAGGGTGGCAGAAATAATACACTCCTCAGATAATATACCACCAAGCTCAGCCGTCCTGGTATGGAGAAAAACTGCAAGTTTGAGCCGCTGATTCATAAGCTGGGTCGCATGAAGGATAAAGTCAAGAGCCTCAGCGAGGTGATGGCTGCGGCTAACAAATATGCCGGCTCAGATAAAACCAGAGACGCGTCAGACGGAGAAGAAGAGGAGGTTGCTGCCAAAGGAAAGAAAAACTCCAACAAGCCCCAGCAGCAGCAAACAAGCCACAACAACGCGAATCAAAACAAACGCAAAAACGAAGATGGTCACTCAGGGCTCGTCGCCAATACGCGTGGAGGATTCAGAGGCCAGCGTGGAAGGGGTCGAGGATACGGCTCCCGTCCAATCAATATGCAAGAAGTTTTAACCGGCCATGCGACCTTCATGCGACAGGTGATGGACGGCCAGCGGACCATACCAAGGCACAATGCCACTATTACAAGAAGTGGAAAGAAGAGAGCCAACACAACGGGGGGAATTCCCATGAAGGAAACCCTAGTGCGGCTCATAACACAAATATTGGGCAGCACGGCGAGTAACCCCAGGCAAACGGGGCAGTATCACACAATAGTTATCGATACCTCCAAAAGGGAAGAGAAATTGAGCCGCAGAAGTCAGCAGGTGAACGCCGTGATACCAGCAACACCCAATTGGTTAAGGTGGTCAGAATACGCAGTAACCTGGAGTCGCGACGATCACCCGCCACAAGTACGGGAACCTGGCAAGTTGGCATGGTTGTGGCACCGTACGTTGCAGGATACAAGCTGACCAAAGTGCTTATGGATGGAGGAAGCAGCATTAATATCTTGTACTACGATACGTTCCAGCGTCTAGGACTCAAGGATTCCAGCCTGCAGCCCACGTCAACAGTGTTTCACGGCATTGTCCCAGGAAGGTCCGCACGGCCAGCGGGGAAAATAACCCTAGGGGTAACTTTTGGGACAGAAGAGAACTTTAGAAGCGAATTCCTATGCTTCGAAGTGGTAAAATTCCAAAGCCCATATCACGCCTTGTTTGGAAGAACGGCCTTTGCTAAGTTTATGGCCAGGCCATGCTACGTGTACCTACAGTTGAAGATACCAGGACCAAAAGGGGTCATCACAGTGTACGGAGATAGAGAAAAAGCGATAGAATGTGAAAAGGGAGATGCGGCCTTCGCAGAATCCGCCTGTGCCGCGGAAGAGCTAAAAGGTTATAAGTCGCAGGTGGACCCAAACGACATGAGTGTAGTTACCACGCCATCTGCCGAGCCACCAATGAAATTCAAAGCGGCCCAGGACACTAAGCAGATAAATCTTGTTCCTGGCGACTCATCCAAGCAAACCAGCATTGGAGCACACATGGAAGAAGAGCAGGAGAAGGCCCTCGTCGCTTTTCTCCAGGAAAATAAGGACATCTTCGCATGGAAGCCGTCAGATATGCCAGGGGTACCAAGAGAATTAGCAGAACATAGCCTCAAAGTGAACCCTGCGGCTAAACCAGTGAAGCAGCCACTACGGCGTTTCCACGATGATAGAGAAAGGCAATAGGAGAGGAAATAGCTCGCTTGCTGGCTGCAGGATTCATCACGGAGGTATACCATCCGGAGTGGGTGGCAAACCCAGTATTGGTTATGAAAAAGAACGGTACGTGGCGAATGTGCGTTGATTACACCAGTCTTAACAAAGCTTGTCCAAAGGATCCATTTGCTTTGCCGCGAATCGACCAAGTGATTGATTCAACTGCTGGGTGCGAGCTGTTATGCTTTTTGGACGCCTATTCAGGCTACCATCAAATCAAGATGAAGAGGGAGGACCAAGAAAAGACGTCCTTCATCACACCCTTTGGAGCTTTTTGTTATGTCAGCATGCCCTTTGGGTTGAAGAACGCAGGTGCGACTTACCAAAGATGCATTCAGAATTGTCTACATGAGCAAATAGGTCGCAACGTTCACGCCTACGTGGATGATATTGTGGTTAAGTCGCAAGTTAGCCAGGATCTTATTAGTGATCTGGCAGAGACATTCACAAATCTCAGAAAATACAACATGAAGCTCAACCCCACAAAGTGCGTTTTGGAGTACCAGCAGGAAAGCTATTGGGATTCATAGTATCAGAAAGAGGCATTGAGGCCAACCCTGACAAGATAAAGGCCGTGATGGATCTCCAAAACCAGAAAAGATAAAAGATGTGCAGCGACTTACCGGTTGCGTAGCAGCTTTGAGTCGCTTTATATCAAGATTGGGAGAGAAAGCACTACCTTTGTACAGACTGTTGAAAAAATCAGACACCTTCGTTTGGGACGCAGAGGCCGACGAAGCTCTGACAGCCTTGAAACATCAATTGACAAATGCTCCAGTTCTGGCGGCTCCAAAGGATAAAGAGCCATGCTACTATACATAGCGGCAAATTCCCGTGCTGTGAGTGCTGTCATGGTTGTGGAGAGACAAGAACGGAAAGGAATACCCTGTCCAGAGACCAGTATATTACGTGAGCGAAGTCCTCACAGCTTCCAAACAGCGTTACCCACAGTGGCAGAAGTTGGTGTTTGGAGTGTTCATGGCGAGTCGCAAGCTGAAGCACTACTTCCAAGAACATCCAATAACTGTGGTTAGTTCAGCACCATTGGCAGATATCATCGTAATCGAGAAGCTACTGGAAGAGTCGCTAAGTGGGCGATCGAGTTGGGACCACATCACATCAGCTACGAGCCGCGCACATCAATTAAGTCGCAAGCCCTTGCAGATTTTATTAACGATTGGACAGAAATCCAAGTCGCTCCTAGCATGGCAGAAACCAAATACTGGACCATGCATTTTGATGGGTCAAGACAGTTGCAAGGCTCGGGGGCTGGAGTTGTTCTAACATCTCCCAAGGGAGACAAGCTGCGGTATGTGCTACAGATACACTTCAACTGCACAAATAACGTGGCGAGTACGAGGCACTGCTTCATGGTCTACGTATAGCAAAGGAGATGAACATCAGTCGCATACGCTGTTTTGGCGATTCAGACTTGGTGGCACAGCAGGTCTCTGGAACGTGGGACAGCAAGGATGCGAACATGGCTGCATATAGAAGAGAGGTGGACAGAATTGCTGGACATTTCACTGGATACCAAGTTGAACATATTGATCGGAGACAAAACGAAGCTGCAGATGCCCTGTCTCGGCTTGGATCCAACAGACAGTCAGTCCCACCCAATGTTTTCCTGGATGAACTGCACAATCCATCAGTCAAACCTCCAGCAGAGATTGACATTGCAGAGCCAGAGGACGATTCAACTTTAGTCGCAGCCCTGCATGAACAGCCAGGATGGACAGAGCCATACATGGCATATTTAAGTCGCGGAGTGCTGCCAGACGATGAGATTGAGGCGCGCAAAATCATACGACGATCAAAGGCCTATACAATCATCAACAACGAATTATACAAGCGCAGCGTGTCAGGAGCATTCCAAAGATGTGTCTCACCAGAAGAGGGACGAAAAATCTTGCACGAAATTCATTCAGGCGATTGTGGCCATCATGCTTCGTCAAGATCTTTGGTGGCAAAGGCGTTCCGACATGGATTCTTCTGGTTAACAGCATTAGCAGATGCAGAGCAAATTGTCAGAGTGTGCGATGGATGTCAAAGATACGCTAGGCAAGATCATATGCCAGCTCAAGCACTTCGCACAATACCCATCACATGGCCTTTTGCCGTATGGGGTTTTGACATGGTAGGGCCCTTCAGACGGTCTTCAAACGGAAAAACTCACCTCCTGGTCATGGTGGACAAATTCACAAAGTGGATAGAAGCAGAACCTGTGGGAGATTGCGAGGCTGAAACAGCAGTCAAGTTCTTGAAGAAGGTCATATTCCGCTTGGGTACCCCCATAGTATCATTACAGACAATGGGAGCAACACCTCTGAAGGGGCTACACAGATATTTTGCGCAGACAATGGGATAAGATTGGACCTCACGTCAGTAGCACACCCGCAGAGCAATGGACAAGCTGAGCGAGCTAACCAGGAAATTCTCCATGGAATTAAGCCGCGCCTTATTGAAAAGGTCGAAGCATCTCCAGGATGTTGGGTGGAAGAATTGCCAGCAGTACTGTGGAGCTTAAGAACAACCCCTAACAGATCCACAGGATTTACACCATATTTCATGGTCTATGGAGCAGAAGCAGTCATGCCCAGCGACATCATACATGATTCACCAAGAGTTGCGGCTTACATCGAGACAGATAATGAGATAGCTCGGCAAGACTCGGTGGACACATTAGAAGAGGTTAGAGACTTGGCAGCATCAAGGTCAGCGGTATATCAACAAGACTTGCGACGCTATCATGCCAGACGCATCAAAACCCGCACCTTTCAAGAAGGCGACCTAGTACTGCGACTTAAACAAGATCACAAGGGAATGCATAAGCTGTCCTCTCCATGGGAAGGACCCTACATCATCAGCAAGAAGCTAAACAATGGGTCGTACTATCTGCTGGATGTAAGGGAAGAAAGCAGCGAACGCCATGATTTCGAGGATCGTCTCGAGGCACCTCGCCCTTGGAACGTCGCACACCTGCGACCGTACTATACATAAGAAAAGGCTAATCAGAGCCAAGCATCATCCTTTCCAGCTTTATAGCTGAGTATCATCACAGCCACTCAGGGCTAGAACTTCAACTTTGGTCGCCACCTAGGCGCGACCTATGCAACATCTGATCGCCACCCAGGCGCGATCGACCCTTGTATCAGAAACCGGCTGCCACCTAGGCGCGGCCGTAAACTTTGTATCATCTCTGGTCGCCACCTAGGCGCGACCGACCCCATGTATCACCATGGATCGCCACCTACGCGCGATCCAACCCTATGTATAACACTCGGTTGCCACCAAGGCGCGACCTTATGTGTCATCATAATCAAAGCTTATCATAGCTTAGCCTATCATGGCATATCATTATGTTTCTTGGGGTCTTTGTTACCCTGAAACAGCCAATTTATTGGCAATTATCAAATTTACCTTAAGTTGGATTGCTACTCGCATTATGTGGCCAAAGTACTGGGGTGTGGCGTCAATCGAGCTTGATTGCCTATCATGGCCGCTCTCGACCCTGAACACACATGTTCCTAGGAAATACTGAGTCGCGCGAGTGCCCACTTAAGGATTCAGATGGCCTAACTAGAGGTCGATGTACTGCTTATAGTACGGCAACACCAATTACAATTACTTGTATCTTAACAATTGTTTTATTCATGATATCAAGTTACAGGTGATGACCTTCAGAATTCTCTGAGAAGAATTGAGATGATTACCACGTTACATCCTCTCAATCCTTGGGGGCTACATCATATTATCATCAAAAATTTGAAGATGGATCGTCATCAAGTTTGAAGCTATCAGGCTACTCTAACAAAGAAGCTCACGAAGTCAGATGATCTTCCAGGTGCGAGTCAAGGCCAATCCAGCACAATTATAAGTCGCAAAAGGAAAAGCGCGGCCTAAACATTCAAGATCAAGAAATACTATGAAGTTCAGGCCACGCTTGGGGGCTAATGTCGGGGGAATGATTAATCCCGACTTATTCGAACAGCGACTTAAGGCTGCGCTATCATTATTGGGCCTCGAAAGATGGGCCAATCTCGCATCGTGATTCGATAAAGGAAAGTTCCAGAAGGTCGGTGCAAACTTGCCTTGGAAGACAAGAAAGATAATCAGGCTTCGTGTAGAACTCTTGTAACCTGACGAGCCTCTGTGTATATAAAGAGGACTCGCAGGACTTAGACAGGGTCAAGCTATCAAGCCCTAAACCCTAGCTCATACGGCGAGTACCAGATCGGATCGCCTCCATTGTAACACCTCGATTATCATATCAATACCAATCTAGGGTAGGCAGGAAGTAGGTCTTTTACCTCACATTGAGGGGGCCGAACCTGGGTAAATCTGTGTTGATCTTTGTTCCTGCGATCCCAAGCTCGGAGATGCTTGACTCGCGTAATCCCACACCTACGAAGTCATCTATGACACCTGACGTGACAAACCCACGACACGTCCCGCTCGGGACGTACGCGACCGCGGTGGCGGCGCGCGCGCCTACGACGCGGCGGCGTGGAGGCTCGGCCGCTCGCGCCGCACGCTCAACTTCCAGGACTGCCGCAACGTCCAGGTCGACCTCGTCGAAGAGTGCGACTGCCTTGCCGTGTAGCAGTGGTACCGGGACCACCCGGAGGAGATGGGCGTGGAGCTCGAGCTCTGGAACACGCGCGCGGCAGAGCGGGCCAAGCGGCAGGCCGAGCGCCGCGACGACCGGCAGGAGAGGCGGGCGAAGAGGGCGCTGGCGGAGCAGGAGCTGGCGCGCGGCAAATTCGGGTACTCCATACGTCCATGAGATTGCCGGAACGTTGATTAACTTCCGTTCCGGCAAATTCGGGTACTCCATACGTCCTTTTATAGCAAAGGTCATGCCAAAAAAATCGTGAATTTTGGCATGACTTTGCTAAAAAGGGATGTATGGAGTACCCGAATTCATTAACATAAATGACAACAGTGCGTGATCTCGCTAATTTATTAACTAGCATGCCTAGCTCTTTTAACTTGTGTGACATGTGTGAGAACTCTTTTTTACCGCCTTTCGATCATGTCGATGATTAAACTGTTGTGGCACTATGTGATCCGGAGGCGACGTGAGTGAAACCTGTGATATGCACGAATACACATTTTCTGCATCCCACTGGATTTCACTGACGCCGTCTCTGAATTTGTGTGTCCAAATCTAATTAAGTATGAGGCATGCTTTGCATTTGTCCCTATACCTCATTTTTTTCAATGCCGATGATTAAAATGATGTGGCGCACTATGAATCCTGATAGTTTGTTGAACCTTGTATCATGCACACATACAAGTTCTGTGCGTCCTACTTGGTTCAACAAGGTTATCAGAATTCCTTGTGTGCTTCCAATAATATTCTAAGTATGAGGCATCATATTTTTTGAATCTTGTTTCTCTCTAAGTTTTACAATGTCGATGATTAAACTAGTTTCGCTGACACCATCCTGAATTTGTGTGTGTAATCTAAGTATGAGGCATGCTTTGAGTTTGTTTTGTATAAGCCTTGTAATACTACTTGAGTTTTACAATGCCGATGGTTAAACTGTTGTGGCACTATGTGATCCAGGGGTGACGTGAGCGAGACTTGTGATATGCACGAATACACATTTTCTGCATACCACTGGATCTCGCTAACGCCATCCCTGAATTTGTGTGTCCCAATCTAAGTATGAGGCATGTTTTTTTTGTGTTTTTTACCCTACTTCATTTTTTACAATGCCGATGATTAAACTGCTGTGGCACTATGTGATCCGGAGGCGACGTGAGCGAGAACTGTGATATGCACGAATACATATTTTCTGCATCCCACTGGATCTCGCTTACGCCGTCTCTGAATTTGTGTGTCCGAATCTAAGTATGAGGCATGTTTTTTTGTGTTTTTTACCCTACTTCATTTTTTTACAATGCCGATGATTAAACTGTTGTGGCACTATGTGATCCGGAGGCGACGTGAGTGAAACCTGTGATATGCATGAATACACATTTTCTGCATCCTACTGGATTTCACTTACGCCGTCTCTGAATTTGTGTGTCCAAATCTAATTAAGTATGAGGCATGCTTTTCATTTGTCCCTATACCTCATTTTTTCAATGCCGATGATTAAAACATGTTCGACAAGGTTATCAGAATTCCTTGTGTGCTTCCAATAATATTCGAAGTATGAGGCATAATATTTTTTGAATCTTGTTTTCTCTCTAAGTCTTACAATGCCGATGATTAAAATGAGTTGACACTATGTTATTTAGGGGTGTTGTGAGTGAGCCCTATAATGCAAGAAAACATATCTTCTGCATCATACTGGCTCGCTCACACCATCCCTGAATTTGTGTGTTCAATCTATTATATGAGGCATTTTTTTCGAGCTGACATGTATGAGTTGGTCTTCTTCATTTTTTTACCATGCCGATGATTAAATGATGTGGCGCACAATATAATCCTAAGAGTTTGTTGAACCTTGTATTATGCACACATACAAATTTTGTGCCTCCTACTTGGTTCAACAAAGCTCTCGGGATTGTTTGTGTGTTTCCAATATATTCTCCGTATGAGGCATAAGTTTTTTTGAATCTTGTGTCTAAGTCCGATTTTATTTGTGTCTAAGTCCTACTTTATTTGTGTCTAATTAAATCTTTCATGCACTCAATTTTATTTGTTGCCTAAGTTTTTATTTGTCTTCTGTATAGATATGAAGAATGAGCAAGGAGGAGGCGGAAGCTAGCGGTCAGAAGAGAGGAGGAAGGACCGGATACTTCACCATGATCTCTCTTTGTCATCTTTGTCTTTGTGTGCTGCTCACAAACTTAGCGTTTAAATTATTGTAATATCGAAGACTACTAAACATCGTGTCAACCGTGTGATGTACGGTTTTCTTTTATATGATACATATTCGGTCAAACATTTGTATACTTTTCGGTTTGTACTTATAATCATGTATCTATACTGTTTCTGCTATCTGTACATATATTGCTGATATATATACATGTATATACTGTTGGAATACAATTTAAAAAAAACGGCAAATATACCGCTGGCGAACCTGTAAACTACCGATGGCGGTCAAGGTCCTCCCACGCATGTACCGCTGGCGGTTGTGCGCACCGCCAGCGCTGCGCGAACTACCTCTGGCGGTCGGGAGCCGTGTTCGCCAGCGGTACAGTTTCGTACCGCTGGCGACACGGGGACGGCCAGCGGTAGAAACTACCACTAGCCATTTTGTACTGGCGAACCCGAATTCGCCAGCGGTAGGCTTAAAAAAGTCGCCAGCGGTAGGGGTTTCCCTACTAGTGTTGCAAGCATCCCTGGAAATCCTCTTGCCGCGCCTTGTGCCAAAATACGCGTCGTGTCTTCCTCATTTGGTGTTCTCAGATAGTGCTCGCCGAACACCTTCACAACTGCCTTACAAAATTTGTAGGTAGCTTCGACGGCGGTGGACTCAGACATACGGAGATAGTCATTCAAAGCATCCGCGGGTAGCCCGTAAGCAAGGCAGCGTATGGCCGCCGTGCATTTCTGAAGAGACGAGAACCCAAGGACGCCGGTGCAGTCTCTCTTCAGCTCAAAGTAGTCGTCGTACTCCCGAACGCCATGCACGATCCTCCTGAACAATGTCCTGCTCATCCTAAAGCGCCGGCGGAATTCATAAGGCAAGTTCGTCGGTTTCTCGGCAAAGTAGTCCTGCCACAACAGAGTGTGCCCAGTTGCTCTGTTGCGTTCCTTGTTGGGCCTCCACCCCTTCGACGATCCTCCAAATTTCGGCGCCGCGTCTGCCTCGACTACGGCCTCTAGAAGTGTGGCCATCATCATCTCATTCCCCTCTGCGTCGGCCACAAGAGCGGCATCCTCCGCCATCATTTCAAAAAACATGACCTCGTCGTTGTCGATGTCCATTGCCTGTTTGACGAATCAACGAATTCAGCCTATCAACCAATGGTCGAACAGCTTGCGTGCGGGGCGGGAGGGAAGAAGAGACGTACTCGGGCTCGAACTAGATGCGCCGGCGCTAGACGAGGTCGGAGACCGGCGGCGTGAGACGGACCCTAGCGCTGCGCCAAGGTCCCCGACGTGCGAATCAAGCAGGCGGCGACGAGAGTGGCGGCGATGGTGCGAATCGCCGGCGAGAGGAAAAAAGGAGAGGCTGTGGGGGCGAATGACTCAGTGCACGGGCGCGTTGTGTGTATGATGGGTGGGCCATCGCTCTCAGGGCCATGCCCGAGGCGATGTCCGGCACCCCAGGAGGGCCTCCAAATTTGGAGACCCGATTGGGGGTGTCGAACACAAAATCGCTCGGGGCGAGGCTTTGGGGGTGCCGCTGGTGGCGGTTTTTGGTGTCCGGCCCCCCAAAGGGCCTTTGGGGGGGGGGGGGGGGGTCGTTTGGAGGCCCCGGTGGAGATGCTCTTAATGGGGCAAAATCTTTACCCCCATCTATTAATTAAGAACGAGTTTTACAAGAAAGTAAAAGAAGATACATGAGGGATTACTCTCCGACATCAAACTACTCAAGTGTCTAGCTCCCGTGACCGCCCAAATGCTCGCCTCCTTCTTGATCTTGTTGAATAATTTTAAAGGTGAGATGTGTTTGTTTCGGAAGACACGCATGTTCCGCTCGTTTCAAATTTACCATGAAGTGAGCATGTCAAGAGAGGCTAAAGTTTGCGGTTTGGGCACGAACCATCCGACATTTTTGTCTACCAGAGCTTGCCATTGATTTAGATCCAACCTGGCGAGGCCCATCCAATCTTTTCTAAAACCCCAACGCTTAATTGAGAAGTGGTAATGCACAAGAAGGTGGTTGATGGATTCCGGAGCTCACTTGCAAATGGGGCACAGCCACAATTTTGCCATCATCTTTTCGCTAGTCGGTTCGTGTCCAAAGCCTAATTTTCAAGACGGGCCATGCAAAGAATTTAACTTTAGGGTATCCCGAATCTTTCAAACCATTTTCCTCATGTTAGTTGACGTTGCCCCATAAAAAATTATGCTTTATAAGCTAAGGCCGCCGAGTATTGCCCATCCGTTGTGAACTTAAGTAATAGTGTCCTTCACGGCGCACCATTGAGGGTTAGGTTGGCAAGGAGCGTTGGTGAAGGATTTCATGATCAAACGAAAAATCCTCATCCATAATAATATTGCCAATCCAAGCGTTTGGCCAAGGATTTCGTCACGCATCATTTTCTAGACTTGGAGATCGGAAAGATGAGGGGGCAATGTCTTTGGGCTTGCTCTCATCTAGCCATGGGGCCTCCCGAAACAGGGTCTTTGCCATCTGGCCATGCTTCTTTTCTTTATGAAGGCACGTTGGGCATTGGAGACAAAACTATTCATGTGCGCCCCAAGGCGCAAGGATCTTTGCCATGATTCTAGGTATTGCATGAATGAGACTAATAGGCCTAACATCGGTGATCTCTTTGGGTCCTTCTTTCTTGGGCAAAAGCGCGATGTTGGCGGAGTTGGGCTAATGAAAATTCACGTGAAGGCATTCACAAGCCACTCAAGTATGTATCCTCAATGTGAAATCATGAGCTCTATTGTTGACCTTCTCAGAGCATCTCCAACCGGAGGCCCCAAACCCACCCCAAACGTCCGGGCGGACAGCCCGAACACGTTTTGGCCCAAAAACATCCACCCAACGGAGCCCTCCATAGTCACCTAAAACATCTGGGCGGTCCGGCACACCCCAAAGCCAGCCCATATATGGGGCGGGTTTGGGGCGGCCCGGACGCGCCCGGACGCGTCCGCCCCCTGGTCGCTGACAGCGCGGACCCACGTTTGACCGGCCTACCAGGTGGAGGATCTAGCCTTTGACCAGCATTGGCATTCATGGCGGAGCGACCAGCGGCCAACGACCAGTATTCATGGCGGACCGGCCACCTCCCACTATATGTACCGGCACCGGAACAATAGTTCATCCACATCCGCCGCCGCCGCTCTGTTCTCGTCTGCCCATTCCACTTCTCCTCCACCATGCCTCGCCGCCTCCCCACCATGTTCGCCAAGATGACGGCGGATAAGATGGCGCAGGCGCAGGCGGCAGAGGTGGCGGGCGTGGGATATGTCATGGCCAGCGAGGACTTTGACATCGTCGAACTGACGGGCTCGGAGTACCACCGGCAGGCGGACGAAGCGCATCGCGCTGCGGCGGAGGCGGCGGCCGAAGCGCTTCACGCCCGGGCGGAGGCGGCGGCCGAAGCGCATCGCGCCCGGGTGCACGCGACGACGGAGCAGTGGAGAGCTCATGCGGAGGCGGAAGTGGGAAGGATACGCGAGCAGGCACAGCTCAAGGAGGAGGAGGCAGAGCACCGTGCGGCCGAGGCACAACTCAAGGCGGAGGCGACGGACCGCATCTTCATGAGGCAGATGAGGAACCGGATCGGTTTCCTTGACAAGCAGATCGAGGCGGAGGCGGAGATTCGTGAAGGCCGACCCTACGAGGGGGAACCATCCTCTTCGTTCTCGCTCTTCTCCGACTCCGAAGAACAGGGTTCTTTTCCGGCTCCTCCCGCTAGTGCGGAAGGGGCCGGCGCAGCGCCAACGGTCATCGTCCTATCCGATGACGAGTAGGATAGGATAGCTAACCGGAAGTAGCAAGGCGGCAGCAAGTGCACACGTAGTGTAGCAATATGTGCACGTTGCATGCTTTTGTAGTAATTTGGCATCTAGATTTAGAGGTTTGTGGTTGTAGAAGCATGTTTTTAGGGGTTGTCCGGTCACTGTCCGCGGACGCGTCCGGGCGCAGTTTGGGGGCCGAATTTGGAGGTCCGGTTGGAGATGCTCTCATGGTCTTCTTGAAGTGCTCATGGACGCATCTGGGCGCAGTTTGGGGACCGAATTTGGGCGGTCCGGTTGGAGTCTCATGGTCTCCTTCAAGTGCTCGTGGACGATGATTTCTTTTGGCAGCATGGTCAATTACCCAACCATCATTGTGCATGAGGTGGTGGATGTGATTTTTTCATCTCAAGGCATTTGGTGAAATAATTTTGTGTTTGTGTGGCATCCTAGGCAAAGGGCCAATGGAAAGTACTGCAAAGATACATGGAAAATCCTGCACTAATGCATTTTCGTTGCAATATTCTGTTATCAGTAGATGTTATTTTGAATGTAAAATACTACGTCCGTCTCAACTAAAACCACGACAAAAATTATGAAATGAGGGGACAGAGTTCAAAATATGAAAGAATTATGAAAACATCTAATCAAACATTCATTTGCTGTTTCGTAATTAGCTCTTAAATCCAAATAAATCAGCGCAGGAAGACCTGAAGCAGAACATATGCTAACCCAGGGCCAGAAAACCGTACCTATTTCTAAGTTAGGTTGTCTTGGCGAGTATGAGAAGGCGGCGACAGTATTCAGCAGTCCTTCAAATGAGCTCGAGAAAAGAAAATAAACGAAACAGGTGCTTCAGCAAGGTTCATTGTGACGTCAGTATACATCTGTCCTAATCTGTGTACATTTGCCTTGCATATTAAATTAGACGCATATGATATCGCTATGTTTTAAAAGAAAAATTTAACAACCAGCTGCCCTTTTCTGGTGCTCGTGAAGTGACAGATAGATTTAAACAAACATATCAATTGCTTTCCACATAATCATAACAATCATCCTATTTATCATAATGAATGATACACTCCAAAAATATCACCATGGGTCTAAACCATGACACAATGATTTCTATCCAAGTCCCTACCAAGATCCCATCTGTTGCCTGCTACAGAATGTTTTCACACAGTGCACATATTTCTCACTTGTTTACAGCCAAGTGATAAGGTTGCTACTCAGCTCATAAAACTGTTCCTCAGCTCAGAGAGAACTGCCATTCGCAGAGCATGCGAACTTGTCGGTAGCAGTAGTCCATCAGCGTGACCGGGAAGATCCTTCTCGATTAGAACACTGCTGTCTTGAAAGTCATGTGAAAGTTGCAGCTTTGATAAAAGCTTCCCAATATTACATGACAAAAACTAATTTCAATGATACCCAGTCAGTCAAGCAGCAGCAGTCGAACCAAGCATGCAAAGATGATGGTCTACCACTCCACAATGCGATGATGCAAATACTCACTGTTCCGTCACGGATCCTCACTTCAAACCAAACACATCAGAATGGTAAAACTAGTATAAGCTACGATCCAGAGAACATGGTAAAATATGCACATAACAGGATATTGATGAGCTCTAGGGAGTCCATTAGAAAGCAACATGCCTGGTTGGCACTATCTCACTATCTCACAGAGAGGCAGTAATGGACAATTTTTTAACTTTTACTTCACGAAATATGGCAGATGCATGTATTAATTATGATGAGCTGTCAAGTGGGAAAAATTTATAAGTACTTATACTCCTTCTATTCCTAAATGTAAGATGTTTTAGCCTTACATTTAGATATGTCTGGGCCAAAAATCGCTACAACATCTTACATTTAGGAACAGAAGGAGTAGGACAAATCAAGTTATGAGTTAAGAATTTAACATTGTCTCTGAAGGATAGCAGTTTCCCCTCATATAGGAATGATTGTACTAACGGAATGATGAAAAATCAAGGAAGACCATGGCTCCAATTAAACAAGATCTGCACAAAATATTTTAGCTATGTCTGCTTGCCAATACAAACACAAAAGGAGGATAACACGAAATGGTGGTGGAAGTAGCTATATGGCCAGTTCGATCGGTCTTATTTGTGTTGTGGAAGATCTAAATATTGATGCAAGCCTGACAAACTAGTGTCAAATTGTGATCTGTTCTCAAACCTAACTATAGTACAAGCAAAAGTGCCCAAAAAAAAGTTGTCTGAGAGAACTAAACATCACTTGGGAAGTATGCCGAGGAACCTTGAAGAGAAGATCTCATTTTGAAAGAATCTACAATGCAAACATCTCTTAGACTTCTCCTTAAAAGAAGGTGTAACTACCGCACGAACAGACACAAAAAGCAATAATCAAAATACCCAACTAGCCATGACTTGAATTGGAGACCATAAACATAACTTTGACAAAACCAACCAAGACATAATCATAGAGTCTAGGTAGTACTTCATACCAGATGAAAGACATCTAAGACACATACATAACTGGAATCCGTTATAACAAATAGGAATTTCCCCTTCGTACAGTATCCACATCAAGCAACTAAATTTCAGGAGGGTATTAACAGATGGATGATCTTGATCAAATCTGTACTGATACGAAAAGCCATGACTCCAGTTTCCAACTTCAAATCGTTTACCATTAGGGAGCTGACTCGACTATGGTCCAAAGGGGAAGAAACTTGAAACGACAGCAGTGACTACTGACACAGATGGACCCCAGACATTCAGACTGAAACTTGACGACGACGCTGAACCATCTTGACCCTCATAACTGTTCTAGGACTCACTGTAACAGTAAGTACACGATATATAAGCCATGCACAAGAGAACATGGAGAAAAGCAATAATGAAAGAAACTGCTGAATGGAAAACTTCAAGCACACAGCTTGCAGTTTCTATAAGAAGGCATGGTAATATTAAGGACCGTACTAGATGTTCTGTATCACATACCTCATTGTCCTGATCTGTTGCCAAATCATCAGGACTGTTTGCCTGCAATGGCTTTTCTTCCCCACAACTTGGACGGTTGCATTTTGTCCGGAAAGGATAGTTTATGTTATTGCACTTTTCGCACTTCCAACTGCCTTCTGGAGTCTTTGGTTCTGTCAAATCAAAAATTACATGTATAGCTCAATAGAGTTTGGTTTGAAAAAAATCTATCTAATACACTGATGCAAAGCTTAGGTGCATAACATGATAGTTCCCCCCAAAAAAATACTGGTTTCAAGGCACGCCAAAAATTCGTAAATATACTGGTTTCAAGGGCTATTACTTTTCTCAAATAATTCATGATAGGCTCGTATGTAAAATGTTGAACACTGAAAACTTACTTGAACCTCTTGAACTGTCAGGTTTGGGTCCCTGCAGAAGGAGTAGATATGTAGGTCATCAGTACAGTAATCATAATGATTTAACTCTGTATACATCAGTCAAGAAGTTAAAGGATGACAAACAGTGAATAAGAACCTAAGGGCAACAAACGAGTAAAACCAATATATCAATAGTTTGCCCACTGATAGATTCAAAAGAATTTATCAGGTTCTACATAAGCACTAATGCACAATCTGATGGCGCAACTGCATGACATTCACTTGTCACCTATGGTCAAGTACTCCCTCTGTTCACTTTTATAAGGCACTCTACCTATCATTCCAATTTGGCCAGGTACATACTAAAACGAGTGAATCTATGTAAAGTCCAGATTCACTCATTTTACTATGTATGAAATGGTAGGTAGAATGTCTTATAAAAGTGAACGGAGAGAGTAGGTTCACAA
Organism: Poa pratensis; assembly: GCA_947311845.1. Classification (NCBI taxonomy): domain Eukaryota; kingdom Viridiplantae; phylum Streptophyta; class Magnoliopsida; order Poales; family Poaceae; genus Poa; species Poa pratensis. Next base: position 64,204,437 of record CAMZMU010000041.1, read on the forward strand.
AGTAGCATGGGTAAGCTCTAACGCAGTGCACAGGGTGTTTCATATTTAGAAGACTACTAAGAACTTACTAGTAAGTAAAAAAATAGCAAAAAGAAGATTGACTCAGAAAATTATTATCACAACAAGTGCTGAAGTCCTGATGCCCAAGCGATCTTGATTAACAGATACATAGCACATGCGCAATTTGGTCCAATCAGATGGCACACTCAGTGAAAAGTTTAGAACAGTTTTAGGACATAACGTACACATTCAGAAAGATAACTATGCTAGTGGGCTGCAGCAGCAGCAACGTTAACTTCCAAGCATGCTTTTTAGACTAGCTCAACTATTGCTTACCAATATTGAGGATAGACTGACCTAAAACTGAAAGAAACAGATATATTTCATGGCCATGAGAACTTAAACTCAACATGAAGGAACCGTCTCAAACCTGGTTATCAGGTCTTGGTGTGTTGCATTTTCTCATGTTACAGACTGCCCGGAAGGCGAAGTTGATGTTGTTGCAATTAGGGCACTTCCAATCATTATCACGCCCAGCACCTAAAAAGTTGAAGAATAAACCAAATGCCAACGAAATTGATGCAACAGTGAAAAGGAAAACACAAATTATTACCTGCAGATTTCTTCTGTGCACCTTCATCAGAATAGGAACCAGCCCTTGTGCTCTACAGGAATAAAATAACCTATGATCGATGTGTCACACCAAAACAGCAAAGAACAATGAAAAATATATCTTCCTGAAGATCTCAAACAAGTTTATCGGCTACTTGGTGACCCTCCGAGAAGGGATTAATCGGCCAGTTAACTGGTTAATCGACCAATTTCTTGAACAGGAGATAAATAGCATAGAGACACACGAAGTAGAAGAACCAATTGAGGTGTAACGCATATTGATACGTACAGGAATTATTACCATCGCACCAGGACCACCGGGTGAGCCCAAGCCATATCTGTCAATGGGCATGCTGATGCTGTACATTCCACCTATTCCCGAGACATTAAAAAAATGAAAATGATCATGAGAAACATTGTCACGGCATTCAGGTCAGATCTAAGAACACCTTCTATTTCAAAAGCATCACAACAATAATCGCTGATTTGCAACATCAGTCAAGGCACACACTGAGAAATCAACAAAGTAATTTATTCCGTATAAAAATATACTGACATGCTAAGAATTCCTGGCAAGTATGATCTGATAAAATAAAGGTTGTACGCAGCAGGAGTTACATTTTTTTTGACATATCAGATTTGTTCTTATTACATTTTGATAAGCTAAGTTTGTGTAAGTGCACCAAAAGATAAGAAGAATAGCACAGCCATCTCACCTGCGCCAATCATAGAACAACCAGAATACGGAGGTGGCCCAGTGATATGCACCGGCGGCCCGTAAGGGCTCCCCATCGGGAGCCGCGCGCCGTAGCCATATTGATATCCAGATCCCGGAGGGAGCTGAGGAATGCCATAACGAGGCATGGCATGCCCATTATAGAGGGGGGAGGAGCCATACGGGGAGGCGCCCCGCTGAGGTACATGGACGGCGGCGTCCCTGACGCCATGTATCGCCCAGGCAACGAATAGTGGGGTGGTGTCTGCATAGCCTGCAAGGCAAAAGGCAGGTCAATGCAACCGCCCAGCAAGAAGTACACACATGACAGCTACACGGCCAAGCCAGCAGATGAGCCAACAACAATAAGGAGTGCGCCTAGATAGCAGCAGTACCGTGTGATCCACGGGCTTGGGCTGGTCGCAACTGCGCATGTTGCAGGTGGTGCGGAAGGCGAAGTTGATGTTCTTGCAGCTGGGGCAGACCCAGTCGTCGTCGCGGCGGCTACCTGGGCAGCCAGAACAAGCAAATCCGGTTAGATGCAGCTTACGAAGTGGGGGTAAAAACATGTGAAGAAGCAGGGGAGCAACCTACCGTCGGTGCGCGCGCGCTTTCCAGCGGACTGGCTCCGGTTATCCATCTAAAAGCGCAGAGAAGGAGGTATGAACAACAGCGAACAATTTGAAGCCACGCCGGTTTCCCCCGCGACGGGTGGACCTCGGGAGCAATTCAAGCCCCAATTCGATCTGGGAAGACGAAGTGGACGTACCTGAGAAGACATTGCTGATGGTGAAGCGGGGACAGCAACCGGTGAGCGGGGAGAAACGGATACGGCGGAGTCGCCGGCGAGACGGGCGGGCGGAAAGGAGGAGGAGGAGGGGAATCCGGCGGCGATAGAGGGGAGCGCCGGTCTAGGGTTTTGCTGTTGGTTCCGCCTTTCTTGATTCTGGTTTGGTGGCTCTGCCTCCGCGTTGGCCGCTGTATAATGTACGGGTCGCTGGCATGGGCCCTTCTGCCTTACGTGGCGACAAGTTCCGGCCCAATCACTTCACGGTCTCCATCAAGAAAGGAAAACTAAACCTGGAAAAAAGAATCAAAGAAAGGAAACTATATTGCCTTCAATCAGTTCATCTCAGTTTCCAGTTCAAAGTTTCCCAACAAGACATTTTTTGTATGCAATAAATCTCCATTGGTCATAACAATTTAGCATTTATGGCTTTTTTTTTAAAACACAGTACAACGCAGACGCTCGCATACACGCGCATACACTGTCGGGGGTTACCCCCGGGTAGGCTAAAGAAGAGGTAAAGACATGTAAGGGTAAGGCTGTAAGCCGTCCGAGATAGCAATTAAGCATAGACGCAGGAGGCGTCATCCGACGTAAGGTGTACGTCGGAAGAATCATCCGAGGTATGGCCTCCGAGGTATGAACCTTGGGGCAGTCAGCTAGTTACCACAAGAACAAGGTGTTACCTACCGAGGTATAGGATCCGGAGTATCCCTAGCCAAGATGAAGCGTGGCCCGACGTATAAGTGACCGGCCAGCCGAGGTTAGCAACAAGTATCGAGGCATGTCAGAGGAGTCACGGGCGCCGCAGAGCCGTAGCCCCAAACGTCAGAGGACGGCGAGGTCCGTCCACGGGTTTCCCGGAAGCTCGGGGGCCTAGGAGCTGACTCGGCTATTTCGGGAAAGGTCTACAGGCTAGACCTCGGCAGGCTACTGAAGTATGACCGGAAGAGGAAAGCTAGGCCTGGCTGGCCTGACAGTTCGGCCGTTGAGCTGGCAGGAGGCAGAGGCTTGTCTTCTACCTTTTGGCCATGCCATTGTCAGTTAGGCAGGGGTAAAAATGTACTTCGGCCTGTATATATGTGGCATCTCTACCTCCAGGGAGAGGACGGCAAAAACCCTAGCTCATTTCCCCCTTCATAGTTTCATCTTCCATCTAGAGCTCTCACTTGAGAGCATCATACAGCTCGAGGAGCACCTTGTACCTGAGAACACTGATATATTGAGAGAGGAAAGGCAGGAGTAGGGGTTTTACTTCCTCACGAAGGCCCCGAACCTGGGTACATCGTGGTGTCTTTTGTGTTCTTGGCTTTCTTGGTTCTTGTTGTTTCTTGCATGTTCTTGCTTGTGCACATCTTGAGTGCATAAACCCTCCCCGGATTCCCCCAACGACCATTCGGCCCCAACTAAGCCATACCCATGGCATCTGCCGTGATCCCACCACGACAGTTGGCGCCCACCGTGGGGCAGATTGAGGCGTTGGGTGGAGTTTCCATCCGGACGGGCTCCTCTGAGTGTGTTCTTTCTGGCCTTGTTGCCAAGATCGGCGAGTTTGCCTTTGTGAGTGACAATGCGGGTGCTTCGCCGGCAAGCCTTTCCCCACCAATGGTTTCCTCATGATGCTCGGCAGCTTCCCCACATACGTTGCTGTCGAGGTGGTTCGCGAGTACCCGGAGCAGGTGCTCGTGGACGACGAAACTCCTCTCCTGGCGGCTTTGGGCCAACGTGTTACTCGCCCTCCGAGGTGTGTGGAGGTGATGGTGGCTGGTACCAGCCTGCAGCTAGCAAGGCAGATGCTGGCAAAGTCGCGCTAGCCGAGGTGGAGGCGACACCAACTGCGCTGCCTGAGAAATCAGGTCGGGCGGCGAAGTTTCCGTACGAGAAACCTAGTCAGAATGAGCAGTTGGGCATGCCAAGGGAAGAATTTCCCTTAGAATCTATCGTTGATAGGTTAGCTCGGCCACTCGCAGTAGAGGCAAGTGTGGAGCATACGGTGGCCGGGTTAGAGGCAGAGCGCCAGAGAGTGATGAGAGAAGCTCGGTTGCTGGCCGAGGCTAAGCAGCAGTTCGATATGGAGCAGAAGGAGTACAATGCTGCACATGGTATAGAGGATGGTTTTACTCCGGTTGTGCGGCGTAAGAAAGCTGCTCTGTTCAACCGAGGCAAGGACCTCTATGAGGAGATGGTAGGGCTGCAGTCTCGGCTCGAGTAAGGCAACAAGTAGCAGGTCGGCTACTGGTAGGCCGGTGTATAGTTCACCAGCCAAGAACCTTAGAGCAGCCGAAGCAGTAAGGGCCGGGCTATCGGAGTTGACCGGAGATGCATGGCGTGAGCAGCAGAAGCGGCTCAATGAGTTAGTGCATGTGGCCAGCAAGCAAAATGAAGCCCTCCGCAAGGCCGGGCTTGGCGGTTCGCAGGCGGTCCATTCGATTAGGCCAGTTAGCCAGGGTCCAAGGGGCAAGCCTCGTCTCCACACGTCGGAGGAGCCGATCGTGCCCGGAGTGTCACTTCAGGTCGGAACAAGGAGATGCAGCTGCAAGTGTACGATCCGGTGTTAGCTGGGAAGCAAAAGGTCGGTGACGCTAGCCGAGCCAATGGAGACCCCGGCCCAGGTGATGCAAGCCGAGCTAAAGGCCGTTCAGCTCAGGGAAATCAGAACGGTGGGCAAGCAGCGTCGGCTGGCCGAGGTAAACCACCTCAGCCCCCGAGGCATCAGCAGCAACCCCGGCCGCAGGAGCAGTATCAGCAAGAGCCGGAGTATGTTCCGCAGCCGAAGAACGTCGGTCGAGGTGGCGACCGATATGATGATGGAAATTCAGCCATGGAGCGGGCTGGATTCTATAGAGTGGATGGTGCATTGGGAGAGCGTATCGGAGCTCGGACGTTGCCTACAGGTGACGCGCGATACAAGCTAGATCGGATTTACATGTCCGAGAGGTTGGAAGAGGAAGGCCCTCCTGGTCCGGCGTGTTTTGGACCTCGGATCATGAAGGAACCACCTCCACCAGTGTCTCAGTTTCAGTTGGGTCGGAGTACCAGGCCGTACAATGGGAGCACCAAGCCGCAAGATTGGCTAGCTGATTATGTTTCAGCAGTATACATTGCGGGGGGCAATCGCCGATGGGCGGTCCGGTATCTCCCGCACATGTTGGAAGGTCCTGCTCGGATCTGGCTGAACAATTGCCGGAGAATAGCATCAATTGCTGGCTGGATTTAGAGGAGGCATTCAATAGCAACTTCGCCAGCACTTACAAGAGGCCAAACCGACCTCAGCTTTTGCAGGCGTGCAAGCAGGAGGACAATGAGACTGACCGAGAATTCTTGACTCGGTGGAGCAATGTTCGGAACTCCTGTGAAGGAGTTATCGAAGCACAGGCTATAGCGTGGTTTGCTGATGGATGTCGGTATGGTAGCATGTTGTGGCAGAGGCTCCAGAGAGATATGCCAAAGACTCTGGCCGAGACGATTCGGATAGCTGATTCCTATGCCCTTGGCGATCCGATGCAGCCTCTGCTGGATGGGAATGCCCGGAACAGGAGGAATCCGATGAACAATCGCAACAACGGACCGAGGTTTGATAACCGTCAAGAGTTCGGGCAGAAGAGGAGAGAACCAGATTTCCAAGTCAATGCTGTAAACCCAAGTCAGTCCGGACCTGGAGGCGCCCAGAAACCGAAGACTGAGGGTCAGGCGTGGACTCCGAACCAGAACCAGAGTCAGGGCGGTGGTGCGAAGCAGTGGCAGGAGGCCGGACCACCTGTGACTTACGAGTCATTGGTGAATGGGCCATGTATCTATCATGGCAGGAATGGCAAAACACCCAACCATACCACTCTGCAGTGTAGTTTTCATCACCGAACCGCTGCAGAAGGGGCGAAAGCTGGGACAAACCGGAGTGGGCCACCGAACCAATGGCGTAGACCTCAATATCCGAACGCAGCAGCAGCATAAGCCGACCATAGCGGCGCAGAATCAGAGCTTAACCGGAGCAAATTCAACCCCGGTGCATGCGGCCCAAAACCAGAAGATGGTGCAGGCGAAACCGGTGAATGCAGTGAGTGCCCAGGGCAACAACAACAACGGTGGTGCCGGCCAAAGCCAAACGTGGTCCTTTGAGAATCAGAGGTATGAGAACCCCGGTAATGATTATAGGGAAGTACATCAGAGTTACGTGGTGTTTGTGACTGAGTCAACTGATAAGAAGAGTATGCTGAGGCGTGCCAAGGAGGTGAATGCAGTAACTCCAGCGGTGGTGAAATACATGAACTGGTCCGAGCAAGAGATCACTTGGAGCAGGCAAGATACACCTCGGATCATGCCGAGCCCTGGAAACTATGCACTGGTGGTGGATCCGACGTTCTGTGGGCCGACCAACAATGTGAGATTCACCCGAGTCTTGGTGGACAATGGGAGTGCCATAAATATCATGTACCGAGACACAATGGTCAAGCTGGGATACTCACCGAACCAGTTGCAGCCTAGCAGCTGTACATTTCACGGTATTGTGCCCGGGGTCTCTTGTGCACCTATGGGAAAGATTTGGGTCGACGTGGGTTTTGGTACCCGAGATAACAGCCGAGTTGAAAGTCTTGAGTTCGAGGTTGTGGACTTGCAGAGCCCTTACCATGCCTTGCTGGGAAGGCCAGCCTTGGCCAAGTTCATGATCTCCACTCATGTGGCCTACCTAAAGATGAAAATGCCGGGGCCCAAGGGAATAATAACCATTTCAGGTGACTACAAGAAGGCTATGCAATGTGCCTCGGCGGGATCCAGTTTAGCCGAGTCCTTGGTGATCGCGGCGGAGAAGAAGCAACTTCAGAAGGTGGTGGCAATGGCGCAGTCTACTCAGCTCGGCATGTCCGGACTAATTACTCCGGACATGAGCGCTTCATTCGAGGTGCCCAAGGAGACCAAGAAAATCCCGCTGGACTCGGAGAACCCGGAGCGTTTCGCCATCATTGGTGCTGGCATGGACGAGAAATAGGAAAGCGCGCTCTGTCACTTCCTCCGTGAGAATCGGGACATTTTTGCATGGTCGGCTAAAGACCTGCCAGGTGTTCCGAGGGAGTTGGCAGAGCACTCTTTGTTTGTTCGGCCAGAGGTGAAACCAGTGCGTCAACCGACGCGGCGGCTCTCAGATGACCGAAGAAAGGTGGTACTCGAAGAATTGGCGAAGTTACTGGCTGCAGGCTTCATCATGGAAGTGCTGCATCCGGACTGGATATCTAATCCAGTCCTCGTGGAGAAAAAGAAGGACGAACCGGCGATAGTCAAGGTGTGGCGCATGTGCATTGACTTCACCAACCTGAACAAGGCGTGCCCGAAGGATCCCTTTCCTTTACCTCGGATTGATCAAGTGATCGATTCTACGGCTGGATGTGAGCTGTTGTCTTTTATTGATGCATATTCTGGTTTTCACCAGATCCCACTGAACACTGATGATCAAATAAAGACTGCCTTTATTACCCCGTACGGGGCGTATTGCTATCGTGTCATGTGTTTCGGTTTGAGAAATGCCGGGGCAACTTATCAAAGGTGTATGCAGAAGTGCTTACACTCTCAAATGGGCAAGAATGTGCAAGTGTATGTCGATGACATTGTTATCAAAACTAAAAAGAAGCATACTCTCATCGAAGACCTCGAAGAGACATTTGCAAATTTAAGAAAGTATCGGTTGAAACTTAACCCGGACAAGTGCACCTTTGGTGTCCCGGCTGGAAAATTGCTCGGTTTCCTCGTATCGAGCCGAGGTATAGAAGTTAACCCGGCTAAGATCCGAGCTATCGAAAGAATGAAGTTGCCGAACTGTTTAAAAGATGTGCAGAAGTTCACGGGATGCCTTGCATCTTTAAGTCGGTTTGTAAGTCGGCTAGGAGAAAAAGCCTTACCATTGTATCAACTTATGAAGAAAAGTACCAGTTTCACTTGGACCCCGCAGGCGGACGCGGCGTTCAATGAGCTGAAGAAGATGTTGTCCACTGCTCCGGTGTTGGCGTCCCCTTTGCAGAATGAACCGATGTTGATATACATTGCGGCTACAAACCGGGTCGTAAGTGTTGCAGTGGTGGTGGAGCGAGACGAAGGAGGCAAATCGGTGCAGAGACCAATCTACTACCTGAGCGAGGTGATATCCACGTCGAAGCAAAACTACCCCACTACCAGAAGATGACGTACGGAGTATACCTGGCGGTTAAGAAACTGAAGCATTACTTCCAAGAGCATCCCATGACGGTGGTATGTGATGCTCCAATCTCGGAGATCATCGGATGCAAGGACGCAACTGGGCGAGTTGCCAAATGGGCGATCGAGGTATCTCCATATACTCCGCATTATGAAAGGCGAGATGCAATCAAGTCGCAGGCGCTACCGGACTTTTTATGCGATTGGGCCGAGATGCAATATGAGCCGCCCTTGCCGGACTATAATTATTGGAAGATGCACTTTGATGGGTCCAAGACCAAGGTCGGATTAGGTGCCGGCATAGTCCTAACCTCGCCGAAGCAAGACCAGTTGAAGTATGTGCTGCAAATCCATTTCTCGGCGTCGAACAACGTGGCGGAGTATGAGGCCCTGATCCATGGGCTCAAGGTGGCAAAGGAGATAGGCGTCCGGCGTATAGAATGCTTCGGCGATTCAGCTTTGGTGGTGCATCAATCCACCGGCACTTGGGATGCATTGGATGCGAACATGGAGTTGTATCGGTTTCATGTGCAAAAGGTGTCTGGGTTCTTCGAAGGATGTGAGTACAAGCACATACCTCGGGGGAGAATGAAGCCGCCGACGTATTGTCTAAGCTCGGTTCATCCAAAGAACCGGTGCCACCGGGGATAGCACTGAACCATTTGAGAACTCCTTCAATCAAGCCCTCGCCTGACTCCGAGTCAATTTTCTTACCGCCAAGTTCGGAGTCTGAGCCTATTCCTATGGAGGTAGACGTCGGATGCGTTTGGCCGGACTCGGGGACTGCTTCGCAGTATCCGAGGAATGATGGAGCTTTTCCTATGGAGATAGATGATGGGAACTTCGGGTCTGACCCGGGGACTTCGCACCAACACTCGGGGACTGGCCGAGCAATGGTGGAGGAAATCATGAAGGAGATCATGGCGACCGAACCAATGGAGATAGATGAGAGGCTTTTTCCTCTGCATCCAGTGCCGGAATGGGCGGAGCAGATCATGAACTTCATAGCCGATGGAAGTTTGCCAAGTGATACAACCGAGGCAAGGAGAATCCAGAGGAGAGCTAAGGGATACACCATCATCAACAAGGAGCTATACAAGAGAAGTGTGACCGAGGTGTTGCAGGTGTGTCGAACCAGCTGAAGGCAAGGAGATGCTTTTAGAGATCCACCAAGGAGAATGTGGACATCATTGCAGCACAAGAGCTCTGGTGGCCAAGGTGTTCCGGCACGGGTTCTATTGGCCCACCGCCAATGCCGATGCAGAAGATATAGTTCGGAAATGTGAAGGGTGCCAAAGGTTCGCCAAGCAGCAGCACATGCCAGCTTCGGCGCTCAAGACCATTCCTATCACGTGGCCCTTTGCAGTTTGGTGTCTGGACATGGTGGGAGAATTCAAGCCAGCCCGAGGCAATATGACTCACATACTGGTGATGGTGGACAAATTCACTAAGTGGATCGAGGTGAAGCCAATCCGAAAGTGGATGGTCATACGGCAGTGACCTTTTTGAAGGAAATAATCCTGAGATATGGATATCCTCATAGTATCATTACAGACAACGGCACGAACTTTGCTGTCGGAGAGTTTGCTCGGTTCTGCATGAGTAAGGGAATTCGACTTGATGTAGCCTCGGTGGCTCATCCACAGGCTAATGGGCAAGTAGAAAGGTCAAATGCATTGGTATTGGCCGGAATCAAAGCTCGGCTAATAGAACCACTGTTGAAAACACCGGGGTGTTGGATCGATGAGATACCAGCAGTTCTGTGGGGTCTAAGGACCACACCGAACAGATCAACTGGCTATACGCCATTTTTCATGGTCTATGGGGCCGAGGCAATGCTGCCAACCGACATTGAATATGATGCGCCCAGAGTGGCAATGTACACAGAAGCCGAGGCTAAAGAAGCTCGGGAAGATGCTGTAGATTGCTTGAGGAAGCAAGAGAATTGGCCTTATCTCGGTCAGCAATATATCAGCAGGGTCTCCGACGCTATCAAAGCCGGCATGTAAAACCCCGAAAGTTTAATGAAGGAGACCTAGTGCTGAGGCTTGTCAGCGCAGCAAAGGTCGGCACAAGTTGTCACCTCCATGGGAGGGACCATACATTGTGAGCCGAGCTCTGCACAATGATTCATACTATCTTATAGATGCACAGGAGCCAAGGGGAGATGGGCTGGATAGACCCGATTCGGAGCTTCAGCGTCCATGGAATGTAGCTCTACTCCGACCCTTCTACTGTTGAAGAATATAATGTATGTACCTCGGCTGATCTTTAATAAAAACTTCGGCACCTCGAGAGTGAGCTCGGGGACTGCCTCGCTCTTATGATTGCATGTTTCTTTTTGTTCGTACTCTTTCTTCGTTCGTATGCCGAACTATTTTGAACCTCGTCTCAAACTTCAAGTACTGTATGCTATGTAACTAATCTTGTGACTCGACTGACGAACGCCAGCATGGCAGTCAAGAGCAAAGACGAAAGAACATGGGAAACATGAAAATGAACTCGGGGACTCGGTCCAAAAAGACAGTTCGGCATATGTCGTTTACTAACCCCTGTTTTTACTTCTTTTTTATGTCGGATGACTTTGAAACATACCTCGGAATTTACCAAGTACTGTATGCTATGAACAACAATCTTGTGACTCGACTGTCGAACGCCAGAATGGCAGACAAGAGCAAAGAATGCCAAATATAGTAAACACGAAAGTAAACTCGAGCAATCATTCAAAAGGATTCGACATAAAGCTTAGAAAAGCATGGTTCGAATGAGCATAATAGTAATAGAGGTAGCAAAGGAACTACTTAAGTTTGATTACATCTGCGTCCCGGCATACCGGGGATTTAATGAAGTTTTTTGGCCAAGCATAAGTTCAGGTCGAGGCATCAGGAATTACGTCGGCAACAGCCGAGGCAGCAGGGATTTCGTCCGGAGCCGAGGTAGCCTGGGAAGTGCTGGCAACGTCGGCAGTAACCTCGGCACAGGTTGTGGAGAAGCCTCGGTTTCTGCTTCGCGGGTTTCACCGTCGTCACCTTGCTCGGCCTCGACGTCGGATTCTGTTTCGTATTCCTCTCTTCTGGCTCGTCATCTCGGCGTCGGAGTAGGTGTCTCCTTCGCTCAAGTTCTTGGTGTTGGCATATCCAGCGAAGAAGGCAGCCATCTTTTCGCGGCGCTTGATGAGAATTGGGTCCGTGGACCAGGGCGAGCCTCGGCGAAGAGTGTCCATCTTTTCGAGGTCAATCTTCTCGCACCAAGTCATGATGAATTTGAGAGCGGCATCAGCTCCAGCGCGAGCTGAAGATGAACGCCACTCTCGGAGTCTTTGTTCGGCTTCACGAAGCTTGGCGGCGAGCTCGGGCGTAGTATTGGGAGCATCGGCAAGAGGCCATAAGGCTCGGAAAGCAGACACACCTGCGTCGAGGAGTTCGGACCCAATGGTTTTCAAGGGATGGATCCGAGCTTTGATGGCCACGATGTGGTCCTCAATGGTCCAGACGGGGTTCGTCTCGTTACGCCTCTTCCTGTGCTGAGCAGTGATATTGCGGGCCGAGATTTGGGTGTAGGTGAAGTGCTCTGCAGAAGGATAGCCTGTTAATAATGAAAGAAACAGTTCGGCAAAGAGCCAGTACTGTTGAGGACAAAGCAAGGATAAGGGGGGCAAGAAGCTTACTGTCCATTTCTTGGTTGATGCGTTCCAGCGTCGGGAGGAGCTGGTTAACCGAAGCTTGAAGGGCTTCATAAGCCTCGGTGGCCGAGGTGGCGCGGGCCTCGGCTAACTGGAGCGCATTCTCATGTTCCTTGGCGGCATCCTCCCGAAGTTTCTTCTCTGTTTCAACAACACTGGCCTTTTCCGCCTGCAGCTGCTCTTTTCAGACGTCCGCAGCTCAGTGATGCGCTTCAGTTCCTTTACCAGACGAGCTACCTCGGCTTTCTCTTGCGCTAGCTGGTCATCCGAAGTTTTCTTCGCTGCAAGGACGGCCTTGTGCTCGTCGTGGAGTTTCTTGTGGTCAAACAGGAGGGTATGGAAGATATCCGTGCGAACGTTCATAGCATTCTGCAAGGAAGAAAAATATAGCTCGGTTAGAAAGGCTATACCTCGACAAGAGTCTCGGGGACTCGGAGTCAACTCTTTGGGAAAATGTTGCCGGGGTATGCCTCGACAGGAGTCTCGGGGACTCGTACCCGAGGTGCATGCTAAAGTGAGATAAAATGGATTGGATACGTCGGATGAAAATGGAGAGTTAAGATTCAAGCCAAACAATTTTAACTCCGGCGGAGCGTCAATAGTTTACCTCGAATCTCGGGGACTGGAGATGGTGGATATTAGAGGAGATACTGCATGAAAGTAAAGAAAGTGGAACTTACGTTGACAGCTCGAGTAGCAAGCAAAGCAGAAGTTTGCATTTCAAGCATGCGTCGAGCGCAGGTGCTGCTCCCAGCAGGATGCTCGTCCCCTTGGGTGGTCAAGGAGGCAGAAGAGACCTCGTCCATGTCTGCAGAATTCCAGTCTGCGTTGTAGTGTTCCAAGGAGCCGAGGCTCTGGTCACTGTCAGTGCGCAGAGGGGAAATCCCCACGGTCCGCCCTGCTCGATGCCCCTAACCGAGGCCTCCAAGGCCAAAGTAGCCTCGGAGCTTGAAGCAGGCCGGTTATCCAATATAAGAGATGCCCTCCGAGCATATTCTTCGGCCGGAGGGGCAGTCTCATCAATGGGTGCGGCGAATGGAGGAATTCGGCGTGTCACCGGGGGAGGAGACCTCGGTTGCATCCTTGAGGGAGAAGAGATAGTCAGGGTGCCAGACCCAGATGTTGGTTTGGGGGTGACCTTAGACTTCACCGTCTCTTTTTCTTTCTCCTTGCCCTTCTCCAACGGCAAGGTAGTCTGGCGAACTGGTTTTTGGGGCTGCTGCTTGGGCTGTTGCTTCTGCTGATGCTTCTGCTGTTGCTGCTGTTGGTTGCGGGCAGTCTGGCTGCGGGGGGAGAGTCGAGGCTCCGGCAAGGCGGTAGCCGGAGTTCTGGCGCGATTGGCATCCGTTTGAGGACGCGGAGAAGTCTGACCCCGGGTGGGGGCAGATTTCCCCAAGGCCGGGCCAGACCTCGGTGGAGATCCTGGGCGAGAGTTCGTCGGGGTGGTCGTGGCTTCAGAGGCACCAACGGGTGCAGTCATGGAGGATACCTCCTGATCCACGTCTATGGGGGCACTGCAACGAAAAGAGGATGGTCAAGTGTTAATACCGAGATAATATGTTTAAACAACAAACATTGTTGGCTATAGAAGCAAAGCATTACCCATCCGAGGTAGGAAACCTCTTGCCCCCCCGGGCATGAGGAGGAAGTCCGGACTTCTTCAGCCGGCGTCTCTTGACCGGAGCCTCAGTGGGTCCGGAGGCTCCAGTGGCGGATGGTTCGGCGGCCGAAGTTGCGGCACCAGCGCGTTTCCGGCTGGTTGCTGGAGTAAAGTTCGGAAGGTGAGGAAGGCGGGAGAGAGGTACCGCGTTTATTGGTTCCATGACGAGGAACCCCTCCTCGTCATCCGAAATCTCTTGAACTGAAGCTTGTGCTTGAGGCTTACCCGCGGTGGTGATGCGGGCCGAGGCAATGGGCATATAATCCTCGTCGTCAGGGTCCACGTTGGATGGTGGGTCCTCGACAGGGAGATCCTTGCCGAAGTGGTCCGCAGGATGGACTCCATCCTCGGCGGTCTGGCGGGCGAACAGCTGTATGGCAGACATATGAAAAGGAGTTAGGAAGAAAAATTGTCAAGGTGAACGTCGGTAGCAAGACCTCGGTGGTAAAGAAGTATCGAAGAAAACGTCGGAATAGCGTACCTGTTTCGCTGGATTGGTCCGGTAGTGGGGTTCCCTTCCCCATGTCCAAGCGTCGGAGATCTTGGACTTGGTGATAGCTCGGACTCGCCGAGCTACCGCGGCGTTGTCCAGTGCAACGTGCGTATGCGGGTGGGGTCATAAAGACCGCTCATGTGGCAGATCTTGTGAGACCTCGCCTGAAGAGGGGAGACCCTGCGCTTCACGAATGTGCAGGCCAGGTCGTCGGCCGTCAGGACTTTCCCGTCGTTCCCGGGGTCCTCCGGGTCCTGCCATTTCGCAATGTACCCATGGATGGCCTTGAGTTCGCCGGTGTGAGGGGGAGTGTAGTCCCAGTTGAGCTGTTCTGTAGGAGGGCTGAGGTTGAACGCCGGCAGGTTGAGGAGGTCCTCTTCGCCGGAGTTCTTCACGTAAAACCACGTCCGGAGCCACTTGCGAACGGTGTCCGGAGTAGTGATACGTGGGAAGATGGAGTTTCGGCGAGGAGCTATGGTGGCAGCTCCGCAGGCGGTTAATTGCTTGGGCAGATCCTTGTTTTTGGATCCGGGATCACTTGCCGCTTGAGTTGGAAGTAGCGAGAAAAGAGGTCTACCGTGGCTTCGAGGCCGAGGTATCCCTCAGAGAAGGAAACGATGCAGGAGAGAGTGGTGATGGCGTTGGCGGGGAGGTGATGAACCTGGAGTCCGAACTTGTCGAGGAAGCTCGGAAGAAGCACTAACGGGCAGTCCGAAGCCGCGCTGGAAGTGCGCGACGAAGACCACCCGTTCCCCTTGCTGGACTTGAGGCTCGAGTTCGCCCTCTGGCAGGCGACACTCTACCCCGGCGGGAATCCGCCGAGTCGCCCTGAGCCACTGGATTTCGTCCGGAGTTACATCCGAACCTTCCCAGCCGGCTCGTTCTCCGACCTCCAGTTCGAGGTCTGGAACCTCGGTTTGTTCCGAAGTCTCAGGAGGAGACATCTCGGCAGAGTCAATCTGCAGAGAATGCGCAGAAGTTTAGCAAAGGAAAAAGGGAGTCTGGAATCTAGTACAATATTTGGCTAACTCAGGAGGAGTTTGGTGGCTATCTTATGTGCATAGAGGCATATCTATGCTAGGCGAACATCTATCCGAGGCATGAAACCAATTTCTACCCAAAAGAGTATGCGAGTAAGATCTGCCGGAGGGGGTAAATAGAGTTTTATTCAAGAACATATGAAGAACCAAAGCGCGAAGAGGAAGAAACCTAGAGCAATGCCTAGGGTATCAAGAAAGGGAATACATACCGTGAAAACGAGGTGCTGAGGAGCGGCGCCGGTGACGAGGTCGTAGCGGCGACGAAGGAACTGCTCGTCGGCGACGGCGGGAACGCTTTTCTTCTCAACGGGAAGCGGCGGCGCTAGTCGCGATGGAGGCGAGACGGCGAGTGAATGAGGAAGAAGAGGGAGCAGTGCCCTGGGCCCGTATTTATAACCGCGAGCGGTAACTGCGCACTACCGCGCGGTTATCGGAGCGGCGAGTGGGATCGTTTGTGCACAAAGGCCCACGTGGCACGAAGATAGCGGTGGGCGAGCAGGCCACAGGATCGGTTGCAGGAGGCAAACCGTCGCGTGGCGCAGTTACTGGAGCACGAAGCGGCGCGAGCGGGAAACCTCCGCTGGCGTGGGCTGCGTGGTGGAAAGCACTCGAGTGCTTTGACTATAGTGGACCAGGAAGTGACGGACGGGACGTGAACAGTGTTCTCTGACCGAAGTCCGTAAGGATGCAGAAATCGAGGAGTTGACGTCCGAGATCTCGGCGGATACTTCGGAAAAGCAGTATGGCCCGAGGAACAGACCGATAGATTTCTCGGAGTATTGGTTCGGTAACCTGCAAAACATCGTAGCACATGTGGTTTCGGGTTGAACCTGATGCGGCCCTTCATCCGAGGCTGCAAGACCACATCAGCTTCGGGGACTACTGTCGGGGGGTTACCCCCGGGTAGGCTAAAGAAGAGGTAAAGACATGTAAGGGTAAGGCTGTAAGCCGTCCGAGGTAGCAATTAAGCATAGACGCAGGAGGCGTCATCCGACGTAAGGTGTACGTCGGAAGAATCATCCGAGGTATGGCCTCCGAGGTATGAACCTTGGGGCAGTCAGCTAGTTACCACAAGAACAAGGTGTTACCTACCGAGGTATAGGATCCGGAGTATCCCTAGCCAAGATGAAGCGTGGCCCGACGTATAAGTGACCGGCCAGCCGAGGTTAGCAGCAAGTAACGAGGCATGTCAGAGGAGTCACGGGCGCCGCAGAGCCCGTAGCCCCAAACGTCAGAGGACGGCGAGGTCCGTCCACGGGTTTCCCGGAAGCTCGGGGGCCTAGGAGCTGACTCGGCTATTTCGGGAAAGGTCTACAGGCTAGACCTCGGCAGGCTACTGAAGTATGACCGGAAGAGGAAAGCTAGGCCTGGCTGGCCTGACAGTTCGGCCGTTGAGCTGGCAGGAGGCAGAGGCTTGTCTTCTACCTCTTGGCCATGCCATTGTCAGTTAAAGGCAGGGGTAGAACCGTACCTCGGCCTAGCTATATAAGTGGCACCACCACCTTCAGAGAAGGAGATCGAAACATCAGGACGGCAAAAACCCTAGCTCATTTCCCCCTTGGTAGTTTGATCTCCCATCTAGAGCTCTCACCCGAGAAGCACCATACAGCTCGAGGAGCACCTTGTACCTAAGAGCTTCGCTGATATATTGAGAGAGGAAAGGCAGGAGTAGGGGTTTTACTTCCTCACGAAGGCCCCGAACCTGGGTACATCGTGGTGTCTTTTGTGTTCTTGGCTTTCTTGGTTCTTGTTCATGTTCTTGTTGTTTCTTGCATGTTCTTGCTTGTGCACATCTTGAGTGCATAAACCCTCCCCGGATTCCCCCAACGACCGTTCGGCCCCAACTAACCATTCCCATGGCATCTGCCGTGATCCCACCACGACATACACTCACCCCTATGAACGCACACACGCACACCCTACCCCTATGAGCACCTCCGAAAGATTGAGCCGGCGGTTGGGTCTTGAGATTGACGAAGTCACCACGGGCGCCTCGCTATCGACGGGAACATCGCCTCCCACTGAAAGAATATTCTGCCTAAATGAAAAACACCAACGTCAAACCTGGGGTTTGAACTCTGTCGGGCTGGGGGTACAACCACCCTCCTAACCATCTTGCCACAGACAAGTTTCTCATGTAGCATGTATGGCTAATTGGCTATGCTTGTAGCACCGGGGAACAACACTTGCACCATGAACATAATATGTGCAAGTGACTCCCAAAATTATCGAAACATATCGTTCATTTGTTTGTAGCCAAATACAAGCAAATTTGCACCTTGTCAATAAATATATGCAGCATCATAATTCTTAAAAACACTAAACCTTCATTTTGAGCGCCAATCACACTTTGTTGGCCTCGTCGGCATTGAATCCTGCTCGCTACAGCCAGATCGATCGGATAATCCCATAGCTATTTCCCAAAGTGCCATTTGATTTATAAATCTCGCGGGCACAAAATTAGTGAACTCACCCTATCCATGGCGCAAAGCTCCATTGCCACCGACGTAGTGGCTCAGGATTAGGAGCGACTCGAGAAGGTGCCTTGGGAAGAGGAGTTTTTTTTTTGAAATTTCCCTTATATATTAGGTCAGCAAGCCGCCTCATTAAAACCCTGTAAGTCCCTTTCGGTACCCTGGTTAGGGAAAGTGTGCGTCTGAAACTTGCCGCATTTAATCATTAATCACAGTTACATCATCCGCTGGGGTGCTTACAAGATAGTCGGGAGGGTCCTCATGCCAAGCAACAGACATAGAACCCTCCACATGTCTAGCTAACAAATGGGCAGCCCTATTAGCCTCTCTAGGGCTATGATCAAATAATACAGTTGCAAAGTTGCGACACATCAAAGTACAGTCTTCAAAGATCGCCGCTGCTAGGCCCAGAGAATTCCCGCCATTTTGCATCACATCAATTACCTCCATGCTGTCGGAATTCACTTCAATTCTATTGCAACCAATCTGATCAGCGAGGATCAGGCCATCCCTAAGTGCATGGGCCTCCGCTGTCAAAGCATCAGAGACAAAGGGCAAGCCTCGGCAGCTACCAGACACGAAGAAGCCCCTGTCATCACGTATGATTGCACCTGTGCTACCTGTTCCTGTATCAACATCAAAGCTAGCATCAACATTAAGTTTATCAAAATCTGATTTAGGCTTCGTCCCATCCATGACGTTGGATGCCAACTTTTTTCTTTTTTGCTCTCGTATAGTTCAAAACGAGTGTTGATATCGCATGTGCAGTACGCACCGGCGCCTGCACCGCCTCGCCATGCGTCGCCTTCCTACGCTCCCACCAGATATACCAAACTGCTACTGCCACCAAATCATTGCGATCCACTTGTTCCAGGAGAGGCGCTTTAGCAGTTCGATCTCAGAGAAGGACCTCCAGCACCGATCAGCCCTCCACCTCAACGTCGCAAACCCGGGCAATTATGTCTTCCATTCCAAGTAGCTTCCAGATATCTCTCACTCTTGGACAATTGAAGAATGCATGCCGTATGCTCTCACATTCCAAGTTACACAACGTACATTGGGAACTAGGTTGCATATGTCTATTGGCCAAAACTCCATTGCATGGGATAGCACCCAGGAGAGATCTCCAGCAGTGTATTTTAATTTTTGCTGGAACGTTTAGTGACCATAACGTTTTCCATATTGGGAGCACGGATGAAGAACCATAGCCGCTGGTCCTCCTCAATTTCTGACCATGTTGGTGCTCCCATTCCATATGATAACAAGAGCGTACCGAAAAACTCCTGTTTTCGTATAATGCCATCCAATAAAATCCTCCATCATGTTGCGAGCCAGGGGAATGTTCAGAATTCGTTGAGCATCAATAGACCAGAAGGTTTCTCTAATCAGTTGTTCATCCCATGTCTCGGTATCAACATTAATAAGTTCAGATACCTTTGGAAGAGGAGTTGTCGAAGAACACTCTCAAAAGTCATTGTGCAAAAGCACAACTTGCACGTGAAGAGCTATCATAAGGAGGACCTGGTTTTCCTTTTGCGCCAAAGAACAAAATATGTTGTGGAACGTCTGCGACCAAGATATAAGGAAAGGCAAAAGGAGCCCCCTCTCGATGGACCCGATGACACTGGATCCAGTTATCGGGTTTACCATAAACAACGATAGGAGATTGGGAGAATTAGTTAAAGTCAAGGAGGTCTGGCTTTTGGCTTAAAGTATGTCAAATCAATGCCATCAATATAGATAAAAAATTTAATCTATTGATCTTCTCTTGGCAAAATCAGTTTTACCAAGATTCGTCAAAAAAGGAACCATGGCCGAAGCTGGTTAGTTAAGCATTTAGACCCTAGCTAGGCGGGAGTTGCGAAGAGATTCCAAATGAAATAGGTCCGGACTAGACATCTCATGATGCGTCAGAAAAGCACAATGAAAGATTTACTTATGCACCTCTGAATAACAACTCCGTAGTGGAAATTGTGAAGGATGATGATCTTTTCAAGCATTTCATCGTCTTTTTCCGTGTGAAATAATGTGAACAATTTCTTTTGCTCTCTATAGGCTCCTTTGATTCACATGATTTGAGTAGGAAAACTGTAGGGGCTTGTTTGATTTGTAGGGTAGGAAAGATATAGGAATAGGAAAAGTGTAGGATTGCAATGTCATGCACATTCCAATCCTATACGTGCCAAACTTTGTTTGATTCCATCAAAGGAATTATAAAAGGAGCTTGGAGTGGATGTTAGAATTCCTATAGGAAGTAGTACAAAGATTCCTATGGGAAAAGATCCTGTAGGAACTAATCCTATGAATCAAACTACTAGCAAAGGAAAAATTCCTATGGGATAAATTCCTACAAGATTCCTATGAAATTCCTTTAAACCAAACAAGCCCTAGGATTCTTTTTCCTATAGGAATATGTACTGTAGTAGCGTTTGATTCGTGGGAATGTAGCAAAGAAAACTTGAAGGAAATTTTCCTTTACAGCCAGATTCCTACACCAAACATAGGTAAGAAAAAATTCAGTCCCACCTTTTTTTTATTCCTTTGGAAGGAACGAGGTAGTCTATCTATCTATTATATACTAAAAAAAAATGAGTTAGTTTTCGAGACACCACGTTAAATCACATTATCTAAATTAATTTTAGTAGTTGGATCTAAAATGTGTGGTTATGATTTAATAAAATATTAGTAGTCACGTAACATGTTTGACACGATATATGTGGTGGTCGTGCACCTAATCTATTTAGAAGGCCAGCTGGACTACATATCTTGGGCGGAACGTGATAGATAAATCTGAGAATGGGTTTTATTTAACCGGCCCCATTGGTTTGGTTCTGTATATGGGCCTCTTTGGTTCAGGTCTTAATGGGCTGATTCTGCGCACAGTTCGGGTTTAGTTTAGTTCTGTGGAATAATAAGTTGGGTTTGGTCAGGTATGGGCTCAACCCATTCCGGCTAAACAGGTTCTAACCCGTGGTTCCAGACCCATTTCCTGCAACTGGTTGTCTCGTTGTCTCGTTGACCTCTCTTTACTCGTTCCTGTTTCTTCGTCGCCGCCGGCCCTGGCGGCTCGCCGTCGTCGCCGGCCCGCCACCCATGCCGGCTCGCGGCCCCTCCGCAGCCCCTCCTATTTCCCCAGCTCCTCCGCCGTCGCCGCTCTCCGTCTTCTCTCTTCCCCGTTCTTCCGTCGACGCCGCCGTCGCGATCTGATGCTCGCCGGCCCTGCCGCTCGCCGTCCTCGCCGCCCCTGGAGACTCACCGTCTTCGCCCCTCTGTCCAAGAAAGTGGCAGTAGCCCCGGCGCTGGTCGACGTCCTCGTGGGAGTAGATAAAGGCGACGCCGGTGCTTGGGTCGTCCACCACCAAGGCGAAGCGGCAGTAGCCCCGGCACGTGGACGGCGCGTTGTACCTGCGCAAGGCGAACCTGCTCCTTCGCATGCTCCAGGACAAGTTCTGCTCCCACTTCACCATCAGTGCCATCGGTGAGCTTCATTTGTGGATAATTTATCCCTTTTAATTCATGTTGTTACCATCTTAGATGTTCACTGTATATCCTTGTATTTTTTGCCAAATCTGGCCATTTTTACGGACTAACAACAAATATGGCCGCTCCCGAAAACTATTTCCAAATCTGGCCCCTCGGGTCGGCGCCATTGCCCACGGCGCCGAGGTTGCATAGGTCGGCGCCATGGGAGGCGCACGCCGAAGTTTCTTGCTGGGACCCGGGAAAATCCTACGTGGCGGTCGGCGCCATGGGCCATGGCGCCGAACTAACGCGAGTTATCTGAACATTGTTTGCTAGGGTTTGCTAGGTCAGCGCCGTTTGCGATGGCGCCGACGTCGCAGATAAAACCCTAGCGGATGTCTTCCCTCTCCTCCACTCTATTCGTCCCCTGTTTTCCGCCCCAAACTTGAAAACCAGTCAAAACTCGTGGATTTCTTCAAATTAGAGCATGGCAACTCTTCTTGGAGGTATTCTCACTCAAATCTCCTTCTTTCCATCCACTTCCATCAATTATATTATGAAATTTCTAGTTATGTTGGTTCGAATTTGTAGAACCTAGAATTGTGGTGTAATATTTTGTTTAAATAGTGAAGGCATGTGTAAATTAGTGTGTGGTTAGTAGCTCCTTTTGTATAGGATAGATATTTAGTGGCTAATTTTTGTGTAGGATATATATGTTGTGTAAATTAGTGTGTGGTTACTAGATGCCTTGCATTTTGTGGCTAAATAAGGAATATATATGTTGTGTAAATTAGTGTGTGGTTACTATATGCCTTGTATAGTCTGTTATATTTGACTTTTGTTTGCATATATATGTATGCGTATCTTTGTGTACATAGTGGCTAACTTTGTCGAGCTTTAGGATAGCTTCTTATGTTTCAATTTTGGTTTGCTAGAGTCCACGAACATGTGGAAAGACGTTGCACGCAAGATGAAGATTGTAAAAGCAACAAAGGGCAAGTATCCCAATGTATCATGCAAAGATGCACCGGTGCCACCAAGGTATCCGGTTTCGAAATGTTCTTGCGGCAAACCTTGTGAAATATCACAATCTATGCACGTTGCTACGGCCGGTCGTGCATTTTACATGTGCAGCGATTCTCGCGTGAGTTTTCTTACATATTTTCCTTATAGTCAATTCAAAATTTATTTGTATTTGATGTCCTATTTGCTTACTAAATTGACAGGAATAATGTACATGCTACTTTTTCCAATGGATTGATGGGCCTGAGGTGTATGATGACTATCTTCTTTCACCATATGTCGGGATTCTAGCGGGGCCATGGCGCGCTGAGACTTGGAAACGTATTGTGCGTCCACCTCCCACTCCACCGGCGCTATGGAAACTAGACGAAACCACACCCAAGGCTCCTCTATTGGTTTGGTGTGAGCATTGCCAAGACATGACACGTTGGTGCCCCCTTTACAGCCCCGACACTTTGGATGAGTCATGGAAGGTTTTTGATGAAGAAAAAAGGCAAGAAGATGAGATATGGCAAAGGGAGCGCAAGAGGAAGCAAGCTGAAGAAGCTGTGGAGAGACAACTCTTGGAGGAGGAATTAGAGAAGAATTGAAAGGAGAGGGAGGTACAAGCCAAGAGAAGGAAGGAAGAAGAAGCTAAGGAAATGGAAGAGGAGGAGATGAATGTTAGTAAGGAATTCATGAAGAAATACAACGTGGGGTATTTCAAGAGTTGGCCATTTTAGCATTCGTGAGGTTGTTCCTAGTTAATGGTGTGGGTTTGTTGGTCATGATGAACTTAATGTTGAACCTAGATGTTTTATTTAGATGCCATTCAGACTATTTGCTAATCATTGTAATGTTGAGTACTCTGTTTACGTAGTTGATTTGGAGCTTAATGTCAAATTATTTGCATTGTTGAGTAATATGTTTCCTAGTTCACAATATCGTTCATAAATGCCAGACAATTACACTTATTTGTTACAAAATTAAGCATTACAACGGTGGGGCTCGGGCAATGTTAACCATCGACCCTCTTCAAATATAAGATAGAAGAGCTCCTTATGGAATAAGATATATATGACAAGGAAATAATTTTGTCTTGGCTATTTTTTATTTAAGTTTTAACGGTTTCTTCGGTTAGCCATCTTTTGCGTAGCCCAAGCTTCAAATTGTTTTTGGTAGCACTCTCGGTGCATGAACCAACTCCAGTTGTAGTTGTTCTCACCTGTGACAAGAGCAAATGCAAGCGGGACCAAACGGTTGTCCACGTCACACGAGATAGCAACGAGAAGGCTCCCCTTAAACTTCCCTGCCAGAAAGGTGCCGTCCACAGAAAGAAATGGACGACAATGCTTGAATGCTTCGACACAAGGTCCGAAGCACCAAAACGCTCTTCCAAACATTGGGTATGTGATGCCTTCAACTGTGCGAGTTAAAGTGGGATGCGGTTGCACTTCGATTGTCATTCTAGGGTTGCGATGGGCCATAGCTGCCAACATCTTTAGTAGCCTTCCATAGGCTTCCTCCCAATCACCGTAGGCCATCTTCATAGCCATCTGCTTAGCTCTCCACGCCTTGCCATACGTGACACGGTACTCAAAGATGAGATGTACAAACTTCATCAAGGAGGCCGCTGACAGGGTGGGCGTAGCTTTCAGGGCTTCAGCGCACCGGTGAGCAATACAAGTAGATGTGAGTTGTCGGTGTGTGCGCCGGACAACCTTCTCGCCAGGGGCCTTGTTGGCAAGGACCTTGTCGCCGCATGTGTGTGGTCCATCGTAGCTACTTATCTTCCACCAACCTTGAGGAGTCGTCCTTGCTCTCACCTTCCAGTCACACTCAGTGTCCTCGTACATCACAACATATCTTTCTTTCTTGTTAGACTTGAACACAATGTACTGCCGATGATGCCTAACGGCGTACTCCTGCAGCCATATCTGCATTTCCAATAGACCCTTGAATTTGAGACCCGCATATATCAAAGGCCTTGCCCTAGGCCATCGTATTGGTCCTTCCCCATCTTGGATGATGGGTTCAGGACGCTGCGGGCCATATTCCCGCAGGTTCGAGTCAGAAACGGCTAGGTGAGCCTCCCTAACATCCTTGAACTCATGAATACTAGGATGTCTGCCCCATACCTTGACAAAGGCATCTGTGTCATCCACGGACCACTTGGGCTCCTCACGATCCTCATCAGAGTCAGCCGCATAAGCCCGAGCATAACCCTCGTCTTCAGGATTGTGAGCTTCAAAAGTATATGGGTCTCCATCAAGTTCAGAGGATGCCACCTGAGGTACACACGGTGGTGCTGGAATGTTGATCGGAGAGACACCAACAAACTCGTCAGTCACCACCTTCAAGTGTGCAACATTTACTTTCTCCTCAATGATCTCCTCTGTAGACATACTAGTAGGCATACTAGAGAACGCAACACGAGTTGCAGGTCGTGCTACACCCTTTAGTTTCTTCTCCCTAAGCAACTCCACTTTAACTTCATGGTCACTATTGTGCTGTCCCCACAAGGGAGGCTGGCTTGGACCCGCATCATACTCACTACGGTCATCGTTGGTTGTTTCAACAACCGAGGGATGCTTATGGAGAACTCCGGTACGACCGGTAATGTCAACCTTCACGGCAACGACAACAATTAACTTGATTTCAGAGCCGTCAACAAGCTCTTTGTACAGCTCCCACCCATCGTTGTCTCGGATAGGTATCATCTGAGTGTAAGACCTAGAGCCACTGGCATCGTATCTTCCGTCCAAAGAAACACCAACATCTGACCAACCCAACGTGGTTTGGATCATCGCAACAAGATCACCCAAACTTGGACTATGCGGGAAGATCAGTACTTTACTCGACATCTCCACAAACTCAACACAGCAGCTAGAGGACACGACAAGGCCTCCATGATGAACATGAACAATCTTTGTGTAGGCCATCTATAATCCGAACCAAAATATAGCTCTACCATTAGATAATGATTTATCTACACAAAGAGCTATGAATACCAACAAATATAACTACTATGAACAAATCTATTCTCCAAACTAATAAAATCTATTCTACACAAAATTGACACAATCATCCATTCTATCTCCAATCTAGACAATATTGCACCAACATAATTCATATGCATTTGAAAAATCAGAGAACAATGAACAAATAATATTAAAATCCATATGCATTTGAAAAATCGGAGAACAATGAGTGAGGTAGGAGGGAGGGGGACGGGTGGGTGCGCATTATACCTTCACGGCGGAGGAGAGGCCGCCGACGGGCTCTTTGCCGACGCCGGCGACGGAGAAGCAGGCGGGGCCACGCTTCTTCCCGTGGGAGGCGGCGGCTCCTGTTCGCGCGGCGGGAGGCGGCGACTTCCTTCTTCCGGTGGGAGGCGACGGAGGGGATGGCGGCGACCGGAGGTGAGCCGCGTGGTGGGGGCGGCGGCGGGACAAGAAAGGGACGGGGGCGGCGGCGGGGTTAGTGGCGAACGACGGCGTCGGGGACGGGTTGAAGTGGGTTCGAACTGCGAATCCAGATCGAGCAAGAGCGTTATAACCCTAAACGGTCGTCACCATTTGCGACGGCGCCGAACCTAAGAAAATTCAGTTACCGAATCCAAGGTCGGCGCTGTTTGCCCTGGCGCCGAGCCTGCTACGTAGGATTTCAGTCAGGCCCAGCAGCAAACTTCGGCGAGTCCAGACTATGGCGCCGACCTACGCAACGTCGGCACCATCTGCGATGGCGCCGACCCGAGGGGCCAGATTTGGAAATAGTTTCCGGGTGCGGCTAGATTTGTATTTAGTCCGTGAAAACGGCCAGATTTGGCAAAAAATACTATATCCTTGGATAACAATCATATTTAGAAATCAACTAGTGATTGCGTGTATTGTTTCTGGGTCTATTTATCTGGTAGTGAGTACTGACGGTCATGTGCTCCTAAATCTGATTGCTGAACTTACATAGAGTTATGTCTCGTGTTCAGTTGTACAAAGTTCATGCTTTTAAACATGATTTAGTGATAAATGTATGCTACAGGAAGTAAGCCAGAAACTTATAAGTTCTGTGCTTGGAATGCATTGCTTTTATATTTTTTTACTATGTATGATCTGAAGTGTGCTTTTATGATTCAGGAGCAGCTTCAGTTCTTGAGCAGCAGTATTTTTTATGTTGTGTTCCAGTTTTGTACTCCATTTATTTCAGTAATATAGTCTTGAGCTCCTTAGCAGTACTACTATTCTAATTCTTTCATCATTTGTCGGCAGTGTGCTCTGAAATCTGAAGCATGTCTACCTCAGACGGTTCGGCAACTGCTGATTCCATGGATGGGCGCACAAGTCAAGGACCACGGGTTAGAAGGTCAAATGTTTGGGAGCATTATGAACAAGATCTGAAGGATGTAGATGGTGATCTGTGACACCCCTCCCTGGCACATCTTGCCAGAGAGGCAGTCGTCCCGTGCGCCAGCCCAGGATAACTGGCCGCACGTCACAACAGTGTAACATAATGAATATCATTACACAATCAGGCACAAATAGCTACAAAAGGGTTCACAAGGCCATCGAGACATTACAAAATATCTTGCCAAGCATGGCCCAGGACAGAGTTTAACTGGCAGCGGAAGACATAAACGAGGCAACGGCTTGGAGCGGCTCCACTCCACAGGTATTTGGATGGGCTACTGATCCTAGCACGCTCTTGCTCCATGACCTTGCTAAGGTAGAAGATGAATCCTCGCCGAAATCTGGCCACAATCACAAGGCCCGTGAGTACATTTATATGCACTCAGCAAGAAATCGCCCCTCATTACAAACAATTCAACAATCATGCAACAAGATATACATTGGAAATGAAACACTACACATAGCAAGGTGTACTCTAGATACATGGCATAAAAGTAGCATGGCATTGACAAGCAAAACATGGCATAAGCAAATAATGGGGTATCACCAGTGCAGAGTCCAAGCCAGGTGGGGTTGGATCGTACCGGCAATCAAACAAAGAGATTACCTGTGACGAGTAGACGAGTGTACCAGTTGGTACCAAATCTTATAATTACTCCTGTCAACACAATCAGGCTTCCAAGCCTCTAGCCAACTCTAGCTATCACTCCAGCCAACTCTGGCTATCAATCCAGCCAACTCTGGCTATCTCCCGGGGCATGCACGGTTGATGTTGGCTCTGGCCTAACTATAGGCTTCCAACGCATCACACCGCCATCCCATTCACCTCACAAGTAACATTCCCTGCATCATCTTATTGTTCATTTAGTGAAATTAGGTTGTTCATCTTTCTTTCAAACAAGCCTTAGGTTTAACCTCCTGACACGACACGGACACACAGTGTGACCGACACTGAACTGTTGTTCCATAACCTTGGAACGAGGCTAGACATCCAGATTTGACACTCTCGAGAGGTTGCAGATACCACCCATCTAAGTGCACCACGCCTAGCCGGTACTTTAGGATATCATCCTTAAGGCGAACTCAGCAAGATACACTCACCTGACCGTTCACGCTACCAAGACACTCCCTGTATAGCCACCGACATAACTCTATGCCTTATGCAGAAGTGAATCCGCCACGTCCCCAACCCATGAGCGACGCCTAGCTCCGGAACCTTCGCAAGACTAGCCCCGACCAACTATGGTACCGACTAGACTTGCCAAAATGGTAGCATCAAAGGAGGCTCAATAGGTTACGTAGGTCAAGGCCCGCCCATATGAGCGACAGTGGCAGTGCTTTCGATGTTCAGATTAGTGGCACCGTGGACTGACCCTATCGTTGTTTGGAGGGATGTTTCATTTTATCAAGTTCCATCATTCACAAGTCCAAACAAAGAGGATTAGTCCAACACAACAATCACAATATCATAATAATATATCATCAAACAATAAGACATTAGCAACATGATATTTCAAGCCATCGTTTGTTTGTATTGACCGGGTGACTACGGCGGCGATACCACCGACCAGCGCCATCACAGATCAATACAAAAGGTAGCACAAGTTGTTGGCGTCGATCGGGTGACTACGGCGGCGATACCACCGACCAGCGCCATCACAGATCAACTACCAATTTTAGTTGGGCATGTAGTCTCCAAAAAAAAAGAACCGAGAAGCACTCATAAGAAAGAAAGCATCCATTCCACTCAAGGATTAACCCGACGTGGTGTCAGCAATCTTGGCAAAAAGAACCAAATGGAAAGCAAATGTCCCAAGCGTCGCAGTCCAGGTGGGCTTACGCAAATGTCCCAAGAAGCAAATAACTCTTTTGGCAAATGCCCCCAACTCCGAGGATCATAAGACGACATTCGTCCGCTCCTCACCTCGGCGAAGGAGAAGAAGCAAACACTCATAGGAACGCAGGTTTTATAGTTGTTTATTTAGAGGGTTCGACAAAGCCACGCAAGTGCGGGGCGCACAAACAATTCACACTTCATTCTAATACACACATGGATGATGAATGAAACATGGCAGGAGCAATATTCCAAGTAACGTATTGAACACAACAACAACAGACCGACATAATATATAACGAACGCAGACAATTATAAACACTCGGCATAGCAATAAGCAAATAACAAACAACATTGCAGGACTGCTCATAGCAAGGGGTTAGCTTGCCTTCGAAGACGGGGATCCACCGGGTTTGGAAAGGTCGGGGTGATTCCGCGGCGTAGGGCACCGATAGCCCCGTTCCACGGACTCCGGAATGCACGTATAAAAGGGCACCCATAAAACTATTTTGGAACAAGATGGAATCAGTACCACCGGAAAGATCTCGTCGAGACGAAGATTTAGAAATTTGAATCACTCCAATTGGAGCTACGGTTCAAGAGATATCGTCGTCTGAAGTTGTCTTACCGGAAAAAGAAAACAGATCCGCGGGAAAAAAAAACAGATCGGGCTGCCGGCCGCGCGACTTGGGCCGTCGTTGGGCCGAGTGCGCGCCTGCGCGCCGCGCGTTGCGCGCTGGCCATCTGCTCCCAGATGGGCCACTGGCGGGCCGCTCTGCTGGGCTGGGCTGGGCTGGAGAAAACCTTTCGGTAACGGAAACAGAAAACGGAAAGAACAGCGTCGAACGGATCGACACCGAGGTCGTCTCCTTCCTCGCGCGGGGAGAGCAGCACGGGCGGGTGCGGCTCCAGCGCCGGCCGCTGGGCTCGCCGGCCGGCTGGCCGACGGAGGGGACGGAGCGGCGACTGGGGCCGCGGCAAGGAGGATCTGGGCGGGGACGGGGACGTGGTCGACCTCTTCCTCCTCACGGTACACACGGGAGGCGCGGGAGCCCTTCTGCCGTCGGTGATGGGCGGCTCGGCAGGGCCAGCCGAGGACGGCGGTGGGGCAGTGGGGCAAGGTCGCGCCCGGGGGAGGGTTCTAGGTGGCTGGGGGAAGGCCACGGGCGGGGGCTGTCGTGCTCGCGAGCTTCGCCGACCCTGGCAATGGCGGATGCCACGGCCTTCTCCTTCCCTGCTTGATCTGGGGCACAGAGGGAAAGGGAGTGGAGAGGAGTGAGGATAGTGATGCATCCAGAGAGGGCTCGGGCTCCTCTAATGCAAGCAGTGGAGGGGGGTTGGTGTGGTGGACGCCAATAATGGGGGGCACGGTCGACATCGACCTACAGGGGAGAGATAAGGGAGGGGGAGGATAGGTTTTCCTTGCTGGATGTACAGGGGAGCATGAGGGGTACTGTAGCTGCGAGGTTAGGCACCGACAAAACAGTAATCGGAGATTAGGTTGCTAACCGCGCGTTCCCGACGTCCAGAGCGCGACGCGAGTGACATCGTCGCGTTCCCGGTGACTCGGAGGTCCGAAAGGAGAATGGTCTTCACTACTGGGTTCGTAATGACGATAGCAACACAACAAAACAAGAATCACTCAAGGATTCCAAACTTTGCAGAGTAAGATTTTCAGAAAACCAAAAACACCGAAGGTGCTCGATGAAATGACAGGGGCCTTCCTCATCTCAGAAAAATTCCCAAAAATTAGGCGTGGGTTGTTTTGGTCAGGGAAGAGTGTCCATGGAGTTTGAGACCATTTGGATGATGGGAAATTGAGTTTCCAAAAGATGGCCAAAAATGACCATAATGGCATGATTTAGGAAAAGGGATTTCTACAAATTCCCCTTTGGGTGGCCTCCTGGTTTTGTGTGTCTAAGGACCATGTGGTCAAGATCACCAAGTATCATGGTTATTGGATTTTCCTAGGTGTAGGTTTTCTTGAAGAACTCAAAATGGCATCTATTTGGGCTTACAAAGGATGTGGTCTAAATATTGCTCAAATGGGTTTGTCTCCAAAAGATGAAATGCAGGAAATGCCAAAATATTCATCCCTGAATTTATCAGAAATTTTGGAGATACGTAGCTTGGCTAAAACATTTCTAGATCAGAAATGGTAGTTTTGAAATTATGGGCTAACTTGGAAATATTGCATTGGAGTATGCCATATTTTTGCATGGATGGCCTTTATATGGACATGGGGTCCTCTGGTATTTTTGGTGAAATTTTTAGAGCTATGGAAATGGGCTTTCTTTTTGTAGGTGGAGGAAATGATTTAAAAGGGTCGATATTTTAGGGCTAGGGTTTCTGAGGAAAAACCCAAGCACCAAAATTATCAGGGGTGATGGAGTGGTTTGTGGATTACAGGGGAATTCTTGAGAGAGCAACTTCCAAGTCAAAACATCCTCAAAAGATTTGAAGAAATATTTGGGGTAAGAGGAAAAAGTTTTTCGGTGTCGGAAAACACCACTAAAATTAGGTACGGATTTTTGGGGTGTTACATGATCTCATGGCCATTTGCAAATATTGTAAAGGGCAACTTCAGTCAAAGTTTGGGACGACAAGCTTGAGAAACCACATTGCAGAGTCTTGCTGGTCAATTGAGGATGTTGTCAGGAAGAGCTTTCTGTCCACCTTGAAGAAGAAACCATCCGAGGCCCTGTTTGTGTTTGATCAGAAAGTTTGCCGTGACCTTATGGTCAAGTTTTGCATACATGCTGAGATCCCCTTCCTTAAGTTTGAAGATCCATACCTTCAGCCATGGATTGACTCAATGCAGCCAACATTTCAAGTCAAGGGCCGCCACACGATCCGCGATGATGCAGTGAAGATGTATGAAGGAATGAAGAAAGAGCTCCAAGTTGAGTTACAAAATTTGAATTCACGCATTTGCTTGACATCTGACATGTGGACTTCATCACAGAGCTTGGGTTACATGTCCATCACTGCCCATTATATAAATGAAGATTTCACTTACAAGAAGAAGATAATAAGTTTCTCAGAAGTCAAGTATCCACACACGGGCTTTGCGATAGAAGAACAAATTGTTGGTTGCTTAACGGAATGGGGCATAAGGGGTCTGCCTGCGAAGAAAGGCATCTCAGTTGATACACCCACGAGATGGAATTCGACATGGGCAATGCTTGTAGAAGCTTTGACATACGGATCAGTTCTCACTAGCTATACCCATCAAAGGTATGAAGATTCACCAAGTGTGGAAGAATGGGAGAAGGCAACAACTATCTGTGAGTTTCTCAACGCATTTGAAGAGCTCACCTTGACTGTTTCAGCTCACAGGAAGCCAACAGCTCATAAGTTTCTACCCATGGTGCTTTGTATTCGACATGCATTGAAAGATGCGGCTTGGCAGACCTCTGAAGTGTTGAAGCAATTGGCAGCAGCGATGCAAGGGAAGCTCGATAAATATTGGGATCCCGAGGAGAAGGAGAATGCAGAGCCTAACCCTCAGCCCAATCCTCATCGAAAAAGCAAGGATATTGAGTTGAACTTTGCTCTTGTCATTGCTACATTCTTGGATCCAAGGAGAAAAACAGATTACTTGGATTTCTTTTACTGCAAGGTGTGTACCAATGAGGAGCAGATTTCAAAACAAGTGGAGATTGCTTTAGAGTGGGTGAGGAAGTATGTCAAAGAATATGAGCTACTCGCAGCCACAAGCACCGCACAGTCCACACCTTCTAGTCAAGGTAACACCACCATGGGATCACCTATTGCAGGAAAAAGGAAGCTGGAAGAAGAGTTTGCCCAACACAAGTCTCGTTGGAGGTCACGTGTACACAAGTCCGAGCTTGACGCGTACTTGGAAGAAGCATGTGAGGAGGATGGTGCTGACTTTGATGTTTTGCTGTGGTGGAAGAGGCATGCTGAAAAGTTTCCTGTATTGGCGTCTATGGCCCGTGACTTTCTCGCAATTCCTTTGAGCACAGTGGCATCCGAGTCAGCCTTTATATGTGGTGGGAGGATACTTGGCGATACAAGAAGCTCTCTAAATCCTGGTACGCTAGAAGCGCTTGTTTGTGTGAAAGATTGGTTGTTCATACCAAAGGAGGGTGAGTTACTACTACACATGATTTCTGTTTGTAGCACATGTCAAATAGCCATCGATAGAGTATATTTCAATAGAGCTAAACTTTTCATGTCAAGAACAGCAGTTCAGTTTTCCATTTTTCTAGTGCTCTCGAATGATGTTAAAGAAATTTGGTTCATTTGCAGGACAAGGGCAGTAGGCGGATAGAGCAGGTTCTCTGCAGTCTACAAGAGAAAGTAGGTACGTTATAGGCATCCATATATTTCTATAGCACCTGTCATTTTGTTCGTTTTTTACTGTTAGACTAGACCTTTTAGACTAGACTAAATTACTGTCATTATGCACGGATGAAGAATATTATAGAGTTATAGCATTTCCTGTACTCCGCTCGCATGCTGCTCTGAAAGAGCACCACAAGTGTAGCCCTAAGATGTGATACATAACCTGCTGTACATGACAATATTCTACCAGTAGTGGCGGTAGATGTTTTATGGTTTCGTCTTATCGGTTCAGGACGACGACCTTCTCAAATGTCCACACAAATCCTCCAACAAACATGACACCCCGTGGTTTCATCTCATTGGAACTACTAGACTTTCAGAATGTTTTCTGCATTTTCTGAATTTTGTAGAAATATATCCAGTGCATATTGCCTCCATCTTGATGCTTCCTCTGTTTTCTTTGAAATAGGAATGACACAAGGGATCTTTGGGTGGTGAGAGTGAGAACAATGCCATCAATGAAGAGATGAGAGCTGTGTTTCTCAAACTGATGTTAATTATAGTAGAAATTAGCTGTATCAAGCAGTCCTGGCTTCACCTGAAAACTTAGCTGTATTTGTACTCTTCATCCTGAGCACATATCTGTCCGTTATTTGTATTGTGCATCCTGAGCAATTGTATGCGTGTGTTTTTTCATCACGAAATTGCAAAGCTACTTTTAAAAATTCTTATGGACCTAGCTACCGATTAAAAGGGGGAACCCACGTCAAAAATAAATAAATTAAAAGGGGAACTGCGGAGCCAGGGGTCGAACTGCTGACCTCCAGCTAGCAAGCGCCGTTCACGCGCGCGCACCACCAAACAGGACCCAAAGTGCTGCATTGGGTTCAACCCACGGCTACAAATCAGTTTAGGTGGAAAACGTAGCAGGTTGAGTTTTAATTGGGCTGACAAGGACGTTTGGTGGGTTCAGTTGGGGTTAGGTTGACGCGAAAATGTGTGCGGGTATGGTTAAGTCTGGTTCAAGTACGAGCCCATTCTCAGGTTACTGATACTAGCAAACGTGTCCGTGCGTTGCAATGGGCTGACTTTTAAATATAAGACCTCAACAAAGTGCATGAATTGATGAATATGTAGATTGTCTAGCATTATGTTAACCTGATAATGACCACTCGGCTTTTAAGACAAGAAATGCAGTAAGATTACTAACAACCTATCTATTTATATACTTTTACAAGCATTTTTACAAAGATTGGATAAATCAAATTACAGTAAAGTTGTGCCCAACAACCATGGACTTATTACTATCACTGCAACTTACATAACTAAACAAAAATCTGTTTTTCTAGCACGGGGTATCATTCAAAATAAAGATGTTCTGATCTCATTAGAGGGGACATACTAACTAAAAACTCTGGTGAATCGGCTTATACACTATTTGTTGTTTAGAACATTGGCTTCCGCAAATTGTAGACATCTATTATAAATTCCGATGAGCTACAGAATGTTTGCCCTTCATGTATTTTGATGTTTTGGATAAACGTATATGCTGATTTGCTTCCTTTATGTGATAAGTGTAATTTGTAGCTACATGTTTCCATGGGCAAAATCTGTTAAATACACATGACACAAACTCATCCTCTACCACCCTATCAGGCGCTCTACTGAACTACAAACCATAAAAGTAATTTGAAATAAGAAACCAGAACATTTACACTACACACATGACACAATCTGACAATCATCAACCTCCACAGGCTCGAGTGCTGCAAGAACTTACCATCTCAGGGACGATGTCCTTAATTGTTATCCCTTCCTCCACTACGACGCTCTGAACGAGAAACTTGTCCTTGCAGTGGTAATCCCGAGGGATCTCCTTGGGCGCCTGCATCGTAACTGCACAGAGAGCAACAATGCCAGGTGAGTTTTGGTGCAGCAATCAAAATCGAGTAGTAGCACTCCAATAAGGCATCTATGCGACTATGCCAACACCTTCCTGGACAGAACAATTTCTCCAAATGAAGAATTCATCTTTGTTCTAGATCGAGGACCACCACCGGTAGCTCCACATCCATTGCCTCGCACCAAAGCTCCAGCCTCAGCACGCCAAATGAAGGACGAGCAGGGCAAGCTCCTGCCTCCACCGATCTTCTCCTTCTCAGACCGCCGCCGGCGATGGGGATTGAGCAGTGAGCGGCGCTAGATATGGTGCTTGATCCAGCGCGGCAGAGAAGCGGGCCGGCGGGACAAAGCCCTGTGCGGCGCGGGGTAGGCGACGGAGCAGAGCAAGCGTGGCACGGAGGCGCCGGTGCATCCCTTCCACTCGTACTTCTCCCCCGCGTCCGCGTCGCTCCCGGGGCGACACGGACGAACGTCAGCGCCGCCACAGCAGAGCTCCTCCACCTCCTTCGCTCCCCTCGCCGCCGCCAGGAGGGACGCCGACGGACAAAGCCCGGAGGCTGTCGGCGCCGGCGGGCCATCCTCCCCCGGGGTCTTCGTCTGCTGTGGCCCTGGATGGCGCGCTGCAGGCAGCGGAGCAGGGTGCCGCGGCGGCGGCCCCGGACTTGCGAGCTCGCCTCCCCTTCCTCCATGGCTCCACCATGGCGAGCAGGCCGAGGCCGTCCGGCTCCACTGCGCACTTTTTGGATCGAGCCTTAACTCGGGAAGAAGAGGAAGCGAGCCTCTCTACACTGGGGGTTGATTTTCCGATTCTTTAGGGGGCTTTTTGCAAAGTAGCCACGACGACGTACGTACAGTCGTTAACGCGTGTTATAGTTTAGATATGCAAAAAAAAAAGACACGTACCTCCGCAAGATTGCATCCGTTTAAAAACCATTATATGAGACTAGGTAACTTCCTGGAACGCGATGGCTAGAACAAAAAAAAAATTACTTGGACGTGGTGGCAAAGGTTTTTATTTTGGACATGGTGGTGGCAAAGCTTAATTAAGCTGCTACGAACGTCATAAATGGAAAAACGTACTTCTTCTTCGAGTGCAAATGACTGCGTACGTTTAAAAACCAGTTTACGAGACTACCTACCTTACTGAAACGTGCTTGAACAAAAACCTAGATTAAACGTGCTCAAAATTTGGAGCTGCTAATAAACGTTTCATTAAGTACTTGCGTATGTTCTATTTACCTAGATTTTACGCTACTCAAACTCAATTTTTGTACAGTTTGACCAAATATGTACTAATATATATCAATACTAGCAAAATGCCCGTGCGTTGCAATGGTTTCAAAAAGTGACATCAAATTTAACTTTGAAAATATATTGGATGAAACCCATTAATTTTTTCCTCGTCGTGAAGCCCTGTTAACTCGATTTTTTTTTTTAAATAATATTTTTTTAAACAGAAATTCGGAAAATAGCGCGCGTTTTTCAGAAATTCGGAAAATAGCGCGGCGTCGGCACGGCCCGTGCCGAAACAACTGGTTTCGGCACGGGCGGCACCGAAACAGGCCAGCTAAATGTCGGCCTGCGCAGCGGCAGGCGTGGCCCACCTCTTTTGGCGTGGCTAGTGCCGAAACCAAGCCTTTCGGCACGGCCTGTGCCGAAAGCAGGCAGACCAAAAGAGGTGGCCTGTCCTCCTTCGAATCCCATCTTCTTCTTTCTCTCACTCGACCAGTCCTTCTCCTCTCCTTCTTCCGTTTCCAGGACAACAGCGATTTTTACCCCCAAAAAATCCTCAATCAAGAAATAGAGTAGAGGAGGGTTAGGGCATCATCGATCTACTGATGGGATAGTTGTTCGTGGAGGCGTTTGGGGGAGTGGAGGTGGAGCAATGGTGGTCAACAATGGTGCATAGTGGTGGTGTGTGCCGGTGTTGGGGATGCTAGAGGCGTGGTGCGGCGGTGGTGGTGGTGCTAGATTGAAGCCGGGCAGCGGGAGCTACGCACGCGTCAAGGGTAAACCCTAATCTCTAGATTTTTTAGGATTAGTGTATGTTGTCAGTTAGATGTATCGTAATATTTAGATATATCCGCTGTGGAGTATTTAATGATTGAATAA
Organism: Poa pratensis; assembly: GCA_947311845.1. Taxonomy (NCBI): domain Eukaryota; kingdom Viridiplantae; phylum Streptophyta; class Magnoliopsida; order Poales; family Poaceae; genus Poa; species Poa pratensis. The sequence continues at coordinate 64,241,106 of CAMZMU010000041.1, forward strand.
ATTTGTTTAGGTAATGGAAGTGGTCAATGTTGTTGTGCACTACGGTGCCGGTACAGTCCGTACATCTGAGTCAGGGGTTGATCTTAGTGAATTTGAAAATGTGGAGATTCAGTTGACAGAGCCAGAGAAAGTGAAAATCGGCGGTGTCCAGTGGTATTTTACGGTGTATGTGTCCGAACTATGTTGTAATTTGTATGTGTCCGAACTATGTTTTAATTTGTACGTGAATTTGTATGGTTTAATTTGTATGTGTCCGAACTATGTTTTAATTTCTATGTCAGACATATTCATATTTATGTTTGTATGAGACATATTATTATCTATGTACGAGACATATCAGAGAAAAATAAGTTGTACGGCACATGTTATTAAACAAACATTGCAACTTACACAGACAGCAAGAAAACTGGTAGTAGCGACAACACAACATAAATTGAAAAAGAAAAGTCATCTACCATCGACACAGCCTCCCGCGTCACTCTTCCCCTTCGACGATGCTGCACCCTTGCCCTTCGACGACGCCGCACCCTTGCCCTTCGACGATGCTTCAGCCTTGCGTTTCGACGACGCTGCACCCTTGCCCTTCGACGCCGCCGCCGCTGCTGCAGCTCTCTTGCTCGCTTCAGTGGGCATGAAGATGTCATCTTCGTCCTCGCTCTCCTCGACCCATAACATCGGATGATGAAAAGCATCCAACATATATGCTTCAGTGGGATATGTTAGCTTCTTCTTCTGCCACCTAGCATGCAGCCTCATGAGTTCTTTTTCTATTTCGTTGTAATTCCTCGATGGCCACCCATGCCTAGCTAGCTTCGCTGATAGCTCACGGAGATGAGGTGGATGACTAACAATATCTTCGAATGGGATCTCCTTATTGTCTACCTTGAACTCGGCCGTAAACTTCAAAAGGAGTGCCGACATTCCTGCCGGGAAACTACCATCTGAATTGTATCTCGACATGTTCAAGTGAGTGGACTATGCTTACCAACTCGACATCTCCTCCCGGGGTTTTTATAGGACGAGCACAGACCAATTGGCGGGAGAAATAGGCGGGAGCAAGGCTGGCGGGAAAATACAAGGCGGGAGCAAGTTTGGCGGGAAAATTAGGCACGGCAGAAAAATGGCGGGAGAAGAAGAGCGGGAGGAAAATGGTGGGAACAAAATGGCGGGAGAAATGGTACTTTCGGCACGGCCAGAGCCGAAACTGGCCTGTCGGTCCCGCCGTTATGCGAAAGGCAGGCGTGCATGCAGTTCAGCGGCCTTTCGGCTTTGGCCGTGCCGAAACCTAATGGTTTCGGTTTGGCCCGTGCCGAAACCTTTGTTTCGGTTCGGCCGCTGCCGACGTCGCGCTATTTTCCAAATTTCTGGAAAACGCGCGCTATTTTCCGAATTTCTATTCAAAAAAATATTATTTAAAAAAAAAATTCAACTCCATTTAGCAATTAAGGCCCAACAACGTTTAGACAGCGGCTCATACAAAAATAACCACAACACGCACAGCGTGACGATGAACTTGATACTTTTAGTACCACCTCGACAAAGTATTGAGATCGTTGTAGTAACCTAGATTAAACGTGCTCAAAATTTAGAGCTGCTAATATACATACAATTTAGAAAAAGGTTAAACGTTTCATTAAGTACTTGCGTATGTTCTATTTACCTGGATTTTACGCTACTCAAACTCAATTTTTGTACAGTTTGACCAAATCTCTACTATATAATATGGCTTGAGGTGATGGTTCGTACGTTTTTTCAGTTTCCTATTCTGCCCCTACACTTTGGGAGATATTACGGTACTGCCACCGCCAATTAAAATATCCCCAATCCCTGTTGGAGCTCGTCCGCCGCTGTCCAACTGAACCTGGAGCACCTCCGCGGCTCCGCCGCCGGCTCTGTCCGTCGGGGTTGGACCCTTGTAGGCGAGAGAGCACCGCTCGTCGGCGCGTCGGAGACCTATCCCAGGGAGCCGGGCGCGAGGTGCTCGGTCGCTCGTTAACGGCAGCGGCGGAGGCGGTGGTCCGGTCAATGGAGAAATCCAAGCAAAGAAATCCAAGCAAAGTCAGCTGTGCTTCGAGATGGGCACCGATGGCTGCAGTTCGAGAGGAGCCGCGCGTGGTCTCGGAGGAGCTGGCCTACGGGGTGCCGAGCTTGGCTTCGGGAACGGCCGGTTGAGAGGCGAGGTAGCTGGGGACGCCGGGTGCGGAGGTCCCCGACGATGGCGATTGGCGCATCTCTGCCCGATCCCCTCCCTCCTCTCTCTCTCCCCCGACGGGAAACGAAGCGGCTGCCGCCGGAAAGCCCCGAGGGCGTGCCTCCTCCTCCTCCCACGATCCATGTCCGCTCCACACACCTCCACGGTCGAGCTCAACAAGGATTGGTAAGCACATTGCTCCTCATCTGCTGAACTTCGTGAGTAAAGCTGGTAAAAATCGAATTATGGCTGAAGCCCTGCAGGGCAACAAGTGGGTATCAGAGATTAGAGGGCAACTCTCGATCCATGCGATTGTCCAGTTCGGTCAGCTATGGGAGAGGATCAATCATGTGGAAGTGGAACAACCATCGCGAGGAAGATCAGTTCATTCAGTTCATTTGGAAATTCTCCTCCTGTGAAGTGCTCGTGTGCTTACTCTGCACTTTTCCTTGGCCAAAGCCGCTTCCCTGCAGATGAAATCTGGTGCTTGCATGCGCCTCTAAGTGAGGAAATTTATGCAAAGCTTGCCTCTCACAATCGTTGTTGGATGACAGACCGTCTTGCTCGCAGGGCTCTGCAGCACCAGCCTAACTGCACCTTGAGCTCACAAGACCACATCATGATTGAGCATCATGACTGAATTCTCGTTCTACCAACAGGTTTGGTGCAACACTTTCAGGTTGGAGGATTTCAGGACTTTACTCCATGTACCTCAACATGGTTCCTCACCCTGATGGGTCCAACAGAGTATTCCTGGGCACACAAGCTGGGAAAATATTGTCATGTCGAGCGGAAGGCAAATTCGTGCGTCGAAGACATGGATGATGCAGGAGTTAGATCGCTGTGAAATCTCCTGGCTTGCAAATTTAGTTCTTCACCATGGTTCTTCTGAAAGTCCGCTATATTTTCCCAAGTCCAATCCATTGCCAGTTAAAAAAATGTGATGGCCGGTCGTATTGCTCATAGTGTGTACGATTGAGAGAATTCAGAGGTGAGATGTAAAGCCAGTGAAGTCTGAAGGCAAGGTATCACCTCTGCACGAAAAGGCAACAGTTAATTCCGGACTGACGTGCACCGTTTTCTACTAACACCTGTTGCTGCCGGAGATTATATCAAACTGCTTGCTACTATCTGTTGAAATCACAAGAACTTAGCATTATTTGCCCGTGAACAGGTAGTCCTACAATAATTGGTGAGATTTCCATTCCATGGATGAATGCAACTTTGTGTAATTGATGCCTGAAACGCTGTACTTGGAACATTGTCGGTGAAACATTCATAATGTACTAATTTAACCATGACCTTTTGTGCATATATAGGAAGTCAAACTTCATACTAATACACTGACATCTGATCTATGGCATGGTTGTTTTATCAGTCTACTAATTCTGAGCTCAAAATTCTAGATTAGATCTTATTTTACTTTATTCTGATGTTGAGTTGATTAATTGCAGCTTATGTATTATTTTTTACAGATCTATTGTCGACATGTCCATCTAATATATTCATCCGTTCAGTCAAGAAAAACGCACATGTATAGTTTGTTACTAGTTGAATTCTGGCGCGTCGTCACGCCGCGCCTGTGGTGCAAAATTTGCAAATTATAATTGGAAATTTGTTCTCGATAGATAAGTGACTTTTAAAATTACTGTTGAGAAATCATGTTTAAAAGATTGTGTTGGAAGTGCTTATGTGGTAGAGAAATTTTTAAAACTTGTAGCGAATAAATTGCAGTTACTATTTTGTTTGATATTGTCTTAAAACAACTAAAATGGTACTTATATTTATAGTTAAGAATACTATATCGTATATGAGATTTAAATATCAGGACTGCATGATGCAGATAAAACATATTGTTAAAAATGAATAAAGGAAAACATGATTATGTTGCTTAGGGGAAGTATATACGGATGTTTGATACATATTGATATGTTCGAGATTCAATACAATTAACTCAATATATTAAAAAAGTCTAGCTAATTTTGCTGCTTATTTCAATTTGGGAAGTTAGTAAGATTTAAATGCTGTTGACGTTTGTGAAATGGTTAGATTTGAAGGATTTTTTTTTTGAAATTATCAGATTTAGAACGTGCATTAAAATGCTTCAATATGGCTGCATTTGAAATTTGGAAATGTCCACGCTCGGAAGTTGTTAAAATTTTCGAAATTACTGGAACTCAAATTGCTGGAACTCTTAAAAAGGTTATGTTATGAAGATGGTGAGGCTTAGAAAATTGTTCAAATTGGGTTGAAACGGAAATTTTGTAAATAGATCAATTGTTAATAAAATTGTAAGTTTAGTGGCAGTGGGAGAGGGCGGACGAAAAGATAAAAGAATAGGAAGTGAGATATATTTTAGAGCGTCACCAATTCTTCAGCAATTTGAAATGTTAAAAAATGGTTGTGCATGTTTGTATGTTGTCGAAATTTTTATGTTCTATACGTCAGATAATATGTGAGGTATGTACATTTTAGAGCATGGATAAATTTAAGTAGGCAAGTGGCATAAATATTTATTTGAACTACATAATTAGGAAGAATTCAATATGCGAGATAATATGTGAAGTATTTAAACCATAATTCAAAAAAGAAAACTAATATAGCAGCATTTTGAGGAGAAAAAAAACTTTTACAGATAGCACATTTCCATGCATCATTAATCATAACGTTTTTTTGAATTTAAATAATTTCCAAAGCTGTACGATTTTTTAATATATACATTCTCAAATTTCAGTTGTACCACACATCTGCGGCGTACAAGTTTGCATATTTTAAAATTTAAATGCCATTCACATCTAGCCATTTTATAAACGTGAAGAAAATTCAAATCTAAATAAATTTCCAACATGAACAATTTTTAAAATCTATACATTCTCTTAGACATAAACTCACTTTCCATTTCATTAATTTCGTAATATTTATAAATTTAAATCCCTACATTTTGAAATTCGAATTTTGCTAACACATACATATTGTGAATAATTCTTGGAGGGTTTGAGTCGAGGTAGTTTTTTTTTGGTAATTGTTGTGAGTTTTTTAAATGTACTGTGAAATTGAATATTTTGGAGAAGAAGAATTATTTTTGGGGAATGTCTTTTTTGTGCGTTTTTTTATTCATGATTTGCATTATTGTAATTCGTGAAGTCGAAGATTATAATTCTATGAATTATTGATTTCTATTTTGAAACTTACAGTGGAATTGATTTTTTTTGGGAGGAATTTAATTCTCATGATTTTTTGAAATTCTATTTTGAAACTTAGAAAGAAATTGAATATTTTGGAGTGGAAGAACTGTTTGAGGGTATACATTTTTTTTGTGCATTTTTTAACCACGTTTTGCATTATTGGTATTCGTAAAATTTGAAGACTGCAATTATGCGAATTGTTAAATTCTATTTGAAACCTTACATGAAGTTTTTTTTCTGTGGGGAAACTTAATTGTTGTGAATTTCTGAATCATTTTGATATATTTGTCATATTTTTCTGCTAGTTAGATTTTAAACTATTGATTTTATAGTACTATTCATTTTTTTACGAATTGTTTAAGTGAATTGGTCCCAATTTAAAAATGTCCAAAAATATTTGTATTATGCTACAAATAATTAGAATTTATTTTTCTGATTATTTTGATATGTTTTTCATATTTTTCTGCTAGATAGATTTTAAATAATTGATTTTGTAGTATTATTCATTTTCTGCAATTTATTTAAGTGAACTGGGCCCACATGTTAGGTTTTTTAGCAAATTTTTTTTGAGAAGACTGAGTCGCTGACTAACCGGGCCTACCGCCACATCGAAGTGACATAAGCAGTGGACACGGCGGCCACGGCGACGGACGCGGCCGCGCTGCCGAGCTCGCGCTCGAGCAGCTGCGCGCGCGCCGGCCTAGGTCTGCGCGGAGCCGCACGAGGGCGTCGAGGGGAGCTGAGTGGGCGGCGCGCTAGACCATATGGTCGCCGGAATCGCCGGCGGCGAGGAATTTCGCAGCGGTAGATGTCGAGGACGGCGAGGATGATTCCGGTGAGCTCGCGACAGTCCAGTTGACGATTCTCCGCGAGGATGGAGAGGAGGAGGTGGCGGAGCTCGCCATGTTCCGCGATTTGTCCGGGGAGGAGCGCAGCGGCGGCGGTGAGCGTCAGTGGCGCCGGCGAGCTCGGGCGTCGCGCGTGAGGGAGAAGGAGGAGGGTGCATATGTGGAACGTTTTGCGAAGAAGTCCTTGATGTTTTCCGTAATTAAAAATAGGTCCATCTACGTGGGGAGGTTTGGGCTGCGGAGTATATTCTGGCTTCGCGAGGTTGTTTTCTGTAAAATGACGCGGTGAACGTCGCGGGGACCGTCCGATCGGCGGAGAACGGTGTGGATTGTAGCACTGTTCTTTACTGTTGCTGGAACAGTACCTACTGTAGGAGGAACAGTGCGTCGATCGCTCTCCGCTCGCGAAAGGGGCCGTCTTTGATATAGTTAGAGATAACATGTACCTTTTATTAGTTTGGTTTCGTCGGTCTCGAGTGCGGTGATATGGCTCCCGGCCACCAGGGAACCGTTTTAATTAGTTTTTGAAACTTCAAATTTGAAGCTTCAAAGAATTACAACAAAATTGGAGCCCGTGTTTTATGGTGACTTTCCATTCGTCGATCTTGCTTCTCCCGTTGCAACGCACGGGTATTTTGCTAGTATGTACTAATATATATCAATATTAATGACCAAATTCATATTATATGAAAATACATTTATGGTGATACTAATGATAAGGATTGTATATTTTAGATGTTGACATATTTTCCCTATATATTTGGTCAAAATTCATAACGTTCAATTTTGACTCAATTCAGAAAACAGAGTAATTGTGAATGGAGGTAACCTGTTATTTTTATGATTGAGTACACATAAATGACAAATTTATTCAACCAACATCATACAAAAGAACACACAAATCATCAGCAGAACGATGCAGTCATGGAGTTTTTAAATTAATGAAGTCACGACGTTAGTTGCACGACGTACATTCTCTCAGTTATTGAGTACACATCACTGGCAACTTCATTCAATCGTCATCAAACCAACACTCTCACAACACACCTGCGAAAGAGTTCGGAATTCGGAGTCATATAATTTAAATATTAGTGAAGTCAACAACAATAGTCACGCTACCGACATGACCGCCCCTCACACTAAGAAAATTACAGTTTTAACGATACATAGTGCTCAGGCAACTCATATTTGCACAACAATGAGAATGTCCTTCCACTCAATGAATATTCTGATTTAATGGGACACCAAGCGTTAACCATTTAAAATTGATGAAGATACAACATTAGTCGACACACTATATACGGGAATATCTCTCACACTATAAATATTTTGACTTAACGATTCACACATGTTTTTTCCACCATAGATCCCAGCTTTTTTCCGTAAAAAAAAGATCCCCGCTTAATATATTTTATATTTAGTATCTCAGATTCCCAAAGATGTTACTCGTATAAGTGATATTTTTTTTACCCAACATTTGAGGCAGTTGTTGAATAATATTGTTTGTTATTACATATTTAAAAATAATGTGATATCAATGAAACCATTTTTCTCGAACACTTTCAACCTACTACAGATGATGCCCTCGCATTTGCGAGGGCCACCCTGCTAACCGAATATGATTGTTCGAACAGTCACACTGCTTTGCACCGTAATACAGAACATGAGGTGATTTCCTTGAGAATCGAAAAAATTCTCGTGGCAGCAAACATTGCACTCTAGGGCCTCTCCTCCGAGTTGTAAATACGTCGAAGTGATATTTCAGATGCTTACTGGATTAAATCCCGGTTGGGGAAAATTCATCATCGTTTTGTAGTCCTTTTTTCCTTCGCCTAGGTGCTTGTCTTGCCATTGATTCAGGTGAACCAGATCACAGGTGTTGCGTCCCTGGCCACAGATGCTAGCCCAATTGTTGTTCGGCTTCCACAAGTTGACACAACGTTTGACCAAAAAGTGTGTTTGAGCATGAACCATGGACGATGCATGCACATCCAGTCGACAATCCTTTCGAGCTTCGTCTTCGTTGCTTCCTTTAATCACCACGTCGTGCCGCGCGATCATCAGCGTCACGCTCCTCGCCGCCCTTGTGAGCCATTCTCCGCACCTCTCCTTTTCCCCTCGTATCTCTTCCCAGCTCACGGGATGATGCTATATACGGAGTACACGGCACGAGCTAAGTACAGTACGAGTCAACGGAGTTCGCACGTACGACGGTGCATATGGACTCGGAGGGGGAGCAGAGCTCGCTGGAGGAGCCGTCCCCGCCGCGGACGCCTTCCAGCTGGCCGTCACAGCCGCTGCTCCTGGACCCGGCCTACGCGCGGAGCAAGTCGGTAATCCACGACGAGCTGCTCAGCTTCCGCGTGTTCCTGCAGTGGTGCGCGCTCGACCACTCCTCCCCGACCGCGCGCGTCGCCTCCTACGCGGCCTTCCTCACGCTGGCGCTTGCCGTGCCCGCCGCCGTCTCGGCCTCGCTCCGTGCCGACGCCTCGCTCTCCCCGGCATCCGCGTCCGCGGTCACCTTCAACCGCGTGGCCACGCTCACGGCGTCGGGGCTCGCCGCCATCTCGTTCATCACGCTCGCCGTCTTCTTCCGCCGTTGCGGCGGCCTCCGGCAGCTTCTGTTCCTCGACGGGGGGCTCGCAAACGACACCGCCTTCGTGCGACGCCGCTACGAGCGCGAGCTGGACCGCGCGTTCTGCCTCCTCGCTGCGCTGCTCGTCCCGGCACTCTGCGTCGAGGCCGCGCACAAGGCCGTCTTCTTCTACTCCACCGTGCGCGTCGAGCCGCCGCCGATCCCGCTCCTGCTCCCGAGCGTGCCGTGGCGCGCGGTGGCGCTGGTGGCAACGGTGGCGTCCTGGGTGTACCGCACGGGGTTTTTCCTGCTGGTGTGCGTGCTGTTCCGCCTCACCTGCGAGCTCCAGATCCTGCGCTTCGAGGGGATCTACCACATGTTCGACGTGGAGGCCTGCGCCGCCGCCGACGACATCTTCATCGAGCACCGGCGTATCCGGACGCAGCTGCTCGCCACCAGTCACCGGTACAGGGTGTTCATCATCTGCTGCCTCGTCACCATCACCGTCAGTCAGCTCGGCGCCCTGCTCGTTGCCCTCTCCTCCAAGGACGGCAAGAGCTTCGCCAACTCCGGCGACCTCCTGGTACGTATGACCACCACCATTGGATCGCCGAACATCGATCAGCGAGTACGTGTACAAGCTTTGCTCCATTACAATTGCAGGTTGGTTCGTCGGTGCAGCTGAGCGGGTTCTTCATGTGCCTGTTCGGAGCGGCCAGGATAACGCACCGAGCCCACAGGATCGTGTCCATCGCGAGCCAGTGGCACATGGGCATGGTGTCCGCCGTCCTGCACCACGGCAAACCGGATCCGTCGCCGGCCGTGAGCACGTCGGCAAGCGACATCGACACGTTTGCTCCCACGCCGCCGACCGGATCAGTCTGCTGCGAGTACAAAAGCAGACAAGCTCTTGGTAACAACTGAAGCAAAGCCAAATATTCTTCTTTTTCGAAAGAAAATCTCAATGCTTGATCTAACAATCTTGCTGGTCGTCCTTTTGTTTTTCTGCTGGCATGTTTTACAGTGACGTACCTGTGGCATAACAGCGGCGGGATCACCCTGTTCGGCTTCACCCTCGACAGGGGCCTGCTCCACACCATCTTCGCCTTCGAGATGACCCTCGTGCTCTGGATCCTCAGCTGTAGTTCTGTCCTAGACTCCTAGTTACATCGACAGGGGCACTACACGAAGGAGATCAGTGATTGTTGTTTGCTATGTAACCATCTAAGCTAGCTAGCATTCTCAACTATTGATGAAAGTATAAGTAAACTCAGATAATTACTCATCAATTTCGTTCTCTGAAATTTCTAGAAAAGTACTCCCTCCGTTCGGATTTAGTCTATATTCTAACTCCAAAATTTGTTCGGAATTAATGTACATTTTGGGTGGGTCCCACCCCATTAATTAAGAGGGAGAAGGTTCAAACACCATGCATGCACGGTTTTGCTAATCCCATGCATGGATTACATCAACTAAACTTGGTTTAACCAATGGATAGTTTGTATATCATGGGACCATAATTGTGTTGTATTGTGGGGTGTGTAAAAGTAGTACTAATAAATGCTAGCTTAATTTGTTTGAAATTTTCCAAAATGTAGATTAAATCCGAACGGAGGGAGTACAACGCTAAAATGCCTAAAATGGCGCCAAAGACAGAAATAGTTCAGACTTGGCCATCCCCATCCATTTGGCTCGTGCCATTGGCTATAGGACGACGACTTGATTTGACAACCCTCATCGTCATCGGCGCATCCGGAGACCTCCCCCTATTCTTGGAACGCCCAAGAACAGCAGCCTGCCATTGATTACGCCACATTTCTCTCTCTCACCACCACCCTCCCTCCCACAGGCTCCTGAATCCTCTCTCCCCACCACCCTCGCCCACGCGCGCGCACCCCTGAATCCTCTCTGTCTCCGGGACTCCGGGGTTGCGCGCGCGCTCTCGTCCTTCCCTGTCTGCGTTCCTCCTACCTTCCCTCTCGAGAAAACACCGTGTTGCCAGCCATCCTTGACCCCCGCGCGCCATACAACCGGGCTCTGCAGCTTCGTGGCTGCGACATTGCCACATCCGCCCGCCGTCGTCAAGCAGTGGCGCCGGCGGGCTGGCTCCCCGGCACCGTCCTGGACATGGCCGGAGCGCCACCCCTCCCGCTGATCGCCGTCTGCCTAACCCTCCTGCTCCACGCCGCCGACGCCGCGCGCCAGCTCTCTGCTAGCTCCGACCCCGCCGCCGACGCGCTCCTCCAGTTCAAGGACGGCATCAAGGACGACAACGGCGCGCTCAACACCTGGTTGCCCGGCACGCGCCCCTGCGACGGCAGCGCCTCCAACTGGTTCGGCGTCATATGCCACAAGGGCGAAGTGACGGGCCTGCAGATGGAGAACATGGGCCTGTCCGGCAAGCTCGACCTGCGCCCGCTCAAGACACTCAACGTCCTCCGCTCGGTCAGCTTCATGGACAACCAGTTCGCCGGCCCGATGCCCGACGTGAAGGACCTCAGCGGCCTCCGCGCCGTCTTCCTCTCCGGGAACAAGTTCTCCGGCGTGATCCCTGCCGACGCGTACGAAGGGATGGGCTCGCTCAAGAAGGTGGTATTGTCCAATAACAACTTCACCGGACCCATCCCGGCCTCGCTCGCCGACGTACCCAGGCTCCTCGACCTGCTGCTCAACGACAACAAGTTCCAGGGCAAAATCCCTGACCTCCCGCAGAAGGAATTGAAGGTTGTCAATGTCGCGAACAATGAGCTGGAGGGAGAGATTCCGACGAGCCTCATATCCATGGGCGCCGACATGTTTGCCGGTGAGCAAAACATTTCATTTTACGGCGAACAATGAGCTGGAGGCGTATGTATGTATGACCTTGCTGTTTGTCGTTACAGGAAACAAGAATCTCTGCGGTGGATCACTTGACACGAAATGCGCGGCCCCGCCAACGTCTCCGCCGCCTGCGCCCACTAAAACGGGAACAGCTCCGTCGCCTTCGCCGCCGGCGTCCGGTAAAGACGGAGCCCCGCCGTCGCCACCGGCAATCCCGGTGGCTCCCAAAATGACGGCCCCACCGCCAGACGATGGCACGGTCACAGAAGATGTGCCTGTGGAGCCCAACGATGGTTCGACGTCCTCCGGCGTCCTGGTGGCGATCCTCGGCTTGCTGGCCATCCTTGGCTTCTTGCTGATGGTGGTGCAGAGGCGGCGGCGAGAGTACAACACCGAGAACTTTGGCCCGGCCGTCACGAAGAAGCCGTCGATGAAGAAGATGAATGCGGAGCCGGCGAAGGTCGACGCGGCGCGTGTGAATCCTCAGGTCGCGCCGGCGGCGGCCGCCAGTGCCGCTTCCGCCGCCGCGGCCGGAGGAAATAACAGCAGCCAAGCGGGCAGCGCGACGACGCGTAAGGGGGCGGAACAGGGGCGGCTGACGTTCGTGCGCGAAGATCGCGGCAGGTTCTTCGAGCTGCAGGACCTTCTCAAGGCGACGGCGGAGGTGCTGGGCGGCAACGCCGGCGCCAACCTCGGCGTGTGCTACCGCGCCAGCCTGCCCGGCGGGCAGTCCATCGTGGTGAAGCGGTTCAAGGAGATGAACCGCGTGGGCCGGGAGGACTTCGAGGAGCATATGCGGCGGCTGGGCCGTCTGTCCCACCCCAACCTCCTCCCGCTCGTTTCCTACTACTACCGCAAGGAGGAGAAGCTCCTGATGCACGACTTCGTCCCAAACAAGAGCCTCGCTCACCTCCTCCATGGCGAGGGCCGCGGGGTGAAGAAGGCGGTGATGCACTGGACGCCGCGGCTCAGGATCGTCAAGGGCGTCGCCAGCGCGCTCAGCTACATGTACGACGAGCTGCCGATGCTGACGGTGCCGCACGGCCACCTCAAGTCGTCCAACATCCTGCTCGACGACCACTTCCAGCCTCTGCTCACAGACTACGCGCTGGTGCCGGTGATGAACCAGTCGCACGCCGCGCAGCTCATGGTGGCCTTCAAGTCCCCCGAGCGGAAGCAGTTCGGCAAGTCGTCAAAGAAGAGCGACGTCTGGTGCCTGGGACTCCTCATCCTCGAGATCGTCACGGGGAGGCCGCCGTCGTACGACGTGAAGGCGGCCACGCAAGCGGCGACGGCCTCGCCGGAGCACGAGCAGAAGCAGAAGTCGTCTACGGGCAACGACCTCGTCGGTCTGGTGGCATCGACGCCGGAGGACGAGTGGCTGTCGACGGTGGTGGACGGGGATCTCAAGTACGAGGATGAGGCAGACAAGGAGGAGGTGGTGAAGCTGATCAAGATCGGCATGGCTTGCTGCGAGGGCAACCTGGACAGCCGGTGGGAGCTCAAGAACGCAGTGGACCGGATCGAAGAGCTCAAGGGTAAAGAGCGAGCTGACAACGAGGACAACTCCTTCTACTCGTCGCTGAGCGATGGCGCCGAGCGCGATGAGGACTTCACAAATGTCGCCATCCACTGATCATCATCCCTTGGATTACACGATCGGACTAAGAGCGCTTCATGTAACAAATGTACACATGAAACCAACACTATGGAATTAGTATGTACTGATCTGTACTCTACGTTAATTTGATGTTCAGTGGTAGCATTAATTTGGTTATTCAAACATTCTCTCGGTTGCCAATTTTCTTCTTCTTTCGCCATGTACTCAGTTCCCAATCTTTAGGTATCAATTTCTTTTTAGAGGTCGTTTGGTATTTCGAGCCGGAATCATGTAATTCATTTGTGATTCCATGCTCAACCTTGGAACTCCCCTCCGCTTTTCCGTGATTCAAATTTTCACGAATATAATTTTGAGATGAGTTTGCAAACCTAGATGGAAGGAGTACATCATAGAGTGAAATACGGCTTTAATCTGAAGTACTTCGCACGAGGAGCACACATCATCATAGCTAGGACGATGTGGTTTTGCAGATTTTCTTCTTTGTTTTTTGAGTTTTCTATTTTCTTAGGTTTTCAAGTTTTGTTTTGTCTATATGTTTTCCTGTAACTTATGAGTTGTCAGGTGTATAAGGGAAATACAAACACTAACATCCACAATGGCGGAGCTGCTTTATAAGCATTGTTTAGATGAACCCAGTAAAATACATAATATCAGTCAGTAGTCTGATCTTTATCATTTCTTATCAGTCAAAAAACTATAAAACAAGAGACTAACCTCAGCTTCGCCACCGAAAAACAGGAAGTATAGATACTTATATAGAAAGTACGAAGACTAATGAGAAGTGCACACTAAGAAGCGCAAGTGTACACACTTAAAATACATGCATGGTAACGTGAGAAGTACACAACACGGAGGACGGGAAATCTACAAGTGCTAACATACTGCAATGTTTCTAGACATTAGCTAGGAAGTGTTAAATTTACGTTGCAAATACTCCCTCCCTCCGTTACAAATTAGATGACTCTCATTTGTTTACACGTGGATCTAGATGTGTAACAAGTCGATACATCCACATCTTGACAAATAGAAGTTATTTATTTTGGAATGGAGGGAGTATGTTTTTGCATTGTTGTATGCGGTGGTCTCATATATATTGCAAGCTTTTGCTTTTCGTGTGTGCTTTGCAACCCATCATAAATGGTTTTGTTGCGATGAGTGTGCATTTGTTAACGTTTTGCTAAATGTTTGAGTGTTACAACAGGAAGTATAGATACATATATAGAAAGTACAAAGACTGATAATGAGAAGTACACGCTAAGAAGCGCAAGTGTACAGACTTAAAAACATGCATAGTAATGTGAGAAGTACATAACAGAGGGTGGATGGGAAATCCACAAGTGCTAACATGCTGCCGTTTTTCTAGACATGAGCTAGGAAGTGTCAAATTTACATTGCAAATATGTTTTTGCATTTTGTTGTATCCGATGGTATCATATATATTGCAAGCTTTTGCTTTTCGTGTGTTTTTTTGCAACCCATCATAAATGGTTTTGTTGCGATGAGTGTGGATTTTAACGTTTTGCTAGGTGGCCGTGTTTGAGTGTTACATCAAATTTGAGCGATTATTATGGTGTTGCAGAGAAAAGGATTACGGTAATCTTGGACACAAAAGACGTCTACACACAAATGTTTGATGTTAATTTTTTTTGGACGGGTGCCAGGTGGCGTTTATTTGGTCGAAAATAAAGTTGCATACAAATGTTTGATGCTATGATGGTCGAAGAATTTTATCTTTTAGAGAGGATCGTGCACGAGGCTATGATGCACGTCGTGTACACGGTTACACGTATTTCTGATTGCTTATTCGAACACGAGGCCAACACACGATTTAGTACCTACCGCATCCACCACACGATACTACTAAAGCACCTCATTACGCCCCGTGACAAGATCACCACTAGCAGCCCATCGACATGAGTAAATGGCATTAGCGGTCATTGAACTTGTCGAGTGGGTGCATTTAAGTCACCATTTTCAAAAATCTGTTGAACCCGTCACTCAACTCAGCATCCGTGTGCACCACTAGTCACTTGGCCGATTTTGACCGGTTTTTGACCCAGATTTGTCACGTGCGTCTAACGTGGCGTCGCTGCGAACCAGAAACTTTGCAAATAACTCCTCCTATTTCTTTCTTTCTTTCAAATAGGAGGGGTTATTTGCAAAGTTTCTGGTCCGTGGCAACGCCACGTGAGACGCATGTGACAAATCTGGGTAAAAAACCGGTCAAAACCGGCCGAGTGACTAGTGGTGCACACATATGCTGAGTTGAGTGTCGGGTTCAGCAGATTTTTGAAAACGTTGACTTAAGTGCACCACTCGACGAGTTGGGTGATTGCCAATGCCATTTACTCCATCGATGTGGTTAATTATCACGAGCAGCTCATCAAGCTGAGAGGCATTTGTGATTTGCCCAAGTGTTGTCGTCGGCTCGATCATGTACTAGGAGGCAACAACGTACTGAATTGCTCCGCTACTGCACCTAGAGTCTACTACTAGTGCACGTTAGCTCTTTGACAAATTCCGGAGCGCTCATGCATTTCGGCAGACTAGGGGGGCCGCCTATGTATTTTATCACCGAAATTTCACCGATATAAAATGTTTATCCTTGTTTGCCGTAAAGGGACGTAAAACCGACCTCCCACATAAGTAAAAAGACCCCACGTCAACCAGTGTGCCACCTCAGCGATCAAAATTCTGTTCGTACTAATGGGTTCAGTTCAAAATTCTGTTCGTACTATTGGGTTCAGTTTCTGCTCAGCCCATTTAATTTTCATATGGACTCCAGACCATGTAGCCGTTACTCCTTTGGTTCTTTCATACAAGCTGCAGCCCATTAATCCATCCTCTTCAGTGCTCAACTAACGGCTCATCACCGTTATTCTTCTCCACCACAGCTATCCTCATCCACTGTTTCTCGTTTACAGGTACTCTACAGGCGCACAAGTATTCTCCGTTCGTAGTTCACCTTACAACAGGAGGGACATCGAGGGCTCTTTACGGAGGCATGTGCACGTTTGGAAGAGGTGGCGAGGGATATTTTTACCCATCATGGATGGTCGCTTGATCGCCGGATTGGTGCTGCATAGGCGATCGTTGTCATCTGTTGTGCTGGCGTTTTACTTTATTCTCTCATGATTGTATTACGACTAGTGCTCTTTTACTTTTTATGTTGCTACTTGGATTACGGCTGTGTGCATTTTCGTGATGCAGAGGCCGGGTGTAATACTTAACTTAAAGTAATAAAACTCTTTATCTAAAAATCCACATCCACTATCTGGCATATTTCCGCTTCTTCTTCTCATAAATTCCCCCCAAATGGCGCACTCTATTTTCTGCCCACTATCGCCCCCAGGAACATGGAAAGTGGAACAGATCGAGGGATATGAAGAGTTCGGATTCCCCCTTTCTAAACTATGAGCACCACCTCGACCTTGCTCGCATCATCCTCCAGTGTGCTGGTGGGAGTCTTTGGTATCATATGATTTTTATTTTTATGGATCTGCAGCATGCCAACATTCAACAACGACGCCATCGATGACATGCTCTTCTCTCTTCTAACGCCATCGCCACCACACCAACTCTTAATAAATTTATCAAAAAAAAAAATCAAAAAAAAAATCTTACTAAATTAGGTTCTCCCGTATTCAATGCCCACTTAAATGCACAAGAACGACGACTGAAGCGGTGAAGCCAACTCGGGTTGTGGACATGTGAAGTGACGACTCCTAGCTAAAAGCGCTCCTGCAAGGTCAGTCCTGTACATGGTACATGTGTTGACATATTTTTTTTTAGATTAACCTACCGCTACTTTATTGATCGATTATATTCATAGGAATACAAAAAGGATCTGGTGGCTGACCAAACCAGAAATGACGACCAGAGTATAAGTAAGCCGAATTACGAGCGAGGTCGTGGGCCTCTTTATTCGAAAGCCTTCGCTCATGTCTGAACTCCACCGAGCTGAAGTCTGATTTTCTTGCCTTGATTTCTGCTAGGACAGAACTGAAGCGACCCGGGTTCACCTCATTCATACCTTTAATCACCTCAAGACAATCGGAAGCGATGCAGACATGTTCCAGCTGCAGATCCGCTGCCAAGGAGAGCGCTTCCTGGCACGCCAGCGCCTCCAGTATGCCCGGCTCGCTGATCCCATTGATAGAGATAGCCGAGGCTCCCAGGAACAATCCAACGTCCCGCCGACACACAGCTGCAACATCACCAGAGTTCCGGAGCTTTTGAACTGTTGCATCCACATTAATCTTTGCGTATCCCGCCGGCGGTGCTATCCATCTTGGAGCTGGTGCTGCACTTGTGCGCTGCTGCTGACCCGGTCGCGCCGGCGCTGCCATCTCCAAGTCTCTAAGAAAACTCTCAACAAAACTATGGGTTGATAGAGGGCTCTGGAATATATTCTCATGAATCACCTTCCTCCTTGCAAACCATATCGCCCACAGGGTCACAAAACAGCGGACAAGGTTGCTGTGATTGAGCGTTTCGATAAGATGGAAAATCCAGTTCTTTGCATCCGGTTCCACGGTCCTTTCCAAATGCTCCTCGGGTGCCAATGCCCAGACGCATCGTGACATTGTACATTCCAACAAGCTGTGACGCCATCAATCCGCAGCCCCACAAACTCCACATGAAATATTCGGCGCCATATTGCGTCGATGTCGTACATCCCCAGTCGGGATAGACTGTTCTGCAAGTCTCCAAATAAACATGCGGATCTTCGAAGGTATCCTAACCTTCCATAGCGAGCCAGCGAGGTCCATCTCCCTTCTTCTCTCTTCTGATTTGATCCCGCTGCTGTTCCATTTAACCAGTCTTCTCGGCGCTTCTTTATGTCAATCACCATTCTGTAGGCTGAGTGCACCGAGAATACACCAATGCGTTCAAATTGCCATGACCAAAAATCGTCATGTCTTCTTGTGCTCAGTGGTATGCCCCTTATGATCTCAGTGTCCATGGGTAGGAAGAATTCCTGCAGCTTCGCTACCTTCCAGCGTGCCGCTGTCTCATCGATAAAATCTGCAACTCGCACCGGAGGATCGCTTTTAAGCAGGCCGTAGGTCTCATGGATGAACTCCTAGGTAGACAGTTGTCATTCCATGCATGGGTAGTCTCCCCGTACCAATTCTCCTAATGAGTCCGATTTTTAACATGTCTATTCCTTCTACAATTGATCGCCAGATCTGCGAGGGGTGTGATCCCACTTCTGCATTCAGGAAATCACACTCTGGAAAGTAAACAGCCTTTAAGATCCGCGCGCTCAGGGTGCTGGGGTTTTGTAGGATCCGCCAAGCCTGCGAGCCAACAAAGTAGGTTAAAAATCTCAATGTCCCTAAACCCCATACCTCCATCGTACTTGGGCGTAGTCATCTCTTCCCACGACACCCAACATGTCTTTCTCTTGCCGTCTCTACTCCTCCACCAGAAATTTCGGAGGAGAGAATTTATGGCCTCACACAAGCCCCGTGGCAACTGAAAACATGACATGGAATAGGTTGGTATTGCCTGAGCCACGGCCTTAATAAGAATCTCCTTCCCTCCTACCGAGAGTAAGATCTCCATCCACCCTTGGATCCTCTTCCAAACACGATCTTTTAAGTATTTAAAAGCATCGTTCTTATCACTCCCCACATCGGAGGGCATTCCAAGGTATTTTTCATTTAGAGACTCATTATGGACATGTAGTCTCTCCTTCATCGCAGTACGGATAGTTTCGGGGCATCCTTTACTGAAAAACACCGAAGACTTATCCATATTGATTCTTTGACCCCGAAGCTTGGCAATAGGCATCCAAGACTTCCGCCACCTCCTCTGCTCCCTCTATGCTTGCTTTCACAAACAGCAGGCTATCATCCGTGAAAAGTAAGTGGTTTACCGCTGGAGCAGTAGAAGCCACTTTGATCCCTTCAAGATTCGATGATGGAAAACACTCCTAGATTTTAACAGGCACGAGAAGCCCTCTGCTGCAAGCAAAAACAAGTAGGGGGATATCGGGTCACCTTGACGAATACCTCGTGAAGGCCTAAACGGTTCTAGAGGTGACCCATTGAACAACACTGAGAATGACATCGTCAAGATCATCCTCATCACCAGTTTCACCCATCCCGCATCAAAACCAAGTCTATGCATGATTGCTTCCAAGTATTCCCACTCGACTCGGTCGTACGCCTTCCGCATGTCCAGCTTCAAAGCACAATGCCTATGCTTCTTCGATCTGTTCCTCTTCATAAAATGAAGGCACTCGTAGGCTGTAATGATATTATCCGTAATCAGCCTCCCAGGAACAAACGCCGACTGCTCCTCTGAAATAATCTCCGGCAATAGTTTTTTCAACCTGTTGGCTATAACCTTTGACGCAATTTTATAAATTACGTTGCACAAACTTATTGGCCGGAACTGCCCCAACTCTGTTGGGCTAGCCACCTTCGGTATCAAGACAATGAAAGTATTATTTATAACTTCAGGACTGTCAATGCCTCGCAATATCCGAAGTACTGCTGTTGTCACCTCGCTGCCACATAGTTCCCAGTTGCGTTGGAAAAAATGAGCAAGGTATCCGTCAGGGCCCGGGCCTTTGTCGGGTACATCTGAAACAAAGCCGTTTTGACCTCCTCCTCGCAGTACGAGGCAGTGAGCTCCTCGTTCATCATGTGCGTGACCTTCCTCGGAACTGTGTTCAGCACCTCTTCCATTCTATTCACCCCCTCAGATTCATACAGGTTACCATCACAAGCATTGGTCATGGTGCTCATCTCCTGTTGATCTTCGGTGACAACTCCGTCAGCCCTGGAAAGGCTCATTATCTTATTTTTCTTTTTTCTCCGACTCGCTCGCTGATGGAAAAAATGGGTATTTCGGTCACCCTCGGACAACCACTGAATTCTCGAGCGTTGCCTCCACATAACCTCTTCCCTCTGTTGCAGTTCAACAATACGATCCCTAGTTTTAATTTCAGCGTGTGAAGGCGCTTGTCTACCTGGGATCGACCTCATATATTCCAACTCCTCTCTCAACTTTTTAAGTTGTCTCCTAACATTGCCAAAACTCCCCGCGTTCCAGCGCTTGAGCTCTCTTGATAGCTGGTTCAGCTTCTTGCTGATCTCATCCACCAAAGTAGCCTGACCTTTGGTCTGCCACTTCTGCTCGAGCACTGTACTGAAGCTCTCATGTGATTCCCACATCACTTTGTAGCGAAAAGGTTTCACCGACGGCCGAGCGTTCTCTCCTTCCCCATCTAGCCTCAGCAAGATAGGCAGATGGTCTGAAGTCGCTGCGCTCAAGTGGTGCAGCATAGCAAGAGGATAACGGCTGCACCAGCTTGGAGAAGCTAGCGCCCGGTGCAGCCGGGTTCGACAAAAAGAACCGCCAACCACTCTCTTCTCGAAAGTCCAGGGAACGCCCGTGTACCCCAACTCCATCAGTCCACACACGTCCACGGCTTCTCTGAACGTGGCGATCTGAGCATTACTCCTTTCATTTACCCCGACATGCTCACTTCTATGAAGGACCTCGTTGAAATCCCCAATACAAAGCCATGGGAGTTCAGACGAAGATCGGATAAATTTCAGCATTTCCCATGTCTTGTGCCTTTCACTCACGCATGCCTCGCCATATACACGCGTGAGATGCCATTTTTCCATGTCATTTGATGACACCACCGCATCCAAATGGTACTGACGAGGGGTGTCCTCGGCAATACCCATAGTTGAGTACCTAGGGTTAGATTTATGTGGTAGAGAACGCGTAGTGTTAGTAGAATCATCGGCTGACAAGCGGGATTTACCAGGTTCAGGGCCCTCGACTGAGGTAACACCCTTACTTCCTGCCTGTCTGTATTGATTGTGGAATATGCTATGGTTACAAGGGTCTAGCAAGGGATTGATCTCGCTAGGGTTTGGAGGCTCTGGTATTGCGTGTCCTCTATCGGGCGCCCTCCCAGCCCTTATAAAGGGGCTGGGTCTCGGGTACGTAACCGACTAGGACTTTACATGTAAGGAAACTATAACCGACTATGCCTAACTTGGGAAACAATCTTTGTCTTGGGCCTTCTTTCCTAGGCCTTATCGGGCTATTGACAATTGGGCTTTAGTCATCACGTGCACCAGGTACCCTCATGGTAGGGTACCCGTTTGGTATATCATCGTCATTAGCCCCCGAGTGCATGGCTGACTTGAAGAATCAGGCAAGGACTCTCTCGACTGCGCACGTCATACTTTCAGTTGTATACTTATGAGGATTCTTGTGAACAATTCGTGAAGATCTTGTCGATTTTCGATTATGTTTTACGATTTGCCAAGGGATTATGACATAGTAGGCCTGGTTTTACTCGATATATTGAGACCAGTTAACTGCACTTTTAGGCAAAACCTTACTAGCCTTCAATCAAACTCGAGTCCCCTGACTCGAATTTGGAACATACTGGACAGACTCAACTCAGGCCGTTGAGGTCTTACTGAATCGTTCTGCAGTTTCAATTTTGCTACCTAGCGCGTCCGCCAGGATTTTCATCATGTCTGCTGACACGGAAAACTTTAAGGTCTTAACACTGCCGGAGTGGTCCTTAGCCATGCTCGACTGATCGGCGGGTCTTACCTTTGCACTTTTTGCATGCAGCATCCGAAACATCATCGACTGACGTAGCTCGGGAATTCTTGACTTTTTGCTTTTTTGCTTTTGACTGAGTCGAGTTGCTAATCGACTGCCATTTTTGCCTTTGAATCTATCGGGTGCGCGAAGCGCTCCCGATGGGAGTAGCCCCCGAGATTGTGCTTTATTACTTATAATGGAGGATAATCTCAATTTCGCATTTTCCTGCATACGTTAGTCGAAGAAAAAAAATTACACGCTCCCGATGGGAGTACACTGTCACTTGACAGCATGCCGAATGTATGTTTTTTACCTAATTGATAAACTTTGAAAACTTTGTGATTTTGAACCAGTCGGACGAATACTCGACTGCCCTTCTTTGCGCCCCATGGCTTTGTCCGATGGATGACGTCATGCATGACGCTTTTGGCGTGCGCGCAGAATTTTGACAAGACGTGTCATCGTGGGGCCACTGTTTGACCGCAGAAGACGCCGCTTCAGTTCTGATTTGACCGGACGTGTTGAAATATTCATTGCGTGATCATAACTTCCTCGTTTCTCGTGCGTAGTGGGCGGCGTGGCCTGCGACGGTTGCTCTCTTCGTGCGCCACGTGTTGCCATGATCTCGGATGAACGGTTGAGATTTTCATGCGCGTTGTGGTAAATAAGGGCCTTTTCTCTGGCAGGTTTTTTACCTTGCCATTTGCCTCCTCTGTTTCAATCTCGTCTTCCTCCTTGAGCCCTTCCTGCCATTACTGCTGCTTCCAAGCTTCACGCTAGCCACCTTTTTGCCATGGCGCTGAAGAAAAGACAGAGCGCCACCGCCCCTTCCTCTGCCGCCTCCGCGGGGAACAAGGGAAAAGAAGATGCTGCTGCCGCGGCAAATCCCGCCGCCGCTCTGAAGAAAGTTTCCGGTGACTGGGTGAGACCCACCATCACCGAGAAGAAACTGGCGTCATATCGCCAGCAAGGACTGCTGCCGCCGGCGGACCAAGTCGCGACTCGTGCTCCGGCGAACAGGGAGGTACTTCCTGAACCCCGCGCTGATGAACGCGTTTGTTTTGCGGAGTTCCTTCCGCGCGGTTTCTCTCTTCCTCTGCACGATTTTGTGCGTGGATTGATGTACGCCTACGGGGTGCAGATTCACGATCTTACTCCCAATAGTATTTTGCACATTGCCTATTTTATGGTATTGTGCGAGTGCTTTTTGGTGGTGTCTCCTAGCTGGGCACTGTGGAAGTCCATCTTCCAGGTGCGCCACATGTGCAGAGGTGGACGCCCATGCCCTATCGGTGGGTTTGGGGTCCAGGTGCGGAATGACTGCCACTACTTCAACCTAAAGGCAGTCGACTCTGCACAAGGCTGGAGGAACAAATGGTTTTACGTCAGCGTCAACCAAGATGTGCTCCCCCCGTTTTTGATTGGGAAGCCTCTGCTGAAGACGAAGGCTTGGGAGCACTCACTCTCGACTGAGGACAAAGAGGAGGCTTGAAAGTGCATGGTTGCCCCCATGCGTGGTTTTGGTAATTAATGACAATCCGACTAATGTTTACATTGAGATATTCTTATATATCTTGTCCATGGGAAAATATTGGAGTTTATGTGTTGGACTCTTGAAGATGACCAATGCTCTATTCAAGGGTTTATATGAAGAATGGTCATGTCTAGAGTTGAGCTCATTGCAAGTATGGCTTGGAAAATAAGATTGAGTGAACAATAATGTTTACCTCCAAGCCATCATACATATCAAGAGAAGAAGATGAAGTGCAAGTGCAATATGATGCATCTCGGAAGATATCATTTGATTGAAGCTTGCAAAGGAGACATGAAGACGGAGCTTAGCGAGGCCCTCCCATAATGGACTATGGGGGAGCATTTGGAGAAGTCTTCATCAAGCATGTGCTAGCAAGCACAATCAAGAAAGGTGTTCCAACTTGAGAGAGTCAAGATCGTCATCATCGAGCTCAAGTGGAATCCGCAAGGCAAAGGTATGATCTTGATAGGTTTTCTATTTTACCGGTCTCATGTTGTTAGTGGGAGACCGGGTTTTAGGATAGACGACGTACTATCAAGAGGGGCTCTCAAGTGAGTAACTTAATCACATCTTCGTGGAGAGCTCAAACCTTTGCATACTTGCCATATCATCTTTCTTGGTTCTTATTTGGTTTTCTCCTTGTTGGGTTTTGGTGCTTGTTGTGACCTTCACGACAAGCCCAAGTTCACCGAAAACGAATTTCGTATGAAAAACTTGTTGCGTTTTCGGTTATTCCTTTTTAGAGAGGTTTTACCTTTCTCCATTTGGTTTTATCTTCCATTGTTGGACTATGATGTTTCTCTACATGATCTTATAGTGCTCGTTGTGGTGATTCCAACGAGCCCAAGAACATAAAAAACGGAGTTCGGATGCTTAAGATATTGTCGTTTTCGTATTGGTATTTCTGCAGTTTTCTGAAGGGGCGGAAGTTCCGGAAATAGGCCGGAAATTCCGGTCCTCCGGAAGTGACGTGGTGTGCCCACCGCAATCCCAGGGTCGAGTACCCCAGGTAGATTTTGAGGGAGAAGATGTGCGCACTGGTAGTATCGGACGGCTGACAAGCAAGGATTTACCCAGGTTCGGCCCCTCATTGTGAGGTAAAGACCTACTCCTGCTTGTCTGATTATGATGATATATGAGGTTACATGGTGGCCGTGATGGCGATTGTGGAGGTGAGACGTGGCTTCTCTATGCTATGCCGTGTATGCTATGTCTAATTGTCTCCCCCCATGGGGGTGCCCTGCCTGGCTTTATAAAGGGAGCCAGGTAGGGTTTACAAGAGTCCTAGTAGACAACATCTTGGAGTCCTTGTCTTGTACTTCAAGAAATAGCCCGCAGCTTCTTGGGCTTCATTGGGCCGCCATGTGGGCCTTCGACTGGAGCGGACCAGGTATACCAATAGTGGGGGACCTGAAGGGTATGCCCACGTCACTAGCCCCCGAGTGTCTGGTCGATACGAATAATCGGGCAGAGACTAATTGCAGCATGTCCAGTAGGCGTAGCCAATTTGTCGAGTATGTTGATGACCATATGATGATTGTATTATCCATTCTTCGTGAGTTGAATCATTTATGAGAAATCCAATATATATGTATGGAATCCAATAATAATAAATCCAGTGCGGGCTATAGAGAACCCGGCTTTGATAAATCCGTGCGGGCTATAGAGAACCCGACTTTAATAAATCCGTGCAGGCTATAGAGAACCCGACTTTGATAATTATATTGCGGGCTGTAGAGAACCCTACTTTGATAAATCCGGTGCGGGTTGTAGAGAACCCGACTTTGATAAATCCGATGCGAGCTATAGAAAACCCAACTTTGATAACTCTAATACGGGCTATAGAAAACCCAACTTTGATAAATCCAATACAAGCTATAGAAAACCCAACTTTAATATAGTCAGGGCGAGCAATGAAAACCCAGTTTTAAATAAAATCATTTGCACTCGAGCCAGCGGCGAGTGCGCTCCCGATGGGAGTAATCGATGAAAATTTGAGCTGTCCAAGGATGTTCTCAACTTGGGCTCAGTTTTCGCGTGCCGCATTTTCTGATACTTTCGACTCGGTAATTCGTCGGGTGCGCGCTCAGCGCTCCCGATGGGAGTAGCCCCCGAATGTCTGGCCGGTTCGAAGAATCGGGCAAAGACTCATTTGCGGGTGTATTTCACTATCTGATTCTTTGCTCATTTTGCTATGTATATTTTGAGCCGAGATTGTCTCGATTGTGCTTGCTGAGTCGGTAATACGTCGACTGATGTTTTGCGTGAACTTTTCTATGTATTTTTTAGTCGAGAATGTCTCGATTGTGCATGCTGAGTCGGAAACACGTCGACTAATGCTTTGTTTATTTTGCCTAGGGATAATGACATAGTAGGCCTGGTACACTCGACGGATCGGGACCAGTTAACTGCACTTTTGGGCAAAGCCTTACTAGTCTACTTCAAGGTCGAGTCCCTGGACTCGAACCCGGAACAG
The DNA here is from genome assembly GCA_947311845.1 of Poa pratensis. Lineage (NCBI taxonomy): Eukaryota > Viridiplantae > Streptophyta > Magnoliopsida > Poales > Poaceae > Poa > Poa pratensis. The sequence goes on from CAMZMU010000041.1 coordinate 64,266,951, forward strand.
GCTGGTCAGATTCGACTCATGCCGCGGAGGCCTTACTGAGCTGATCTGCAGCATAACTTTTGTTACCCAACGCGTCCGCTAGGATTTTCTTCATGTCTGTTGACACGGAAAGTTGTAGGGCAAACGCTGTTAGGAGTGGGCCCCGGCCCAGCTCGACAGATCGGCGGGTCTTACCTATGCACTACGTGTGCAGCATCCAAGGATCGAAGATACATCTTGGAAAGATTATGATTGTGCTTTTGCTTTATGTGGGTAGCTAAGTAGCTAGTCGAGTAAGCTTCGACTGTGCATGTTTTGCTCTTACTTATGCCTTATCGGGTGCGCGACAGCGCTCCCGATGGGAGTAGCCCCGAGGCTATGTGCAACTATTTGTAGTTGGGCATAGGCTTAATTTGCCTTCCTTTGAGTTGTTGTCAATTATCTTCTGAGTGCTTCAGTCTTCGTGCCTGATGACGTAAATATTTTCAGTTGTACAACACTCGAACCGGGGGCGAGTGCCCTTCCGAGTATCGGGTGCAGCCGAGGAAAATTTGTTCCGGCCTGTGCGGCGTAGCCCCCGAGTGTCGGGTGCGGCCGAGGCGAATTTGTTACGGCCTGTGCGGCGCAGCCCCCGAGTGTCGGGTGCGGCCGAGGCGAATTTGTTTCGGCCTGTGCGGCGCAGCCCCCGAGTGTCGGGTGCGGCCGAGTCGAATTTGTTACGGCCTGTGCGGCGCAGCCCCCGAGTGTCGGGTGCGGCCGAGTCGAATTAGTTACGGCCTGTGCGGCGCAGCCCCCGAGTGACGGGTGCGGCCGAGGCGAATTTGTTGCGGCCCATGCGGCGCATCCCCCGAGTGTCGGGTGCGGCCGAGGCGAATTTGTTGCGGCCCGTGCGGCGCATCCCCCGAGTGTCGGGTGCGGCCGAGGCGAATTTGTTGCGGCCCGCGCGGCGCAGCCCCCGAGTGTCGGGTGCGGAGTCGCACAACGTTTAGCCGGAAGGAGTCGACGCGGCGGACCGGAATCGACGTGGCGGATTTGTGTGGCGAAGGGGGTCGACGCGGCGGAGTCGAAAAGCGTCAGCCCCCGAGTGTTGGATGCAACTGAAGTAGGTTAGAATTGAAGAAAAATAATATGAAAGTGACTTAGCTATTCATTAGCAATATGTGGAGCGACGAAATTTTTGTTTGTCGTTGGCGACGAAGCACCAGCCCCCGAGCGTCGGAGGCGTAGTCGATGAAGGCGAGGCCGCCAGCCCCCGAATGTTGAGCGCGCTGAATTAATTTTGAAACGCGGCCCCCGAGTATTAGAAGCACCCTGCGTCGGTGTAGAGGTTTGACGAGCGGCCAAAGATACGCAGCACCCGAGTCGCCGGTTTGTCGGGTGCGCGCAGTCAAATATGACGTCGTTGTTGATTTCGAGTGCGAGCCCCCGAGAGTACGCAGTTCCGTTCTAGGGAGCAGGCATGCTACCGGTACCGTCGACGCTGGTCGCGGTCGTGCTTGTCGACGAAGATGAATGAGTCGAAGTTGGCAGAGGTGGATTCGACGATGTGATTTGATTGCACCACAGGCGGAGTCGGCCGCGATTGCTCGTCTCGGGCCTTGGCGGCCTGGTTGTCAGAGCAGTGTGACGGCGAATAGCTGATTGTTGTTGTGGTGGTCGAAGAAATTGAAGGAGTCGAAATTTGCTGTCACCCGAGTTGTCGAGTAGTCGATATGCTTTTCCGCCGTTCGCACTGGTAGCCCAGGTCGGCGAGACGAGCGGTAGGCGTGGTATCCTCATGTCTGTGATTCTGGATAAGCGATCTTCACGTTTCCGTCAGGCCGGCGTGTAGGATGGCGGCTTTGCTGATTGGCTTAGAGCTGGAGTCGACTGAGGGGGACCAACGCGCCGGCCAGATCGTTGGCCATGCGCTGGTCATGATCCTCACGCTGCTCCTTGTGTTTGATCGTTGAGACTTGATCCCAGTTCGTAACCATCTCGGCGAGTTGCCGTTTTGTCTCGTGATTCTCGGAACGCCGCCGACGGACACCGATCTGGTGGATTTGACTAGCAGCACCCGAAGGATGCGTCGGGTTGGAGATTGAAGGTCATGCATGCGATTAGCACTCCGGCCGCTTAATCCATACGCGTAGCTAGCTTTCTTGCTTTTCTTTTTCGTTGATCTTCATGCGTGGAGCAACGCTTAGTACTTCTGAACTTGCCATTGATGTTATGCGAGCGCATCATAGTTAATTTGGCTGATGCATCGCCTTCTCTTTTTTTTTTTGCAGCCCTTGGAAAGGCGTGGTTCACATGATGTATTTGATCCTCTCGTGAGTGCTAGCAGCACTCGAATTGTGCTCCTCTCGGGTTGCTCTCGCAATGTAACCAGGGAGATTAGTATAAAAATAAATATGCAAATATTGTCGAAATTAGTATTTAAGAGAGATCGAAGAGCTGGTTGAAGGAAAAGACCAATTCAACCCCATGCATGTGTGTATGCTGTGATCCTGGCCGGAAAATCCATGTGTGTATGACTGCATGTGCACATGTGTACGCCTTGGGGTGTGTACGCCGCGGTGAACGGAGTCGATGCCGTGGACGAAGTCGACACGGCGGAGTCGGTGATTGTTGGGTCGGGTTTGTCGGCGGCGGCAAGTCGAAGCAGGCCACAGCGGATGTACTGCAGCAGGCTTGGAGTCGATCACGGCGTGGGTTGTGATGGTTGCCGTGGAGTTTGAAGTGGATTGCGGCGAGTTGAAAAGCGGGCGGCAGCGAACACACCGCGATGAAGACGGAGTCGATCACGGCGCGCCAGTCGACGATGATTGCGATGCTTGGCATGTCTTCGCCGATGGAGTCTTTCTGCATCTGGTGGCAGCTCCCGTACGTGCCCATCCTTTGACGCTGATGATGATTTTGTTGATCGACGCGTGTGCTCTTTGCCTTTTCCTTGGGATTCGATCTAGCGGCAGGATGTGCTAGCTTATGTCGAACTCGACGAGCTGCTTTGCCAACCGTGACTCGGATCGGAACGCCGCCGATGAATCTCGATTTCGCAGGTTTGATAGCAGCACCCGAAGACGAGGTGAACGACGAGCCCCTGGGCGCTTGGTGTTGATGATGGTCACTGTTTGGAGAACACGTTGAAAGGTCTTCACGTGATGTTTTGGCTTGATTGCATGCGATTAGCCTTGCGGCCGCAGAATCCATGCATGCATGTGATTAGCGTGATAGTCTTCTTTTTTCCTTTTCCTTCTTTTCTCCTTCACTGGACGACGCGGGTGTCGCTTTGGTCGGATGCCGGCCGCCTCGAATTGCTCTCGCCGTCCATCGTCTCGATGAAGTTGATACGATTTTGCGCCTGGCGTACCGAGTACGTGCCGGCCAGATGCGATCTGACCAACGGCAGTCGACGATCCTGCGCGTGGCGGCGGCGCCCGTAATCGGCAAGTCGTAGCAGATGTCGGGACGTAGATCCCGATCCGCATGCATTGCCAGCAGCTATTTTGCCGTCACAAGTTGACGAGATTTGATCTGCGATTCACGGAAGCATGCATTGCCAGCAGCGATTTTGCCGTCAACAGTTGACGAGATTAGATCTTCTGATTTGCGTTTTGCTTCGGTCGGATGTCGCCTTGTACCGGCGAGTTGTTTGCCTAGATGCGATCTGGTTGTCGTCGCTAACGATGAAGATTTTGTCGATGAATATGATGGAGCCGCCGAAACCGTAATCCAGCACGCGTTCTTCCCACATACGGCGCCAATTGACGTGGTGTGCCCACCGCAATCGTAGGGTCGAGTACCCCAGGTAGATTTTGAGGGAGAAGATGTGCGCGCTGGTAGTATCGGACGGCTGACAAGCAAGGATTTAACCAGGTTCGGCCCCTCATTGTGAGGTAAAGACCTACTCCTGCTTGTCTGATTATGATGATATATGAGGTTACATGATGGCCGTGATGGCGATTGTGGAGGTGAGACGCGGCTTCTCTATGCTATGCCGTGTATGCTATGTCTAATTGTCTCCCCCCCATGGGGGTGCCCCTGCCTGACTTTATAAAGGGAGCCATGTAGGGTTTACAAGAGTTCTAGTAGACTACATCTTGGAGTCCTTGTCTTGTGCTTCAAGAAATAGCCCGCAGCTTCTTGGACTTCGTTGGGCCGCCATGTGGGCCTTCGACTGGAGCGGACCAGGTATACCAATAGTGGGGGACCCGAAGGGTATGCCCATGTCAGGAAGTTCCGGACAAATTTCCGGCCAAAGTTCCGGCCGTATACAGAACCGTTTTTAGTCGCTTTTCTGGGGTCCGGAAGTTCCCGGCCGGAAGTTCCGGCCCCATGACCGGAAGTTCCGGCCTAAGTGAGCCTGCAACGGCTATTTCGGTGGGAGGGGCTATAAATACCCCTCCCCTTCTTCAACCTTGAGCAGCTCGTTTCCCCCTCTCTCCTCCATTGTTTGTCCTTGGAAAAGCTTGTCCCCTCTCAATCCCTCCCATGATTCTTGCGTATCTTTGAGAGAAAAGTGAGAGGAGATCTAGATCTACATTTCTACCAATCCATCTCTCCTCTAAGTGAGGGGAACCCTTTGAATCTAGATCTTGGAGTTCCATTTGTTGAGTTCTTCTTTGTTCTTCCTCTCTTCTCCCCCCATAAGCATTAGTTGCTTTTGGTGGGATTTGAGAGTGAAGGATTTGAGCACTTGTGCTCTTGGCTTTTGCATTTGGTGCATCGGTGTGCTCTCCATGAGGATTCGTGGAAGTTGAAAGCTTGTGAACTTGTTACTCTTGCGTCTTTGGACTCTACACGCCCACGTGGTGGTTGAGACCCTTGGTGGTCACTTGTAGCCGTTCAGGAGCCCCCAATCCCGTTGAGGGTTGTGCCCCGGATTGTTGTTGAAAGCCGTTCGGGAGCCCCCAATCCCATTGTGGGTTGTGCGCCAGATTGTTGTTGAAAGGCTCCGGATTTCGCCTCGAAGGATTCCGATAGTGGAAGGTGAACCAAGCCTTTGTGGTGCGGTTCATCAAAGAAGAAGGTGAAACTTTGTGGTTGTTGAACCGTTGTGTCGGTTCACACCTCTCCAACGAGACGTACTCCCTTAACAGGGAGGAACTCGGGAATATATACTCGTCTCCGCGTGGCTCGGTTATTTCTATACCCGAGCCTTTTACTTATGCAATTTACATTGTGATAGCCTTCGTGCTTGAAGTATTCTATAGCTATCACCTTGTTGCTTGTCTTGATTAGCATAAGTTGTTGGTGCACATAGGTGAGCCTAGTTTATTTAAGTTGTCGGCTTGTTAATTTAAACACCTAGTTTTATTCCGCAATTAGTAAGCCTAAACCGGAAACATTTTAATCGCCTATTCACCCCCCTAGGCGACATCATTGTCCTTTCAAGGCTGCGCCTCTTTTGACAAGAGTTAGTGAGCTACTCGGCACCGTCACGGGTGTTCAGTTAATCAGTACTTTTGTCAAGCTGCGAGTGTGGCCTCTTCGTCTCCGAGTCAACCCTATGTGGGGATACGAAGGCCCACTCGACGCCAGCAGGATGAGCGCTGTGGAGTTGTCGCCTAATGAGCTGGACACTCATGTGAAGGGAATCACCAGGATCAAGGCCGACGAAACGATCAACTTCAACTTTCCACACGCTCCATATGGTTTGAACAATGCTCTTCCTGAGGTAATTGCGCAATACTTTGCTTTATTTTCGAGTTTTGCTATCTTTTTGCTTCTGGTGTCTTTACTTTGTTTGATTGTCGTTTTCTTCCATGTTCAGGGACATTCGACTGCTTCCACCTTTCCTCCTCTCCCGAGTCTGGTCCTACAGATGAGGTAGCTTTGCTAGATGAGGGGAAGAAAGCCACCTTATCTCCACCTTCAGCGAACACTTCTGCCAAAGAGGAAGCCGAAGCCGAAGAGGTGAACCAGTTGCAGAAAGACGGTGAGTCTGCGACTGAGCCTTCAGCTAAGCGCCGTCGTCTGCTCCGTTCAGAAGCTTCGAGCTCTCAGTCGGGAGGTGCAGAACAAAAAGATGATGAGGACTCCGGCACCTCCCCACCTGCTAGGAGCGCTCCTCTGAGCATCTCTCCTTTGGCGTCATGCCCTCCTCCGACTGTGAATAAACCTCTGAGCTTTGGAGGCCCGCCCATTGGAGCTGAACTGGACTCAGATGAAGACGAGCACAGGTATGTGCTATGATCCCTATGTATCTGCATTACGTTTGCTAATGCTTCCCTTATGCCCTTTATTATTATTTTTGCAGCACTGGTGATGAGCAGCTATGCTCACCACCAGTCGCAGAAGAACCCATCGTGGTTCCGCCCCAGGCCACTCCTGATACCGCCGAAACCACTCTCGTGGTTGGAGCGACTGATGCGGGCAGGACGACATCTGCTTCTGCTCTGGATGCGGGTCCTTCAACTTCCAAGACTTCTTCCTAGACTGAGCATGTGCGCGCTTTTTGCTTACTTTGTTATACTCGAATCCTTTTTTGCTTAGCTGATACGTTTCGATTGCCCTTTGCAGCCTGTCTTCTGTAACATTGTTGCGGCTGGCAAAGCTTATGTCCAGATGGAGGAAAAGCGGGACTCTCTTCGCGTGGACCTTAACCAACTAAGCCGTAAGTTACTCTGGCCTCATTCGAAGTTATGCACCCACTTTTCATTATCTTGCGACTGAGCTGATCGTTATCTATCCCAGGCGACAAGAGCCTTGCCGAGAAACGAGCAGCTGATCTGGAGAAGCAATTGAAGAAAATGGAAAAACAGCTTGCCGATCAGCAAACTAACTCAAAGAAAGAACTAGACGACGCCCGAGCCTCGGCCACTTTGCGCGAGAAGGAGTATGCTGGGCGGTTATCAGGCCTTGCTCGTGTTATGGAAGGTTAGTAAAAACTTCTTCTTTGCTTGTGCTTTTCTCTTCTTTCTCCTTTGCTAATACTCCCATGTTCTCTTGTTGATCTTTATGAAGGAACTGCCGATGCGCCAGCACCTGCAGATATGGCGAGTGACGATTTGTCTCTTGACCATGCCCTCGAGGATCTGAACGCCGCCATTACGCACGCGAAGAACTATCTGGCGACCTCCACCAGCACACTTGGCGCTATATTCTAGGAGGTGCTTCCATCGAGTGAAGTCCCTGCAACTGCCCAAGGCTTTGCAGATGTGCTCGGCCCCGGCTCGTCGACTATGGCAGCATTTGCTCTTGATCTTACGGTACGCGGCTCGGAGTCCACCCTCAAGCTTCTCCTTGGTAACGGCGTAACCATCGGTTATGAAACTATCATGTCTGACTTCCCCAAAAAGTCAGACGGGAAGCCCTTGTCTTTGAAGGGCGTGACCGATGCAGCCGTGCGACTATCAGACATTTGCATCCGCACTATGGAGCGCAGATCGAATGAGACCGCTGCTCGGTCGCAATCGTGTAGGGCTAGGTCTGAGTCCGTGTCCCATGTCTAGGGCTTTTTTATGACTTTGTAAATATAATTCTCCCACACCATGTGTGCTTTTGCCACTTTGCTATGCCAATGAATGCCATGATGTATGACTAAATTAATCATCTGTATACAAGTTATATTGCCTTTGTTTTCTCCTTCTGAATCTTTGTTGCCTGCTTTGAACAGCCACCTGAACGTAAAATATCTAAGCCCAAACCTTCTCGTGTAGACACCCGAACGCCCGCGCAAGTGGCCAGTGACATAAAAGTGTTGGCTTTTGCGAAGAAACGAGTGGTAAAACTGGAGCAGGAACTGAAGAATGCCGAAACTGAGCTGAAGATTCTCAAGGGGATGCCAGCTTATGCCACCCAACGGGAAGATTATGTGCTTGGCGAAGTAGAAATTGTGAACAGACAGCTTGATGGTACGGATCATTCTTTTGCTTTATGTGTAAGTTGTGGCATATCTTTTTTATTTACTCGACTTGCATCCTGCAGTTTTTGTTCTTAGCTTCGAAGAAGAAGAGCGTGTCAAGGAACGTTTGGACCATGCGCTGACGATCCCACATCTGGTCGTCAGCACTTTTGGTTGGACAGGTATCGCGCCTGCAAGCTTGCCACTTTGAAGGATCGAGTTTTCGTGGAGCCATCCTCCTCGAGCGGTGCAGGGCGGCGTTTATGCGCATCAACCACTACCTGTTTCCTATTGGGCCACAGCCACAGGGGATTCATGCATTGGTCGACCTCTTTCAATCTGCAGATTCTATTCGGGAGGCGATAACTCGAAGAGTTGTGCTTGGAGCGAATGCTGCCATGGCCTATGTTCGTAGCCAACGGCCTATTTTGCAGCTTCGTCCTCCTGCGGTTGGCTCGCAGTTGGATCAACTAGATTTAGACGTGACTATAGCTGCTGCAAATACGCTGGTGGAGCGCTTTCATGATCAACTCCTTGGCTCTAACCTGCCTATCAAGGATGAGCCAATGTAAATTTTTATACTTTGTATAGCAGAATATACACAGATCTGCAGCCCCCGAGCATGTCGAGTGGGTGTGTGAAACAATATATGTTAACTTATGTAATTATCCAGCACCCGAGCCTGTCGAGTGGGGTGTGCGTAGCGATATATTGCTAACTTATGTAACTATCCAGCCCCCGAGCCTGTCGAGGGGTGTGTGTGTAGCGATATATTGCTAACTTATGTAACTATCCAGCCCC